>JASDQU010104189.1:234469-283518 GCA_032191745.1 Picea mariana | reverse complement strand
GGACAATTGAAGCTGGAAAAGATACACACTAGCCAAAATCTTGCAGACATGTTAACAAAAGGAGTAACTAGGGAGAAACTGAGTTCCTGCTCAGTTTCAGTTGGTCTTCAAGAATGAAGATGAAAATGAGAAATTTGCCAGGTCCAAGAAAGTTCAGAGTCCAACATATATAGCAGCGGTGGAGTTGTTGAGACTAGTCTCCAAGTGGGAGATTGTTGGTTGTGGAGCCTGATTATCTTCCTGATTCAGAGGTCCTTGCTTTCAACGATATTTATACCCCATGAAGTATTTACACCGCAGAAGTATGTACACTCTTCCGCGCGGGGGAGTGCAGAGGGGGGTAACCCCCTCTGCGGGGTCCGGGGGGGCTATCCCCCCGGCTGGGGGGTCTGGGAGCAAGCGGGCCCCCAACGGGGGTTCGAGGGTAGCGTCCCCTGATAGGGGTTTGGGGGTGAAGCCCTCGAAGCAAAAATTGCCTTGTAAACGTATATTGTAATTTCATTGTAAATCTGGACCGTTCATTATAAGGTCGCAGATCTAATGGTAGAGATTATGTTAGGGTTTTTTGCCCTAGAAGGAAACCCTCTTTTATGAGGGAAATGTATTGTGGCTATGTGTGGTGGTGAATATTGTATTCTGAGAGAGGAGACTATGAGAGAAAGAAGAGGAAGTTACAACGGGTTTTGTTGTTGTTTGTATCCCTTCATTTGTTGGATAATAATAAAGGAAGGACCTGGCAATTTCTCTGATGGACGTAGCCCACACTGGGTGAACCACTTAAATCTATGTCTCTCTTGTATTGTGTGTCTTCTGTGTTTTGTTTCTGCATTTGTTTTATTTTATTGCTCCGCGGTCTTGTTTTTCTAACAAGAAGGTTCCTCTCCAAACAAATTTTGAAAAGGAGAAAGCACAGATTCAACAAGAAAAAGAACAGTTGCTCGCAGATCAACTCGAAGTGAAAGAAGCAGTCAATAGAGAACTTCTCTCTGTGACAGGCTTAGAAACAAAGGAAGAACATTGCATCAAGCATCAAGTAGAGTAGCCCGCGGAAGCTATCCAGCAACTACAATAAAGAATAGCAGACTTAGAGCTCCGCATAGTGCCTGACACTTCGCAGGATGTAAGGGACCAAAGAGAAGCAACTGCCCGGAGCGCAGTTGAAAGAATTAAGGCCCTCACCATGGAATGTAAGAAACTAAGTGATCATAGTGCCAAGAGTTATGAGAAACTCACTGAGAATACAGAACTTAAGGCACTAGAGTCAGAGCTCCAGGAGGTGAAGCAAGTAGAAACAATACAGGTGCAGTTGAAGCCCATGTCAGTTGTTGAAAGGATGAAACGATCCCAAGAGAAGCGCATCGTTCAAAAACAGTTCCAAAGCACTCAAAAAAGATTCATGGAAGTGACTCAAAGGCTCCAACCTATATAGGATGATTCTTTCCAACTATTCACAGAGATCGAAGGCCGAGGAGGAGAGCTACAGCAAGTCGTCACTGCAGCTGAACAATGCCTAGAGGGACTTGTCAACGAAGAAGTCATACAAGAGTTCGTTGAACAGGAGGCCATGGCACAACAACAAGTTGAAGCAGCTCGAGCAAAGATCGAGGCTTTTGAAACAGAGCTACCCAGATCAGAGTGACTTGAGATGAGTCATAGGTGAGTGTTGGGAGCCTGTTGGCCCTTGACCAAGTTTTGAGGATTCTTAGTCATGTTTGACCTAGTTTTGGGACATCGATAGGCTGTCAAAGGCAGAGCACAAGTCAAAGAAGATATTGTGGGATCTCGGCTCCTTTTTAGGTCTTTTTTGGGTTTTGGGATTATGTAACGGGTATGGGAATGTTGGCCCATGGGTCTACCCATGTTTAGGCCTGATTTTGTAATGTAAAAATAGAAAGCTAGGCGATGTAGGAACTAGTATTGATCTATGTGATATAAGAGTTGTAAGTTGTGCTAAGTGAAAGTAATAGTTGTAAGTTCTTCGTGCATACTGTGAGAGACTTGCAGAGCTAAGTGCAAGTGACCGTAAGAGAATGTATGTAGGCTTTGTGATGTAACCTAGTTTGGGGAAGGAGGATCTAGCGAAGAGTGCGCAGTTCTCCTTTCCTCTACAAAGTTGATCCTGAGGCTCGGTGGATGTAAGAAGATTGAAATAAGCTAGTAAAGAACATGACGAGTTGGTGGACGTAGCCCTAGGGTGGGGGTGAACCACGTATATCCTGTGTTGTGAATGCTTTGTGCTTTATGGTTGCTCTCTTGTTTATATGATTAAATGCTTAGTGCACTATTAGATGATGAGTGAATCTAATATGGTATCTTAGTGTTGAATAATATGGATGAATGCTATATCTGACCCATGTGAATGTGCTTAGAGCTTGAAAATACTAGATCTGGTTGAATACTGCGATGCTCTATAATTAGGGTTTTGTCTGCGAAGTAGATACTGGTTTAATACAGATGAATTGTAATTGCTAAGTGCTTTTATAAGGTGTTATAATCACAGATTTGTGTCCCAGCTAAGGTTGCATACATTTGAGTCCTGCAACTACCCCTACTTCTACCTCGAGTGAGACTTCATCTACTTTACAGATGTTTTTGAAAGGGTCGGTAATTAGGGTTTTATTGGTACACTGTTGTAGTGTTGAACCCTAGTTCTACCCCTGTACCAACAAAAACACATTTCAGCTACAGGTATGTAGACCTGTAACATCCTGACAATTCTAGTTTCCAACCCATAATTTTTCCCCAATTTCAATTTTTTCCTTGATCAGTCTCTCGACTGGCTCCTCCCCGTGTACCTTTCCGGGGCCATATCTTACTCATCTGGAGTCAGATTTGCACCAAAAAAAGGAAGCGGAAAGGTAGAGCAAAAATATATAGCACAAGAACAATAAAAAAATGTTTTTTGGTTGTTTGGTATAGGAAAAAAGCATCTCAAGGTTCATCCCCAGGAGGTCCCTTCAGCGAAACAAGCCCAAATCAAAGCCATGCTTCCGTCATCTCACATGGAAACTTATAGGAAGTAAAGGGGGGGTATAATCAGGTATGAAAAGTTCCTGAACAATGGGAATTTCCTTACATACAATGACCAAAGCCCAAAGTCCCCCTACCCTCCTAAGTAGCTCTGCAATTTCCCCACACCTTGGGGCTTCATCCTGGTGAATATGATAGCCATGGATGTCCTAGAACTATTCTAAATCACCTCATCTACAACTATAAAACATGGCAGAAATCAAAGAGACTTTGGGATGGCACAAATCCCAAGGCAAATGATGATGTGGCATATTAGTTTTGTCATTTTATGAAAAATGAATTTTTGTAATAGTTTGGTCTCACATCATTTTATTTTTGGTATGTATACATTGTAATTAAGAGGTCAAATCAGATTTGATTTGATCCATTTTGGATAAGATTCCCTTTTGGATAAGGTTCCCTTTTAGGATAAGCTTACTTTTTGGTAAAAAGGCAAAAACACTTTAGGGTTGGTCCACTTGCACTTTTCCAAAAGTGACAAGTGTCTTGTGATCTGTAACACCCCGGGTTTCGAACCCCCATTTTAAATAATGTGTTGTTACATTGTTGAGAGGCCAGAGTGCCCAAAAAATTATTAAAAGGCCAGTGTGCCCAAGAAATGTAATGTTTTGATCATTATTAATAATACATACATCATTGGCTACTAGATGGACAAGGACTAGATTTATAGGGGGATATGATTCCACAAGAGAGGGGGATTGAGGGGATAAATGTTTGTTCCCTACTTTATTTACCATTTGGTCAAAGGGGGAGGATCATTTACATGGGATTCTCAGGGAAGGACAGGAGGTTCTTGATTCCTCACGAATTACTTAAACCCACCTATGGTCTGATGAGGGGTTCAGTTGATAGCTCATTCACTCCTTCATTCGCTTGCTCACTCGTTCATTCATTCCATCCTCACCCACGTCTTTATTTGGGGAAAGGGAACCGAATTGCTGAAGATTATCCATGGTATTGTTGGATATAGTGTTCAATGGTGTGATCCAACCACCACTTGAGGCCTGCATGTCTGATATGCGTTGACCTGTGTCTAGATTTGTTCATAGTTACGAGTCTTGAGAGTCCCAGCATTGAGATTCTGGACCAGTTGCACTGGAGCCCTGTAAGGAGAAGGATTGTCTGAGGGACTGCGTGGCAAAGAAGGGTGGAGGTCCATTCTCTTGGGTGGTGCAAGCTAGGTAGAAGAGAGTTGGGTACTTGGATTGTTGTGAGTGCTGGGAAAGCCTGCGAGAGCTTGAGTGCAAACTAGTTTGGGAATCCAAGTAACACGTTGGAACCGTCCTTGTGGATTAATAGCCCTGGCTCAGGGGTGACACTGATGTTTATATTTGGAACAATAGTGTCTACGGTTGGGTGGAACGTCCTTGGTCCGCAACCACTTGGTGTCTTCTTTTATAAATATAAGTGCTCTCTGTTATGGTATTATCTACCTGTATATGAATGTATTTTTGTTTTGTATTTAATTATCGTTTAATTGAATCTTTAGAATATTCATGCTTACTGGTTATTGTTGTGCATGTCGTTAAATCCTTTTCTTTTATGCATCCTTATTAATTTAAAAGGGTATTGATAAGAGAAAGAAGTCCAAGGGTGGCTTGAATGTGACATACCCTAGCCTATGGGTGGTTGGGTATGTTACAGGTTGGTATCAGAGCTTCTGGTTGAAACACCGAGCTGGTATGGGATGGGTTTGTTGGTCAGAGTCTCATTATCGAGATCAAATTCCGACCGTGAAATTGAAAATATCAAGAGGAATGGTGTTGCAGAGTCTACGTAGGAGCTAGAATTTCAGAGGTCCTTTGTGAGGGTTCGAAGGTTTGTGACCGTTCCCTTCAAATTTTGCAGCAATCGCCACTGTGGGATCAAGAGAGATCTATGATCATTGGATCAGAGGGCAGGTGAACAAGGGTCGACCGATGAAAGTGAAGAAAAGGTTAAGTCACCACCCTGAGATGCCATTGGAGAGATAGATCGATGGCCATGAGGTATTGCAGGGGCCCAAGTTGCATGGGAATGAATTCCCCAAGGTGGTCCCGCAATCCAAACCATGGTTCCATTGAGGGGTTACGTGTCAGCATTGGAAGAATTGCGGGGAGAAAGGCGGGTTACTCCAAACCGCCGATGTGTGCCCCCGAAAATTGAAAGGCATTAAGTGATGTGACATGATAGTGCTCGAACCATCAAAACCTCGAAGAGATTAAGTGGATTCAGACTGTTGATCGAGGTAGACACATTGCAGGAGAGCCTGCACTTCAGCGGATAACCACTTCAGAAGAAAGAGTGATGAAAAAAAGAAAAAAAAAGATAGAACTCCCAAAGGCTCGAAGTTCAGAGTTCATCTAGGCCATCCATCAACAAGGACACGCAGCGCTAGATCTCTCACTTCGGAGACTTAGTACTCCAGAAGGTTTTGTAGAGCAAATCACTAGGGCAAGATTACCCAAAGTCCCAAAGTTCGGGGTTAATACGGACCGTCCGGTAAGGGAGACACATGTTGGCAGATTGGCCAGTTCGAGAATTCGAAGTTCAGGAGAATTTGAAGTTCGCTAGTGTGGAACTCCTAAAGTCCCAAAGCCCAAAGATCCAATGTGGATGGGCACGATGATATCACCTAGAGGTGATGTGGACCCCATAATTATGAATTGACGTGGCTTGTGGATGTCACTTGGGATGACGTGGACACATGGGATGTGTGCCACGTGTCAATGAATTTTGAACATGTGGAAGATCGAAACGTCAGTTAGAACGTGACACGTGTCACCCACCTGATTGGGCCATGTGTCCACTTCTAGTATTTTTCCATGTAGCAACAGATCGTGCAGTCCAGAGACTGGACACTATAGAGGAAAAATATGTGACAGTTCGCATTGGGTCGATAACTCCTGTAGAGCCGAAGTGATTCAAATCCATTGATCTATATGAGACACTCATTGACGGACCATCGCATTCATTTGAAATAACTCTAGAAGAAAGCGAAGGTGGAGAATTTGAAACTCCTGAAGCCTGAAGAGCCGAAGCAATTCATAACCGTTGATATGTGGGAGGACACGCATCGACAAATCGTGAACTCTGGGTAAAATCATTATGGGAATAAGCAAGCGGGGAAAGTTGAAACTTCTGAAGGCCGGAGTCCCGAAGTGGACTAGAGTCATTGATTTGAGTAGGATGCATGGCGCCTGATCCCAAACTTTGGGTACAGAGTACTATGGGGGAGAGTGAATTCCCAAAGTGGATCTCAATCATTGATTGTGAATAAGGACGAGGACCGTTGATCAGGTCCTAGTTGAAGGTTTCGAAGTTCTGAAGTCCTAAAGATCTGGATAAGCACTTTTTCAACTAAGTGAAGGGTCATGACTGTGGTCGCATGCAATTGAGAGTTGAGGGAAGAAGGGCCAATGGCTGAATCAGTGGTTTTTGAGACAGAAAAGTGTTAAGGAAGGATTTATCCCACGGTTTCTAGTCATGGTCACTTGGGAAGGTGGTTTGAAGGAAGCACCTATGCGGAATTGAATTTTGTATAGGCTAAAGGATAACATGGAAGTGTTATATGATGTAGATTGATACATCTATGCTCTTCGCGAATGGAAAAGAAAAAGAAAAAGAAAGAGACATGTAACATGGTTTGACAAATTGTGTTTATCATATGCATAATTCTAACAAAATGGTCACTTTCACAATTTGAAGAATTAAGGGGTTTAAAAATATAAGCTCGGAATGCACATTGAATAAATGGAAGAAGGCGAGGGAGCCTCCAACCAGGATAAGGAGGCCAAAGGCTAGAATACCAGAGTGGGTAATGTAGAGACAGAGTCCAATGGATGCAAGGGGAAAGGAGAGAAGTAAACATTAATAGAAACGGTAAGAAGCTTGAAAATAGAAGTGTAGATCTACAAAGAAAACAACAAGAGACTTATGAGAGAGCAATTTCAGATAAATGCTCAAGTGATGCAGATCTTAACTCAGTTACAGAGGCAAACAAAGAAGGGATAAAACTCAAAACAAGAGGAAGAAGGCAGGTTTCGTGAAAGAAGAGAGGATCATGGAGGAGCTGGTTATTCGATGAGTTCCAGTAGAACTCATAGACAAAACTAACCTCCTTACTCAAAAATATTTTTTTATGATCGGAAGATCCAATAAGCAGTCCAGAGGTGTCCCCTGTTAGGCACCATAGAAGGAGACAGGAAATGGACAGTTTGCAAGGAGAGTTGAGGAAGCTTAAGACACCCTCCTTTGATGGTGAAAGAGAAAGGGAATATGATGTTGAAGCATGGTTACTTGGACTCGGGAGATATTTTCAGTTGCATAATTATTCATCAAACTTAGAAGCGAGGATTTCCACCTACCATTTACACGGGAAATTTGCAATGTGGTGGGATCAAGTTAAGAAAGTTGAACATATTAATGAGAGTAGGATCACTTGGAAGCAGTTCAAGAAGTACTTCCAAAAGGAGTACCTCTCAGAGCATTTCTATGACAAGAAAATGCAGGAGTTCTTTGAACTCAGGCTGGGAAGCATGACCATGGCAGAATACGAGAAGAAATTCTTGGGATTGTTAAAATATGTTGGGTTTATAAATGATGGAAAGGTAAAGATATAGAGGTTTTTGAGTGGACTTCCATCCTTTTATAAAGAAAATATTAGGTATGATAAGCCCAATACCTTGACTGAGGCCATCAAGAAGGCTAAATACCTGTATGAGCAAGGACATGGAAGAGAATCCATGCAAAAATTTTGGAAGGATAATAAGAAGGAGAATTTCGATTAGAGGAGGAAAGGATTCAAACCTCCCTTCGATGGGAATGAGCCTAATAGAAATCATCAAGATCAGTATGCTAAGGGTGAATCCAAGAAAGAAGACTCCTTGGGAAAAAGAGGAAGACCACCTATCCAATGTTGGGGATGCAAATAATATCACCTATACAAGTATCGCCCACACAAAAAGGACAGAGTGAAGACTGTGCACAACGTCCAAGAGGCTACAACAATTGACGATATGGGAAGAATCTATGCAACTTTAGATGATTGACAAGTAGAATACCAGTCCAATATGATCGAGGCAGAAGGTAATATCATAAATCAACATGTTTCTATTTTGATTGATTCAGGAGAAATTCATTGTTACATGTATCCTACAATAGCGGATAGATTACATTTGGAGAAAAGTAAACTTGGAAAATCAAGTTTGGTTCAGCTAGCCATTGGAACCAAAAGGAGAATCCATGATATGGTCAGAGGATGTTCCATAAGTCTTAATGGTGTGAATATGAATTTTGATCTAAGCATCATACCATTGGGGTCTTATGATATTCTAATTGGAATGGATTGGTTGGACAAGCATCATGTTTCCCTAGACTGTCATAACAAGACATTTACATGTCATGATGGATATGGAAAAGAAAGCACTATGAAAGGGGTTCCAAGACCCATCTCTATAAGGGAGATTTCATCCTTCCAACTGAAGAGATTTTTTAGAAAAGGATGTCAATTGTATGCAACTCATGTGGAAGAGCCAAAAAATACAAAGGAGCCAAGCCTTGAAGATTTTGTGGAGCTACAGGAATTTGAGGATGTATTCCAAGAAATACCAGGGTTGCCACCAAGAAGGGAGATAGATTTCCCAATTGATTTAGTGCCAGGAGCTACCCCGGTGTCAAAAAAACCTTAAATAATGAGAAGACCAGAGTTAAAAGAATTACAAATGCAGTTGGAGAAATTGTTGAAGAAAGGGTACATACGTCCAAGTGTTTCACCTTGGGGAGCACTAGCAATTTTTGTCAAAAAGAATGATGGAACCTTGAGGCTATGTATTGAATTTCGACAACTGAACAAGTATCCTCTACCCAAAATTGATGACCTCTTTGATCAACTAAGAGGAGCAAAGATATTTTTAAAGATTGACCTAAGGTCAAGATACCATTAGGTAAGAATCAAGGAACAAGACATTCATAAGACAACCTTTAGGACTAGGTATGGGCATTATGAATTTGTAGTGGTGCCATTTGGACTGACCAATGCACCAGTTGTCTTTATGTGGTTAATGAATGACATATTCAAAAATTATTTGGGTGAGTTTTTCATAGTGTTATTGGATGACATACTTATCCATTCTAAGTCTGAAGAGGAGAATGAACATCACTTAAGACTGGTATTGCAAGTGTTGAGAGAACGTCAGTTGTATGCCAATCTGAGTAAATGTTCTCTTTATCAAAAGCAGATCCATTACTTGGGACACATTGTTTCAAAGCATGGCATAGCAGTAGATCCAGAGAAGATTGAAGCCATTAGAGGATGGACAACACCCAGAATTGTGTCAAAAGTAAGATATTTCATGGGATTAGATGGTTACTACAGAAGGTTCATAGTAGGGTTCTCTAAGATTTCTCATCCCATCACTTCTTTGAAAAATAAGGGAACTAAATTTAAATGGACACCTAAGTGTGAAGAAAATTTTAATCTGTTGAAGGAATTACTTACTAGTGCACCTGTGTTAAAGATTGTTGACCCAAATGAAAGTTGTGTGGTATGTACAGATGCATGTAAGGAAGGAATTAGGGGATTCCTCATGCAAAATGGACATGTCATTGGTTATGAGTCTAGAAATCTTAAGGAGAATCAGAGGAGCTATGCCACACATGACTTGGATCTCGCTGCCATTGTTCACGCCTTGAGGATGTGGAGGCATTATCTCATGGGGAAGAGATTTTAACTAAGGACAGACCACATTGGCCTGAAATATATTTTTGAACAACCAACCTTGAATGCCAGGAAAACAAGATGGCTGGAATTTATAAGTGAGTATGACCTCGATATCAAGCATATCAAAGGAAAAGAGAATAAATTTATCGATGCACTTAGTAGAAGAGTGCATCTCATGCATGCTACTATTGTCAGTACACATCAGTTAGGCTTGAAGAGATAAATTTTAGATGGTCTTGCTACAGATCAACATTACCTATAGGTAAAGGAAATCTTACAGCAAGGAGATGTACAATAGAAAATAGAGGAGTATGAGATAAAAGAATATAGATTTCTCATGCATACGAATATAATCTATGTTCCTAGTTCTGGAGAACTAAGGAATTTGGTATTGAAGGAAATGCATGATGTTCCTTATGTTGGACATCCTAATTACCAGAAAAAAATTACAGCAGTAAGAAGCCAATTCTTTTGGCCGGGAATGAAAAAGGATGTTTTTTATTACATCGCTCAATGTATGGAATGTCAGAAGGTGAAAGCTAAACATAGGCATCCAACATGTTTGCTACAACCTTTACCCATTTCAGAGAAGAAATGGGAAGTGATCACCATGGATTTCATCATAGGATTACCCAGAACAAATAAGCAACATGATTCCATCATGGTGGTGGTTGACAAATTAACAAAGGCTGCTCATTTTGTGCCTGTAAAGACAACACATACAATGGCTAATACTGCAGAAATTTACAGGAGAGAGATTACTAAGTTGCATGGGATACCTAGGACAATTGTCTCGGACAAAGATACAAAGTTCACCTCCAATTTTGGGAGGGGATTGTTTAAAGGATTTGGTACAAATCTAAACTTTAACACAACATACCATCCCCAATCAGATGGAAAAATAGAGAGGGTCAACCGAATAATTGAAGACGTGCTGAGAATGTATGTGATGGATAAGCCATCTAAGTGGGAAGATTACTTACACTTGGTTGAGTTTACATATAATAATGGGTATCAAGCTTCTTTGAAAATGAGCCCATTTGGAGCCTTGTACGGTAGGAAATGCAATACTCCAGTGAGCTGGGACAACCCAACAGATAGAGTGGTACTTGGACTAGATTTGCTCAAGGATATGGAAGACCAGATGGTTAAGATCAAGCAGAATTTAAAGACAACTCAGGATAGACAGAAATTTTATGCAGATAAGAACAAGACAACTAGAGAATTTAAAGTAGGAGAGCATGTGCTTCTGAAAGTCAAGCCCAAGAAAAGTCCTTTGAAATTGGGTAGTTTTACAAAACTGGTAGCGAGATTGTGCGGTCCTTTTGAAATATTAGACAGAATAGGGTCAGTTGCATACATGCTTGCATTACCTGCTTCCATGAAGGTGCATAATGTATTTCATGTCTCTTTACTAAATAAACATGTACATGATCCTAACCATGTTATTGATTGGCATATGATTCAGGTAGAGACATGGGGAGACTTTCAGGTTCAACCAGTGTGAGTATTGGACAAAAAGGTCAAAATGCTCCAGAATCGAGTTATAGAGCTAGTAAAAGTTTAGTGGACCTACTAGGGTCCTGAAGATGCTACCTGGGAGCATGAAGATGTCATGTGGGCAAAGTACCCGCAACTTTTTGAATAAAATTTGAGATTTTGATCTCTATTTTGTATATGCAATGAGGACAATGCCAAAATAAGGGGGAGGGGATGTAACAACTCGAGTTTTGAACCCCCATTTTAAATAATATATTGTTACATTGCTGAGAGGCCAGAGTGCCCAAACAATTATTAAAAGGCTAGTGTTCCCAAAAAATGTAATGTTTTGATCATTATTAATAATACATACATCGTTGTCTTCTAAATGGACAAGGACTAGAGTTATAAGGGGCTATGATTCCACAAGAGAGGGGGCTTGAGGGGATAAATGTTTATTTCCTATTTTATTCACCCTTTTCTCTAAGGGGGAGGATTAGTTACGTGGGATTCTTGGGGAAGGCCAGGAGGTTCTTGATTCCCCACGAATTACTTAAACCCACCTCTGGTCTAATGAGGGGTTCAGCTGATAGCTCGATCAATCCTTCATTCACTTGCTCACTCGTTCATTGATTCCATCCTCACCCGTGTCTTGATTTGGGGAAAGGGAACCGAACTCTCAAAGATTAGCCATGGTATTGTTGGTTGTAGTGGTCGTTGGTGTGATCTAGCCACCACTTGAGGCCTGCATGTCTGAGATGTGTTGGCATGTGTCCAACTTTTTTCACAACTGCAAGTCCTGAGAGTCCCAGCATTGATATTCTGAACCAATTGCACTGGAGCCCTATAAGGAGAAGGAATTCTGGAGGGACTGCATGGCAGAGAAGGGTGGAGGTCCATTCTCTTCGATGGTGCAAGCTGGGTAGAAGAGATTTGGGTACTTGGGTTGTTGTGAGTGTTGGGAAAGCCTGCATGAGAGCTTGAGTGCGGACTAGTTTGGGAAGCCAAACACTCTAGAACCATCCTTGTGGATCCATAGCCCTGGCTCGGGGGTGACACTGCTGTTGAGATTTGGAACATTAGTGTCTACGGTTGGGTGGAACGTCCTTGGTCTGCAGCCAGTTGGTGTCTTCTTTTATAAAGACAAGTGCTCTCTGTTATGGTATTATCTACCTGTATATGAATGTATTTCCACTATGTATTTAATTATCGTTTAATTGAATCTTTAGAATATGCGTGCTTACTGGTTATTGTTGTGCATGTCGTTAAATCCTTTTCTTTTATGCATCCTTATTAATTTAAAAGGGTATTGATAAGAGAAATAAGTCCAAGGGTGGCTTGAAGGTGAAGTACCCCAGCCTGTGGGTGGTTGGGTATGTTACATGACCTAACCCTAAGACTTCACCTCTCCTTTATAAATAATATGGTCGGCATTGTAAAGGGGAGGATGAATATAGTAACAAAGCTCTGCTGAATTTTTCCAAAAAGTCTTTGTGTGTGTGATACCTTTTGAATTTTAGTTGTTGGAAATGTCACTTGTTGGTTAAGGGTTGAGGGGTATAATTAAATACTTGTTATGTTATCTATCTCCAGGAGGGATTGGTTAGCTAGGTGTTTGTTGTTGCTTCCTTGGGTTTAACTTACTTGCTTTCATTTTCTAACATCTTTGTTTTAGTGAAGATTTTTTGAAGTATTCAACTATTTTCAACCTTAGTTAGTGTCCAGGAGTCTTAGGGCCCCTTAGGAAAGCCCTTAAATAAGCCTCTTAGCTTGTTGTTCATACTTGTTTTCTTTCTTATCTTTTTCATGTATATTTCTATTATGTTTTCCTACTATTAACCTTGTTGTCCCAAACAGAAAAATTGACCATTTTTGGCAATTTCCCCCCATGGGACATCCATCTTAGTTGGTTTTTATCTATCTTTTATATGCAAATTTATGTTTCATTTATTTCAGTTTTTTCATATATAAACACTAAAATTTCGTTGTTTTCCTACAAGGACATAAACCAATCACCTAATTTTCTTTTCCTAAGTGGTTGGGGACCACCTAAAGACCTACTTGAAGCAAAGGGGCCAGCAGGACATTGAAGAAAAAACATCAAATCAGATCAGTAAATATACCCAATCACTCTCATATTTACCTTATATTCACTGGCACTCTTTCTAAAAACTTTGGCATATATACCCATGTTGATATGCTTTGTTTGTGTAGATAGTTTGAGTAGTTTACTTGTAAATTTCTGTTTATAAAATCTGATCTGTACTTTCATAGATAATCATCACTATTTTGAATTCCAATCAGTAAACTTCTAATCCTCATACAAGGAATCATTTGGGGATTTCATGCACATGGTGGCTGTGTTTCTCACAAAGAGCCTCAACCCATTACTTTGGTTTGAATGGTATAATTGTTTACTTGTAAATTAGTTGATTTTGTCATTTTTTCATTGTATAATTTTCCATTCACTAATCTACAAGTGGCTGCCCCTAAAGGGGCCATGCAAAAACCAGCAAGCTAAATACATTCAAAAATCACAAAAAACACTTGAAAACAAAGAAAAGGTACACCCCATACACTCAAAACAAAACCTATACTATTTATCTATATACATACACATATTATTTAGTTGTGACATATATGTCACATACTTATTTTACTCATTTTTGTATAAATTTTTAGATAGATTTCAAATTCATTGACCAGGAGGCATGTTTGTGAAAGAAAGACGTGACCTCACCACCTAGATGGCCTGGTCCTTTATTTCAAGAAATTTCAATTTTATAGGATACTAAGAGTCAAAGCCAAGGAGTCTTCATCATGATCCCAGTGTTGAAGCACCCCCTTCAGCTACTGCAACATCGTCATGCTACAACACCCAACTGCTGCAAAACCCAATGTTGTGACACCTTCTATTGTTGTAACACCTCCCACTGCAGAACTTGTTTCGATGACAGGTTCGTCGCACATGGTTATGTCACTTCGAGTGATATCTTCGTCACACATGGTTCCATTGCTTCAATAGACATATCTGTGACACATGGTTCCACCTCTTAGACAAACATATCCATAGCACATGGTTCCAACAACTAACATCATGACAGGACATGATAAACACTTCGATGCCATATTGGAAAAGACCGCCAAATCACAGTAAGCATGGGAAAAGGTATGATTTTTCCTTGTGTAATGATTGACATTAAATTGACTTAGTTAAATTTACTTGGGACAAGACTTGCATGCATTAATTTCCATAAATTCCACTTCCTCCACACCCCACACACGATCTATACCATCTCCTCAAAACACATTGCCTTAATTGAAAATCGTTATCATCACTAGCCAAATATTCCAATGGGAAATGATTGATAATCCACTTGATCCTGAAGCTAGTTCCATGGGAGGCTCGTTGAATCGCAGAGAAACCTATGAACCTCTCTTTCTAAAATATTATGATAACATATGGGACATAATTTAGGTTGTAGCATGGAAAGAAAACTTGTAGGGATGTGATGACAACTTTACCATGGGATTCTCCTTAAATTTGCAAGGTGACATGTCGACAGTGAGGGGAATTCTGATCATGGTGACTGAAGAAACTATATCCATTGTATCAGGGATGCAATAGGTGGGGGAAAGGTGGTACTCCAAAAATAAATATTTCAAATCACTAACGAAAGAATTCCTAGAGGCAGTGGAAGTGTTGGAAAAGAAAGAGAATAGTTTTGATAGGAAATCGCTACCAAAACCTTGGGAAGATGTAGCAATATCATTCCATAAATATTTCTTTTGAGAGGGTCGCTATGGGGTCATATTCTAGCACCATTTAAAATACTAGACCATCTAATACATCAAAGGTACATCAACGTGCATTTATTTATGTTGAACACATTGCAATAGATGGCCAACAATGTTCAGAGGGCCACCAGGAACAGGGAATCATTATCTCATCATTGCCTTGTAGAGATATTGGTGGTGCATGCACTCCAAAAAGAGGGATGAACCTTGTATGAGTTGGTAGGAGCATAAGAATCAAATAGTTCTCAAGAAAAACCTGCCCACCAGAGGAAGAGAAGGTTGTAACACCAAGAGAAGCAGTTGTTGCTCTTAGGGCGCCTGCACCCAAAATTCTTGAAAGAAGCATAGAAGTAAGAAGAAAAGGTCTGAGAAAGACATGACAATGACCTTGAGATCACTAGGAGCCTGCCTACAACCTGAAGATTGAGGTGAACAACCAGAAGACCATTTTTGGAACCTATACCCACGAAGAAAGGGATAAAATATTTGAAGGGGAATGGATCCCATCTCGTAGAAGCACTAGAAGAAGAATAAATACCTATTTTCACACAAGAATCAGTAGGAGAGAGAGAGAGAGAGAGAGAGTAAATAGAAGAAGAAATCCCTTTTTTCACAAAAGAACTAGCATGAGAGAGAAAGAAAATAGAAGAATAAATCCTTGTTGTCACACAAGAACCAACAGGAGATAAACAGGAAATAGAAGAAGAAATCCATGTTGAACTAGCATGAATAGAATAAATCCCCATTTTCACACAAGAACTAGCACAAGAGAAAGAGGAAAAATAATAAGAAACCCCTGCTCACACACAAGAACAAGCAAGACTGTTGAGAAATATTGAAACCCTTGCTGACACAAAAGAACCAGTAGGGTTGATAGAGCAAGTCTCTACTCCAAATGAAGGAGACCAATAGAAGCATATAGAAAATAAAGAGTCACAGAGGCATGATAGAATAAGGTCACTACACATGCTCTGAAGAAAATTCACCATGCCCCCATAAAGTGAAAGTCTATAGGTACATACTCATTTTCACCCATGTACTCATTTCCTATTTAGAGAAATAAAATATTAGAGAGGAGGAATAAGTGTTTGCACCAAAGAATCATTCTTATTGAGGAAACATTTACATGCCCATATGGGATATTAGACTTCCTATCACAGACAAAATAAATTATCAGTGGCCCATGGACAAAGGATTTAGAAATTAGATAAGATACCACCCATCCAAAAGTACCTGGGATTATTCTACCAGAGAACAAATTGTATAAACTCTGGGAGGAAACCACCCAAATAGAATGTGACAGGCCTGAGATCTAGGAGGAATCCATCCAAAAACAACGGGATGGGCCTAAGATCCAGGAGGTATCCAACCAAACATAATGGGATAGGTCTAAGCTCCAGGAGGCAGCCACCCAAGCAGAGTGGCACGCACTTGAGCTACAAGATGTAGTTGTCCAAACAAACCTTAGAGTAACTAAATTTTCTATATTTTATGAGTAGAATGAACTGAATACAGATTATTAAAAGATGCTTAACACAGAATAACATATATAGAGTTAAAGTGATTTTCTATTCAATAAGGAAATAAGTTGAAACTGTAAAATGCAGCGGAGAACAAGCTCACTAGAATGGTGGCTTCTTATCTCTTAGAAGAGATGTGACAACCACGCTCATTCACAAGAAGATGATTACAATGAGGTTATGAAGGCCTTTTTACAACAAACAAGAATGTAAAAAACCCTAGACATACAAAACCCTAACCCTAGGAGATGAAGCACCAAAATCCATGTGGGCCCTGTTTGGGTAAGTTAGTACATCAACTTCCTGAGGTCATAACTTTTGCATACAATATTTGTTTTAGGCGCATGATAGCCCATTGGAAAGGTCCATCCGAGGAATACACGATGATCCCTAAAAACATTATTTAGGGCCTCAAAATGGCCCCGCAAGTGAGGGAACTAAAAACTAATAAAAAAACTACCAAAATGAACCAGTTGGAATAGGTGGGAGGCCATCGACATCCATCTGGATCAATCCTCCCCCGTTAGGAAGAAATTTTCTCCATTTCATTGAGTTCCCCCATAACATGAGGAAATTTCTGTTGAATTTGGCCCCGGGTGTTCCACTTGCCTTGGTGTAGGAGCTGCCCTGCTTTGACAACTCAACAAAGTTGGATCCTTTGATGTCGGGTGCCCTTGATCTGTGTGTCCACAATCTTATCACTGGATTCCTACTACATGCAATTAGGGTTGACCTTTATTGGTGTCAACTGCTCTTCTATCTCCGAGGTGTCCAATAATGGTGGTAAATATGGTCGAAGGAGAGCCACGTTCAAGACTGGGTGCAGACCAAGGAAAGGGGGAATGTTAAGCACAAAATCATTGTCACACACAGCCTTGGTGATGGTGTATGGCCCATACCGGAGTGGGAGAAGATTTTTATAGGTCCCTATAAGGCATTATTTCTACAAGTGCAACCAAACTTTGTCACCCACCTGAAACTTATGTGGCACCCAATGTTGATCATGGAGATGCTTGTACTTGGCATTGGACTTCTGTAAAATATCCTGAACCTGTTGGCGGATGTGTTGGATCCGCTCAATGAACCAGGTGGATTTGTCATCTTATGGTGGAGTAGGGTATGATTTGACTGAGGTGGTTGCCAGGGGTAGTGTAACATCCATGGGGCCTAATGGTTGGAATCCCAACCCCACCTGAAAGGGGTTGTGGCTAGTTGAGCTATGCAGGGTTCAGTTATAGTTATACTAGACATAGGGAATACTCTCATCCCATGTGTGGGTGTGCTTGTAATTGTACATGTGTAGGATATGTTCAATCATCCAACTAACGACCTCAGTTTGGCCATATTTCTGGGGGTGAAAGGTAGTGGATTTGGTGAGCTTGGTATCCAGCAGTGACCAGAGGCTTGACTAGAATGTGTTGAGGAACCGACTATCTCGATCTGAGACAATGGTTTTCGGGATCCAAAAGTGTACATAGACACGTTCAAATAAGAGCTTGGTAGTGGCCTCTACAATGATGTTCTTCTTGCAGGCGGCCAGAATCGCCATCTTGGAAAAGTGATCAACACCCACAAAAAAAAAGTCATTTCCCCTCTTGGTGGACGGGAGGCCCGACATGTAGTCCATTGAGATGGATTACCATAGCTTGTCAGGAGTAGGAAAAGGGGTGTATAGGCCTTGTTTCTTAGTGGTCAGTTTGGAAATAGTGCAGGCGGTGCAGGACCTGATATACTTGTTGACATCCTGTCGAAGTTTCGGCTAATACAAATGTTTTTGAAACGCTGTCACTATATTTTAGATGTCAAAGTGTCATGCCACCCAACTTTAGTTAGCTTCCCAAATCATCTTCATGCACTTGCTTGATGGAACACAGAGATGGACCAGACAGAATAACAACCTGTCCTGAAGATGGAAATTAGCGACCACTAAGTTTTCTCCCAACATTTTGTAGGTGGTGGATAAGTCAAGGTTTGTCTCATAGAGGTGGGGCCATCCGGAGGTCTCATGGCCGCAAGATTCTAGCACCATGGTGAGTAACATGACTGTAAGTTGGCTGAGGCAACCAACAACTCAGTTGGTACTTCCTGTTTTATACTTGATGTTGAGGTGGAACTGTTGTAAGTATGTGGACCACTTCTGATGGAGATCATTCTGCAATTTTCCTTGGGTTTGCATGAACTGTAGTGGCTTGTGATCAGTGTGGATGATTGTCTCCTTACCCAAAATGTAATGTCTCCACTGGTGGCAGGATTACACAATGGTGTACATTTCTTTGTAGCAAGTATGGTACTTACGGACAACATCTGATAGTGTCTCACTATGATACACAACAGGGTGGTCGTGTTGAGTGAGAAAGACGCCCACATCATAGTTTGAAGAACCTATCTCTATCTCAAAGGGATGTTGTAGGTTCAATAATGAAATTATTGGGCATGAGAACAAACGTTGCTTCAATTCATCGAAGGCTTTTTTTTGGGAAAGGCCCCACAAAAAATTTTCCTTACCGCCACCCCTAGTTACTTGGTTGAGGTCCCATGCGATATGAGAGAATCCCAACATGAACATGCGATAGAAATTGGTGAGGCCCAAGAAGCTCTGAAGCTCAGTGAGTGTGGTTGGGGTTGGATAGTCACTGATGACCTAGATCTTGGATGAATCCACATGCATGCCATTTTGATCAATTATGTAGCCTAAGTAATGGACCCTGTCCATGCCAAAGGATATTTTTTCCAAGTTTGCATATATTTTGTGTTGTCGCAGGGTGTGCAAAACCTGTTGAATATGATGTAAGTGTTCCTCCCAAGTCTTATTGTAGATGAGAATGTCATCCAGATACACCACTAAAATAGTACTAGTGAAAGGTTGCAAGATACCATTCATCATTCTCATAAAAGTTGTTGGAGCATTTTTCAAACCAAAGGGCATCACCAACCATTCAAAGATACCTTCTTTTGAATTGAAGGTGATCTTCCATACATATGTATGTTCTATTGAGACCTGGTGGTAGCAAGACTTTAGATCAATCTTATTGAAGTATTTGGCCCCCATGAGCTAATCAAGGAGGTTGGCGATTCAGGGAATCAGGTACTAGTTCCACACTGTGACTTTATTCAAGGCCCAGTAATCAATGCAGATTTTCCAGGACCCATCTTTCTTCTGCACCATCACAATTGGGCTCCCACAAGGCAATGAGTTGGGTTGGATGTTCCCCTTGTGGAGAATTTCTTGAATTTGCCTCTTGATCTCCTCATTTTCTAATAGAGAGCAACGGTAGACCATTCCATTGGGTGCCAGTGCGCCTGGGGTCATATCGATGGAATGCTTGACTTGGCAGTGAAAAGGTACCCCAGTAGGAGAGGAGAAGATATCTGAATATTCTTCCATGACCTTCTCCACTTGCTTCTATTGTGTGGAAAGATCTATTGCAGAGGCCCTAGATGTGGCTGCGATCTTTCGCTTACTCTGAGAGTGAATCAAGAAGAAGAAAAAATTCCCAGTCTGAGAGATGACCTTCCTACATTGCTTGGTAGAGATCAAGGAAATAGCACTAGGAGGGACTGCCTTGAGTATCCTGTACAATTTATTGTTCAAAGTAACAATAACACTACGAGGCTTGGACTCATATATAGCATGACGTTTCCATAAATAAGGTTAGCCCAAAATAACATTACAAATTTTGAGAGGATCAACATCACACAATACCTCATCTTTGAAGGGCTTGATGTCATATGACAGTCGAAAATGTTGGATGACGCAGAGATCACTTCCTTCATGGAGCCATCCAATGGTGTAGGGTTGCGATTGCGGTGTTGTCGACAAGGCCAACCACTTGATGACCTCTGCTCAGATGAGGTTCTTCTGCATACCGCTATCAACGATGAATTGTAGCAGGGTGCCTTTTACCCACATCTGCAAATGGAAAAGGCGCTCACATTCTTCTTGCTCATCTCATTCATTAGGATGGATCTTGGTGGTAGAAACGGTGGCAGTAGGTTCTACGTCAATGATTTGTCTTCCCCTTTCTGGTTCTCACTCAGAGTCAGAACCCACATTTGATTCAGAGGCTTTCACTTCGGCCACCAGCGAATGCCTTGAGCGACAATCAATAGTGTTATTCCAAGGGCTCTTATGGAAGTCACAACACTTCCCAGTATCCTTCTTTGTCTTTTCGGTTTCCATATTTTCTTGCGGCTTGGACTAGTTGTCCTGATATTGTCCATCTTTTCTCTTTCCTTTTTCTATAGGTTGGGGCCACCCTTTCCTGGTTTTTGCTACAAGGGGTTCCTAGGCCCAAGTTGTCACATCTTTTGTTTGAGCTTCTATACGATTTTGATGGCATATCGATAGGCCGTGCCCAAGGACAAAATGTCCAGAAATTACATTTCAGTCTGGATGTAGCTATGCAAAGCACTGTGATACTTGAGCACCATATGTCACTCTGAATCTTTCATACACAGCTTGGTGCGCAGGGTATGGAAGATATTTGTGAAACATGGCACTGCTTGGTCTCTTTCTTGCCACAATGTGGTCCATTTGGTATACAAGTCATCATAACTTTCGACAGGGTAGAATTGTTCCTTAATAGAATCCCTAAAGGATTCCCATGTGGTCGGGACTATAAATAATGAGGGTTCCTCTGTTTCCTTTTTCTCACAAAAAGTTTCCCACCAATATTTGACATGGGGAACAGCTTTGAGGAGTGAAAAAATAATGTTTTCTCTATTTGAAAAGTTATGGACAGAAAAATACCCTTCTAGTATATTCAGCCACTTGTCTACAGCATCTGCGTCTATCTGATCTTCAAATATAGGAATATAGAAGTTGATTTGTACCTTGAAGGGGGCAGCGCCTTGTTGGCATGGGGGAATACCTAGGGTTCAACGCTTAAACAACGCACCAACAAAACCCTAACTACGGGCCCTTTCGAAAACACCTGTGAAGTAGGAGAAGTCTCACCTGAGGTAGAAGCAGGGGGGGTTACAGGACACAGGTGTCTGTAACCAAGATGGGACATAGATCTATGATAGTAACACTTCGCAGAATGTTTTGTTAACTCTTAGGAAGTGACATACATTAGTTCATTGACCTTATTAACATCGCAAAACATAATCTAAGATAGATCTAGTGCAATAATAACAAAAGAGTATGCACCCTAAACACTTAGCACTTAGCACTCTGAAACATATATAACATTTTAACATAAGCAAAGCATTTAATAAAAACACACATATTCATTACACATTCTAATATAATCACTAAGAAAAACATAACAGAGATAACATTTCACAAAGAAAACCATGGAACACCAGATATACGTGGTTCACCCAAGTGTGGGGCTATGTCCACCAACCGCTTCGCCTCTTTATTATTCACCAATCTCTTACATTCAGTTACTCCTGTGCACTAAGACACAAATTCAAACTTCACACTGGACAGGAGATATGCACACTGAGCACCAAATCATCCTTCCAAAACTAGGTCAAATGCACATAGCCAGATCACAACAATTGCACCCTCTACAAAATCATAGTCCCGCACATAAAAGCCTTTGCACAAAGCAACTCAAAATACTTACACTTAGCTAGCTAGATCTCTCACCCCTTTTACAATACAGTCTTCTTTATTTATACTTTTACAAACCCTTACAATAAAGCCTAACCATGGGAAAACCCCATGGACCGACATCCCATAACCCATTACAAAAAACCTAAAGAACCCCTTACTAGGTCCACATAGCCCACAAAATAAGTGAGATCCATGATCTCATATCTGCCTGGGCGCTCCTTCTTCAAACAATGTGTCAAATTCCAAAAGTGGGACAAATATGACCAAGGTTTCCTCAAAACTTGGTCGAGGGCCAACAGGCCCCCAACACACACCTGTAACTCGTCTTGAGTCACTCAGGTCTGGACAGTGCTGCTTTGAATGCCTCAAGCTTAACTTAAGCTTCTTCGACTTATTGCTTCGCCTGAGCCTCCTACTCAGCGAGCTCCTGGATCGTCTACTCTATAATAGGCCCTTCCGGGCGTTATTCTACTGTTGCAACCACTTGATCCAATTGTGAGCCATGTTCATTAATCTCTTCGAACACCTTGCTGGCATCATCCGGCATAGGTTGTAGCTTCTACGTCACTTCCATTACCCTACCTTGGAGGGAAGTGATCTATTTTTGTATTTTGCATTGCTCCTATGATCTCTTCATTATTTCCACTGCGGTAAGCAGCTTCATCTATGCCTGCACTGAAAATTTCTGCTACCGCACCTCTTGTAACTGTTCTTCTAGCTTCTTCAACTCTTGATTCTTGGCGAGGAGTTCATATGTATGGGCGCTCTTATCACTTAACTTCTTACATTCTAAGGCGAGGGATATTATCCTTACTAGTGTGTTCTTAGCGGACTCCTCCCTCTGGTCACGCACCTCCTGCGGGGTGCTCGGTACAGTTTGGGCCTCCAATTCTGTTATCCTAGCTTGAAGTTGTTGGATGATCTCAGCGAGCTTCACTACTTGAGATTTGACCAGATCTTGCTCCTCCTGTGCCAAGACAGGAACAAAGTGACATGCTTTACTCCCTACTTCTTTGACCATGGCCCGCTCTACAAGAAAATGGTCATTTTCCCTCTATAGATGGGATTTTTCCTCCTGGAGCTTCGCCTGAAGCTCTTCTTTCTCACTTTCCTAGGTTGCTACATTTTCTTGAGCTACTCTTAATTGTGATAAGACTTTGTATTTCTCCCTTTTCAAGGATTTTGTATCATTCTCCCTCTCTTCCTGTGCTTTCTGGAAGCGGTCTTCTTTTGCATCCGCAATCCTTCTCAACTGGGCCGGTTCATCCCCCAATTCTGCAGTCTGTGACAAGGAGGGCATAGTGGGTACTACACAAACCAAATGAATAGATTGTTTTACTTCCTTCAATTCCTTCTCAATCCTTCCATATATCTCCTCCTGCGTCTCTCCATATCTCTGCAAGATGTCTTCAGAAGCATCCTCTATATCTTTGAGGACTAGACTGATGTCATCCTCAGTGAGCGTGGCCTCTAACTGGGGCTTATTAGTGTGTGTCTTCTTCCTTGCTAAAGGTTTCTTTGGAGAAACCTTCCTCTTTTGCGGTTTTACTATCCCAACGAGAGTTCCTTAAGTGGAGGGGTGGTAGCTTCATCTCCTCCTTTCCCTTCTACTCCCTCATCTCTTCCTCCCTGTCCTTCTGCTTCGTCTTCCCCTCCTCCTGGTGATCTAGACCTATTATATTCAGAAGCGTTTTCCTACTCATCTCTCTCTATATCCTAGACTTCCTCCTGTTTTTTCTTCTTTTTCGTCCCACTGGAATATCCAAGATGCTCGACTCGGGTAACTATGGGGCTTCCTATGGTGTCAGTGTCGGATATTTCTACACCAGTGACAGGTACCAGAAATTTCTTTGGCCACTCCTTTGTAATATGCTCCATATCTTCATCTGTCATTTTGTAGTGTGACTGTAATTCTTCCTAGTTCTCATCTCTGTGTGCGGAAATGTAGATAAAATGCGGATCAATGTGGAACTTTTCTATTGGTTGGTACTGGTGCAAGGTGCATGGTGTCAAGTGCGGGAATGATTAGATGGAAACCTTTAACTGCTGATAGTATGCATGAAGCACGCCATTGGACTGCCACTACTTCGTCATGTCATTGGTGTACCACAAGGTGGAAAACCAAGAAGCCAAGGGCTCTGAGGGTTCGATTTATGGTAAGCTAGCTTCTTCAAACATTTTCCAAGTGACAAATGTGATCAAAATGATCAACCAGCTGTAGTGGAATTCATATCCCAAATCTTGGGCTTCGCGGCAATCCTTCTCTAGCTCATTGATGAGGTAGTTCACCCAATTCATCTGCATGCTCTCCACACATTTTCCTGCGAGGTCCACCACAAACCTGGTGACTTGTGTGGGTAGGTTCTTCCTCATGAGCTTGCGAGCTAGAAGTTGGCAAGCATGGTGCACTGTGCCATCCTGTATAGAGGATACCTTGTAACCTTGCTTTACTTTCTCTACTTCTCTATAAGCTTCCTTGATGCGTGCCAGGGAACGGTCTGAGACTTTCCCTGGATAAAACTGCTAAGGGTTAGGACCCTTCACACTTAAGCCTATGATCCGTTGGATCAGCGTCAGATCCACAGTAATCCTTCTGTCGAGCCACAAGTATCCGCCATGATAGCACGAAAGGAGGAGTTTAATGCAAGTGTAACCTCCTAGTGGCATCCAAAATGTGGGATCTTCATCACATTCAGCACGATGGACTGCGCCAACCCCTTAATCCATGATTTTAATACGAGGCAAGGCTTCTTTCCAATTGTCTTCGTGAGATAGCGATGGGGCGCCAACATGGCGTAGTTCTTTTGGTCTCCTAAATTGAAGTCATTATTCTTTAATAGCAGGATCTGTCCTAATTGACTCTCGACTATGTGTATTCCTTTCGGAATGTACACATTGAACATGGCATACTCAAAATATCAGAGGATGTTGTCGCGGTTAACAACTCCAACCAAAGGTGGGATATACTCGGGTAGGATCGATAGGATTTGTTTCACATTAGCCAGATCACCGTGGTGCTTACTTCATTTCTTAGTCACGGCGTTAACATGGTCAAAATGACGCCTGGTCAAAGGGTAAGCCTATAGTCCCCTAGTCGACAACACCTGAACACGTTAGGATATCGGTTTGTCGTCCATTAGCTTCTTGAGGACTTCCTCGACAGACTTCTCTAGTTCACTAGGTTTTCCCGACATTCTAGCTTTTAAACAGACAGGTTGGGGTAGACAAACACACTGGCGGGGTCTAATTTCAGATAGCACAGCTCGACAAATGGACAATTCACTTCTTGGCTCAGTTAATCACAGGTAGAAAAAAGTGGTCCTGGTGCAGCGACTGATGATTTAAATAAGCAGGGTATCATAAAGGATCTTCCATCAATGATGAAATGCTTCCATCAATGTAAATTTGTCCATTATGGCACGGTCTCAACATCCAAAAGCCGTCTGTCAGCATATAAATGAGTTTTCTAACTATTTTGGAGCATCATTCTAATGGTCAAGGCGCCTCCAACAGTAATATAACTTCACCAGGGTGAAGTCCCATTCTGTGCGGACCTGTTGTTCCAGCGAGGTTCAAATCCTGCGAACCTGCCTCTTGCGAAGTTCCATTCTGCAAAGTCTTCCATCTGTTGTCTGTAGCTTCTGATAGATTTTCCAACTTAGATTTCTTTTTATTGAGCTTCCTTGCCTTCTTTCATATTATCTGATTCTCTCTAACTATTTCTGGAATCCTCTTTCCATTTTTATTCTTATCTTCCCCTAGCGCAATGGCTTCGCACTATTGAGGTTCCCTTAAAGGGTTTGAAGTTAATATCTCTTTTCTTAACACTTCTTGAGTGGGCATACTTATTTATTAAATAGATAGGTTCCTCAAGCCTTCTTTCAACCTTGATAGCTGATTCTCTTGCCTTCTGTCCCTCCTGCGTTGTTACTTTTTTCTGTTTCTTCGACTTATCCTCTCGTTCTTCTATTAGTCGGTCTATTTTTCTAGCTATGAAATCCCTTAGTTCTTTATTTTTCTTTTCTGTAGATTCTTCCTTTGCTTTCCTTTTGATCTAATCCTTCTCAATCCAAGTCTTACCTAACAAAAGTGGGAAAGGGGCACTATCCCCAACAAACTTAATGACTTCAAATTCCTCTTCAGTCGATGTTCCATGAACAATAATAGGTACATTAGTAACTCTTCCACATAGGGTTATCATCTTTCCCTTAAACAAGACTATCCTTCCCAATGAAGGTACCACAGTAGGCTTTCCCAAAATTTCCCAAGTTTCTTCTGTCATAATATTCACTTGTGTTTCTTCATCCAAGACACAATCTATGTTGAAGTCTTCTATTCTTGCACTTATGCATTGTTTTAATTTCAAGATCTCTGGTAAACTAACATCTTGATGAGCATCCATCATTTCTTTAAACTATAATATTGTAGTCTAAAATTTCTCTGATTCTTTCTCTTTATGACTCTCTAACATGCCCTTAGTCTCTTGATTCTCTTCGTAGTTTTCTTGTCTTATGTTCATTCGTTCAACTTTAGCAATCATCCTTGGACAATCTTCAACATCGTGACCAACAATCTTACAACAAAGACAAATAGGACCTGCTCCAGGGAATTCCTTAGCAAGATGTCCCGGTCTTCTACAGTTATAACAAAAATTTAATCCTCTTTTTCTTTTAAATGTTCCCCAACCTCTTCTATACTGTGCACTTCCCTTAAGATCACAGTGCTCGACCTACAATCTGCAAAAATTCTTTCTAGGTTCCTGCATCCATTTATTAGTCCAAAATCTCTTTCTATGCATAGTAATAACATATATTTCTTCATTTCCATTAAAGTTAGTCAAATCAACTCTTTCTTTCAACTACACCCTAGCCTCAGACTAGGACATAATCTATTAAACATACTTAGGTTCATTCTTTTGAAACAAAAAATTTCACTTATCTTTCTTTTACCAAAGCACAAAGCTTTACCTATTTTAGGATCTTAACTCTTTTCTTAATATCATCTTACTCTCTTGGCACAAAGCTTCACAAGTCAAGTAGAGTATTTTTCACTTCAGCAGCAGATCTACGCATAGAGATTCTCGTTTTCTTTACTTCAGTTCCCATCAATCATAGTTTCAGGTCCTAACAACGGAACCATTTGTTGTCATAGGTGCACACCCAGGGTTTAACGCTTAAACAACACACCAACAAAACCCCGACTACTTGCCCTTTCGGAAACACCTACAAAGCAGGTGAAATCTCACCCGAGGTAGAAGCAGGGGGGTTACAGGATGTAGGTGTCTGTAACCAAGCCGGTACACATATATGTGATAGTAATACTTCACAGAATGTTCTGTTAACTCTTATGAAGTAACATACATTAGTTCATTGATCTTATTAACATCGCAAAATATAATCTAAGATAGATCTAGCGCAGTAATAACAAAAGAGTATGCACCCTAAACACTTAGCACTTAGCACTCTGAATCAGATCTATCATTTTAACATAAGAAAAGCATTTAAGAAAAACATACATATTCATTACATATTCTAATCTAAGGACTAAGAAAAAAATAACAGAGATAACATTGAAGAAAGAAAACCATGGAACACTAGATATATGTGGTTCACCCTAGTGTGGGGCTACGTCCACCAACCGCTTCACCTCTTTATTATTCAAAAATATCTTACATTCAGTTACTCCTATGCACTAAGACACAGAGTCAAACTTCGCACCGGATAGGAAATCTGCACACTAAGCACCAGATCCTCCTTCCAAAACTAGGTCAAATGCACATAGCCAGATCACAGCAATTGCACCCTCTACAAAATCATAGTCCCACACATACAAGCCTTTGCACAAAGAAACTCGAACTACTTGCACTTAGCTAGCTAGCTCGCTCGCCCCTTTTATAATACAATATTTTTTATTTAAACTTTTACAAACCCTTACAACAAGTCTTAACCATGGGAAAACCCCATGGGATGACATCCCATAACCCATTACAAAAACCCTAAATAACCCCTTATTGGGTCCACATAGCCTACAAAATAAGTGAGATCCACAATCTCGTCTCCGCCTAGGTGCTCCTTCTTCGAACAATGTGTCAAATTCCAAAAGTGAGCCAAAGTTGACCAAGGTTTCCTCAAACTTGGTCAAGGGACAAGATGCCTCTGCTCGAGGAAGATGCGTCTCATGTTGGTATCCGCCAAAGGATTTGCTCGAAACTATCCATCATCTCGTTACTCTGTTGCTTGAGGGCTTCCTCAAGCAACATTTTGAAAGGATATCTTGTCCCTTCATCTTTCTTTTATCATGCCATGAAAGGTCGTTTGGGTGTGCGAGAGATTTTGTCCTCAAGAGAAACAAGCTCGAGACCCAATTCTTTGTACCCTGATCTTGTTGGGGACATACATTAAGATGACAAGGAGAAAACCACTCTGATACCACTAATCTGGATTTTATGAGCATAACAAAATGAATACAGATTATTAAAATATGCTTAACACAGAATAACAGAGATACAGTAAAACTAGTTGTCTATTCAATAAGGAAATAAGTTGGAATTGTAAAATGCAGCGAAGAACAAGCTTGTTGTAATGGTGGCGGTTTATCTCAGAGAAGATATGTGACAGTCGTGCTCATTCGCAAGAATATGATTACAATGAGGCTATGAAGGCCTTTTTACAATAAACAGGAATGTCAAAAACCCTATACATCCAAAAAAATAACCCTAGGAGATGAAGCGCCAAAAGCCATGTGGGCCCCGTTTAGGTAAGTTAGTACATCAACTTCTCGGGGTCATAACTTTTGCATACGATATTTTTTTTAGGCGCACGATATCTCGTTGAAAAGTTCCATCCGAGGAATACACATTTTGTTGCTATATATCAAAGGTCATTTTTTAATGTGGTGAGCCCTAAAAATGTTGTTTAGGGCCTCAAAATGTCCCCGCAAGTCAAGGACTCGAAAACTAGGAAAAAAAATGCCAAACTAGAAAAATGCCAAAATGAACCAATTGGAATAGGTGGGAGGCCACCGACATCCATCTGGATCACTATATATGTAGGCATTCAAGAAGATACTAGTGATATATGGGAGAAGGCAAGAGAGGATAAATGGACAACAATGATATAGGAATATGAACAAGGGATGTTTCCAGTAAAAGAACACCAATATATTGTTAAAATCTTGAGGAAACAATGGACTAGGTTCATTGAGTGCATCAGTTTTAGGTCAAACAACATCCTGAGAACATGGTTGTAGGTCATAAATTTTCATCAGTTGTAGGTCAGACAACATGACCATTTCTCATGGGACCTCTACAAAAAAATTAACCATGTATCCTCCCATCAAACCCGACCTAGATTTTGGAACGCCACTATGGGCTGATGGAGAAGATAGTGATGAGGAAGGAGAAGCTCATCAAGTTCTCTCTATAGATCAATATTGAGTTATCAGAGAGAAAACAAAGGATAATGAAATCAATGATTTCATAGGCTCTTCTGCTTCCTCAAACAACTCACGTGTTCTTGAGAAAGTTATGCACCCAGAAATATAGTCTTCTCTTGTCTCAACAAGCATCTCACATGTAGAACACGAGTCCTCACCTGGAAAAGATCAAGGGTCCACCACATAAACTATAGAAATCACCTCTTTCTATAACTCTAGTGCTTTCAATTATTGTAGCTCCATATTGTTGTAACTCGGTACTAATATTGCAGGGTATTGTTTTCTGAATTATGAGTGAATAGTTGTAGCATCTTTCCCATAATTCCATTTATTTCCAGCAATTCCTTTATCAACATCTTGTCAGTTTTTGTAGCAGTGTATCGTTTTCTGATTGATGAGTGAATAGTTGTAGTGTCTTTTCTATATTTTCATTTATTTCCATCAATTCCTCTATCTAAATTTGTTGTAATTCTAATATTTCTCTATTTAACAGAAGTTAGCTTTAAGTGATGGACTAACTTATATGTTGTTGCAAAATCTCCTATGCACATGTTGCAAGAATTTGTGTTGTTGCAACAACTCCAACATGCTACAATTATAATATTCATTTGTTTAACATAAGTTATATTTAATTGATGGTCTAACTTATGTGTTTTTGCAACACCACCTGCGCACATGTTGCAAGACTCTGTGTTGTTGCAACATTTTTTGTGTTGTTGCAACACCTCCAGTGCGTGGAAGGGATGATTTTAAGAACGAAAAATTATATTGAAATGTAGAAACCTGGGCTAATATTACTAATCCTCAATATGAAAAATGTAAAATGTTTGGTGATAGTTTTGTAAAAAAATTCAAATTTCAAAGGATTTAATATAGTTTCTAAAAACATTTGGCAATTTTTAAGGTAAACTAATTTTATTCTATGGAATTTGGGCAAATTGTTTTTAGAAAAAAATGGAAATTGGCTAATCTTTTTTTGGGGAAAAACATGGAAAATTAGCCCATTTGCGAAATTTAGCCCCTAAAATCATCTATGGTTGCATGGTCAAGGCACGACCATAATGTCAATCCTGCAATAGTTGGATGGCTCGGATGCAGTCAACCTTCATGATAACATTTGTTAGGGGGGTCGTTTGAGTAAGGAAAAGGATAGACTAATGGTTGACATACCCAATATCAACAATAAATGGATCGGACCATTGACCAACAAAGAAGGAAAAAGAAAAAGAATCGCTAGATGGAAAACAATTTCTTGTTTAATCGGCTAAGTCAACCATAGATATTTTAGACTTACTATTGTAACTAATAGAGGAACAACCAATATTCTCAAATTTGTCCCTCGATCTCATGAGAAAAATAAGGAATATAATAGATGTATAAATTTCCCTCCATTCTAGCATGAAGGGGAGGAGAAACATAGAATAGAGAATAGAAGTCTTGTACTCTTTTTCTGCAATTTAATATAAAGTTCTTGTTCCTATTCTAAGTGTGGAATGTGTTAATTTGATTATTTAAGCATTATATTGCACTGTTAGACTAGTACCTCATCTAAGGAAGTAGGGACCCCTCCTTAGCCTGGTACTATTTGTATCTTCAGAACTTTGTAGAAGTAGTTGTAGCATCATTTATATATTTTCATTTTTTCCAACAATTCATTTATTAACATCTTGTTGTAACTCTAGCACTTTTCATTATTGTATCTCAAGATTGTTGTAACTCAGTACTAATATTGTAGGGTACCATTTTCTGAATTGTGAGTAAATAGTTGTAGCATTTTTCCCATATTTCCCTTTATTTCCAGTGATTCCTCTATTAATATCTTGTTGATTGTTGTAGGAGGGTATTGTTTTATGATTGATGAGTGAATAGTTGTAGCGTATTTTCTATATTTACATTTGTTTCTATCAATTCCTCTATTTAACTTTGTTATAATTCTAATATTTCCCTTGTTGCGATTTTGGTTGCTGCAACTCAGGTAATTGTAACTCTTGTTGTTGTGACTCTTGTTGTTGTAACCCTTTTTGTTGCAACTCTACTTTCTAGCTATCAATTGTGTGGTTTGTAGTTTGAGATGGTTTATTCCTTTTTACAATCATGGTTTGGTTTGGTTCTTATAGCTACCAACCTGTGTTTCTGATTGAAAGGTGAATAGTTGCAACAACTCAGGCCATTATAACTCTTATCGTTGTGACTCTTGCTGTTGAAACCCTTGTTGTTGTAACTATGCTTTCTAGTTAACAATTGTGTGCTTTGTAGCTTGAGATGGTTTATTCATTTTTACAAGCACAATGTGGTTTGGTTCTTATAGCTACCAACCTGTGTTTCTAATTGATGAGTGAATATTTCTAGCATATTTTCTATATTTTCATTTATTTCCAGTAATTCCGCTATTTAAATTTGTTGTAATTTTAATATTTCCCTTGTTGTGATTCCAGTTGTTGGAACTTAGGTTGCTGCAAATCTTGTTGGTGTAACCCTTGTTGCTGCAACTCTGCTTTCTAGCTAAAAATTGTGTGGTTTGTAGCTTGAGATGGTTTATTCATTTTTACAATCACAATGTCTTTTGATTCTTATAGCTTGAGGTTTGCTACATTTCAGTACATGAGTTGTAACATGTATGTCGCATTAATCAAGATCATCTTAATACTTAAATAATGTGCGCTTACTTTTCCTACGAAGTGTGATTTACTTTCATGTAAGTGTGATTTAATTTTCCTGCAAGAGTGATTTACTTTTTTGCAAGTGTGGTTTACTTTCTTGCAAGTGTGTCATTTACTTTCTTGCAAATGTGTGTTTTCATTCCTGCAAGTGTGTATTTGATATAGTTTAATTCAATGACTTGTTAAAGCATATTGATATCTTTCCTTGTGACATTGATTTAAAAGTACTACAAATTATTGGCAATTACAATATCATACTTGCATATACGGTGCACAATAGTTCATAAGTTTGATACGACCTTAAATTGATAATTAAATGTATAAATTTTCAATTGATCATTAATTTAATTATGAAGTAATTGAAAATTCCGTCACATCTATATTAAGTTTTGTTAGCATATCTTCTCTTGCATAATTTTATCACATTCTCCAAAAACATATTAAAAAATATAAAAACATATAGTTAATTTGAAAAGGATTATTGTTGTATTTAAACAAAACTTTATGTTTGTAAATTTCTACGAGAGAAAATCACAAGTCACTCCATTTGAATTGGTAAGCATGGTAGAACTATTTACACTATGATATGGTGGAGAAAAGAAAAAAATTAAGATTAAATTGGATGTATAATGTTACTTAGACAAATCATTTTAATTTGTTATTCATTTATGAGAGAAATAAAGTATAAGCACGGAATTCCTTGAACTTCCATAAACTAGTCCAAATTTATTTTGGTAGTTGAATAATATTGTAGAAACATTCATACTTTGCTAAAGTTAACTTGCCATCTGATCATAGATATTCATACTTTGCTAAAGTTAACATGCCATGTGGTATCTTGGTTTTGGATGTGTTTGTGGTATCTTTATGTTATTTTATAATATGTATCATGAAGTGGATGCTATACACGATACTTATTACATGTTGAGACATTTCATGTCATTTTATTTAATCTCTTCCCCATCCCCATGGAGTTTGGCATATTTATAAATAGATAATAACAAATCTTATTGAATTTTTTTAATGATGAACATCAACAATAGATACTTATTTTAAGTGGGTTATTTCAAATTGGGAGAAGGATCTTACCCGTTACAAGAGAATCCTTTCAGTGGGCAAAATAAGAAGTAGAGCACAAGGAGGAAACATGTCACTATGGATTATTAAACTGAGATGGTAATCATGCTTCATTTTCACAGATCTCATGAAAAGTCCCCTTTCATAAATATACAATTAATTGGTTTTTATTGACATATGGTCATGAATGAACATTGAAGGAACATAAAAGAAAATTCTAAGGACATTCCCTGTGGCCTATATATCTAGGTTGTTTGAGATCTTGGGTAATAGTGAATAGGATAATGTCAATGAGTGTAAATTTACTAAGTTGAAGTCTTTTATTATAGTCAAGAATTTCATTGTTGAAAATAACAATTTTTTCAATTCATTGTTCTTCAAGGTTAATCCAGGTTGTTTCAGATTTTGGGTAATAATGAATAAGATATTGTCAATAAGTTTAAATTTAATAAGTTTAAGTCTTTTATTATAGTCAAGAATTTTATTGTTGAAAACAACAATTCTTTCAATTCATTATTTTTTATGGTTAATTCATTGTTCTTCATGGTTAACGGTTAGAATATTTTTTCCATTCTTTATAATGGTATTATTGGTATAGGTGTTTTTCTTCTTCTCATGCACCATAATTTTTTTATACTATAAAAAAATATTCTTAAAAACAACGGGAAATATGTTATCATGTGGAAGCATACATGGGATTTTGGAAATCCTACATTACCCAAAACATGTATAGTTTAGCTTTAGTGTATTTTTAAGTTTTTAACATTTCCAACATGCATAATAGTGTTCCAATATTTTCATTGGAACACACTCATATCTTGGGATTAGAAGTTGAATTTTGGATATGTTTCATAGGAGATATTTCTATAGATACACATCAAATTGCAAAAGCAGAAAGTGAGTTAAGACCCCATGCCCAAATCTAGAACCAATGGATAGGAAAATTTAAGATTTCATTTTTTAATAATAGTGGGTTAGTATTATGATCAGTGTGTATTTTGGAATAAAGGTTTGTAATTTGGATACGAAGTAAAGGACACATTTTAATATGTTCTCACCAATTTTCAAATTTTTTTTTAGTTTTGATTCTATGTAAATATCTTGAACCAACGTGACTTGTTTTCTCAAGATTATGCAAAAATAGGGGTTCAATGTTTTTCCTTGCACACATTCAATATTGGGCATTAGAATTTCAAATTTTATATATTGTAGAGGAAAAATTATTATACCTCCCCTCCATGTTTCTTTAAGAAATATTGAGTTTAAGGTGGATTCCCAAGCCAAACATAGAGCATAATAGGAGTAGTCAAGAATTTTCTACACATGCATATTTGGCTTTGAATATTCAAACTTAAAAATTATGGATTATAGTTGGAAGGTCAAGATAAAAGAATTGTCTTGTATTATTTGAATTATGTAATTTTTTGAGTTACCTAATGAAATGAATAATCTTGGGAGCTTAACAGTAAATTATAGCTTAAATATATGAAGCCTTAGTGTGATCATAGGCCTTTGGTCCCTCATAGATTATCATGTAAAGTGAGTCTATGTAGAATCCATAGAGATTGAAGGAATTGTGATGTAAGTAACTAAAAATTATTGTAATTTTATTGAATGTATAAAGATCTAGTTTTGTGTTGTTGATTCTTATGTGTAAGCTCTCTTAATTGTGTGGTTTTCTGTTGTGATTTTTTATTGTGTAATTTTGATCATAGTTATAGATATGTCAAGTGGTATTAAATCAAGTTATAAATATCGGAGAGGAAGAGACCAACATATGATATTTAAGGAAATGATATTATGATTCCTGGAAGAAAAAAATTATCATGGTGAATGGGTTTTGACAATGGAGGTTGCACTAGCAATTTGAAATTTCTAGAAGAGAATTCCTTGGAGACAATACCAAGAGGCATTGGTCTATGAATGGTACTTGGAGGGATAATTACTATAAGAGTGGGAATAAACATTATTTCTAGGAGAATAAATTAGAGGAATTAGAGAAATCTAGAATAACAAGAGATGGAAGATATGAGATATGAGAGAGAGCCAATGGAAGAAGGAAAGAAGAATGGAAAAGTTAGAAGCCAAAATTATGACAAATTCTAGAGAATAATAAGAACCAAAATTTGAATAAGATGATGATGACCATGAAAGAGACTATGTTATGCAGTTGGTCCAAATTTTGAAACAGAGAGGTAATGCTAGAGTAGAAATTTCAAATTCATGATGGTACCATGAAAGTTGAATACCATGAAAGTTGAATATTTAATTGATTGGATAAGAGAAGTAGATATATATTTTGAATATGAATGTAACATCCCCGGCCACCCACAAGCCGGGTATTGCCACCTTCAATCCCACCCTTGGACTTCTTTCTCTTACTGATACCTTTTAAATTAATAAGGATGCATAAAAGAAAAGATCTAACGACATGCGGAGTAATAAGCAGCAAGCATGCATATTCTAAAGATTCAGTTAAAAAATAAATAAATACACAATAGAATAATGATCCAGGTGGATATCGGTGACCACCCACCTTTTCCAACTGGCTCAAAACAATGTTCTGGAAATTTTGGTAATTTACTATTTTTAGCAGTTTTCACTTCTAGAGCCGTTTTGAGGCCCTAAACGATGTTTTTTGGGAAAAAAAAAGGTTTACAAAATTGCACCTAAAATGAATCTCCTCGATGATACCTTTCTAACGGGCCATCATACACCTAAAACGGAGATCGTATGGAAAAGTTACGACCCTAGGAAGTTGATGTACTAACTTACCCAAACGGGGCCCACATCACTTTTGGCGCTTCATCTCCTAGGGTTAGGTTTTTTGATGTATAGGGTTTTTGTCATTCATTCTTATGGTAAAAAGGCCTTCAGAGCCTCATTGTAATCATATTTTTGCGAATGGGCACAGTCGTCACATCTCTTCTCAGAGATAAGCCACCACCATTCCAACAAGCTTGTTTCTGCTGCATTTTACAGTTTCAGCTTATTTCATTATTGAATAGAAAACTAGTTTTACTATATCTCTTTTATTCTGTGTTAAGCATATGTTAATAATATGTATTCAATTTGTTCTTCTCATAAAATATGGATCGGTTGTATCAGATTGGTATGCTCCTTGTCGTCTTAATGCATGTCCCCAACGAGGTCAGAGTACAAAGAGTTGGGTCTTGAGCTTGTCTCTCTTGAGGGAAAAAGCTCTCGCATGCCCAAGCGACCTCTCATGGCAGGAGAAAAGAAAGATGACGGGATAGGAGATCCTTTCAAACTTTTGATTGAGGAATCCCTCACACAACAGAGGAATGAGATGATGGATAGTTTCGCGCAAATCCTTCGACGACTACCAATAGGCGACACATTTTCTTCGAGTGGAGGCATCGCCCCCTTCAAGGTACAAAAAAACTTTGATATTCCTATATTTGAAGGTCAGATAGATGCATATGTTATAGACAAGTGGTTGAATCTGCTAGAAGGGTATTTTTCTGTCCATAACTTTTTGAATAGAGAAAATATTACTTTTGCGCTCCTCAAAGCCGTTCCCCATGTCAAAGATTGGTGGGAAAATTTTTGTGAGCAAAAGGAAACAGAGGAACCCTCATTTTTTACAGTCACATCCACCTGGGAATCCTTCAAGGATGTTATTAAGGAAAAATACTACCCTATCGGATGTTATGACAACTTGTATACTAAATGGACCACACTGTGGCAAGAAAGAGACCAAGCAGTGCTAGATTTCACAAATGTCTTCCATACCTTGCGCACCAAGGTGGGTATCAAATATTCAAAGCGACATCTGGTGCTCAAGTATCGCGGTGCTCTACATAGATACATCCAAACCGAAATGGAATTTTTAGACATCTCACCCTTGGGCGCGGCCTACCGATATGCCATCAAAATTGAGCAAAAGCTCAAACAAAAGATGCGACAATTTGGGCCTGGGAACCCCTCATAACAAAATCTAGGAAAGGGTGGACCCAACCCATAGAACAAAGGACAGATCAAATATGGACAGTATCAGGACAACCAGTCCAAGATGCAAGCAAAGAAGGACACCGAAAAGACAAAAAAAGATACCGGGAAGTGGTGTGACTTCCATAAGAGCCCTTGGCATAACACTATTGATTGTCTCTCAAAGCAGTCACTGGTGGCTGAAGTGAAAGACTCTAAATTAGATGCAGATTCTGACTATGAGCCAGAACCAAAAATGGGAAGACACATCATTGATGCAGAACCTAGTGCTACCATTGCTACCACCAATCTCCAACCTAGTGAACCAAATGAACCAAAAGAAGGAGAGCGCCTCTTCCATTCACAGATGTGGGTAAAAGGCACCCCATTGCACTTCATCGTTGATAGAGGTAGCCAAAAGAACATCATATCGGCAGAGGTCATCAAGCCGCTGGCCCTGTCGACGATGTCGCACCCACAACCCTACACCATTGGATGGCTCTACCAAGGAAGCGATCTTTGCATTAGCTAACAATGTCGAATGTTGTATGGCATCAAGCCCTTCAAAGACGAGGTATTGTGCAATGTTTCTCCTCTCGAAGTTTGTGATATTGTTTTGGGCCAAACTTATTTATGGAAACTTCATGTTGTATATGAGTCTAGGCCTCGTAGTGTTATTATTAATTTGAATAGGAAATTGTACAGAATACTCGAGGCAGTCCCACCTAGTGTTATTTCCTTGATCTCTGCTAAGCAATGCAATAAGGTCATCTCTCAGGCGGGGAATTTTGTCTTCTTCGTGATTTTCTCTCAGAATAAGTGAAATATCACAGCCACATTCAAGGTCTCTGCGGCCGACCTCTCCACACAGCAGAAGCAAGTAGATAAGGTCATGGAAGAATACTCGGATATCTTCTCCTCACCTACCAGGGTACCTCTACACTGATAGGTCAAGAACCCCATCGATCTGACCCCCGACGCACCGTTGCCCAATGGGCTAGTCTATTGACGCTCTATGTTAGAGAATGAGGAGATCAAGTGACAAATCCAAGAACTGCTCCACAAGGGGCACATCTGTCCCATCTCATCACCTTGCAGGAGCCCAATCATACTGGTACAGAAGAAAGATGGAACCTGGTGACTCTGAATTGATTATCGGTCTCTCAATAAAATCACAGTCAGAAACCAGTACTCGATTCCCCGAATCGACGACCTCCTTGATAAACTCATGGGGGCTAAATACTTCAGTAATATTGATCTGAAGTCTGGCTTCCACCAGGTCCTGATAGAACAGACAGATGTATGGAAGACCACCTTCAATTAAAAGGAAGGCATTTTTGAATGGTTGGTCATGCCCTTTGGTTTGACAAATGCTCCGGCCACTTTCATGAGGATGATGGATGAGAACTTGTGACCATTCACCAATAATTTTGTAGTGGTGTGTCTGGATGAAATTCTCATTTACAACAAGACTTGGGCCGAACACTTGCAGCATATTCAACAGGTCCTGCACACCCTGCGGCAACACAAGTTATACGCCAACTTGGAAAAATTCTCCTTCAGCATGGACAGGGTCCATTACCTGGGCTACATCATTGATCAGCTTGGCGTACATGTGGATCCAACCAAGATCCAAGTCATCATTGGCTGGCCAGCCCCAACCACACTCACTGAGCTTCGGAGCTTCTTAGGCCTTGCCAATTTCTACCATAGGTTCGTGTTGGGATTCTCCCATATTGCATGGACCCTTATCCAAATAACCAAGGGTGGTGGTAAGGAAAAATTTGCATGGGGCCGGTCCCAAAAACAAGCATTCAATGATTTGAAGCAACGCTTGTGCTCATCCCCAGTACTTTCACTACCAAACCTTCAACAACCCTTTGAGATCAACACATATGCTTTAGACTATGCTGTGGGCATTGTTCTCACTCAGCATGGCCACCCCATGGCCTATCACAGTGAGACACTATCCGATGTTTTCTGTAAGTACCCTACTTATGAAAAAGAAATGTACTCCATAGTGTAAGCCTGTCACCAGTGGAGACATTACATTCTTGGGAAGGATATATTCATCCACAATGATCATAAGCCACTGCAATTCATGCAGACACAAGGAAAATTTCAAAATGACCGCCATCAAAAGTGGGCCACATACTTGCATCAATTCCACCTCAACATCAAGTATAAAATAGGAAGCACCAATCATGTCGTTGATTTCCTTAGCAGACCATCAGTCGCGACACTCACCACGGTGCTAGACTCTTGTGGCCATGAGACCTTTAGATGTCCCCAACTCTATTAGACAGACATGGAATTTTCCACCACCTACCAAATGTTGGGTGAAAATGTAGTTGTCGATAATTTCCATCTTCAGAATGGGTTGTTGTGTCCTCTGGGCCATATCTTTGTTCCATCAAGCGAGCGAGTGAAGATGATCTGGGAATCCCACAACAGTATATTGGCAGGACACTTCGGCATTGAAAAGACAATGACAATGCTACAGAAACATTTCTACTGGCTGAAACTTCAACAGGAGGTCAGTAAGTATATCAGGTACTGCACTACCTGCACTATTGCCAAACTGACCACTAAGAAACAGGGTCTGTACACCCCACTTCCTACTCCTGACAAGCCATGGGAATCCATCTCAATAGACTACATATCGGGCCTCCTGTCCACCAAGTGAGGAAATGACTGTGGTTTTGTGGTTGTTGATTTCTTTTCTAAGATGGTGATTATGGTTGCCTGCAAGAAGAGCATCACAGCAGAGGCCACTGCCAAGCTCTTCTTTGAACGAGTCTAGGTACATTTTGGACTCCCACAAACCATTGTCTCATATCAGGATAGTCTATTTCTCAACACATTATGGTCGAGCCTCTAGTCACTGCTGGACACCAAGCTCACCAAATCCACGGCCTTCCACCCCCAGATAGATGGCCAAACCGAGGTTGTAAATCAAATGATTGTGCATATCCTTCACATGTATAATTCAAAGCACCCTTGCACATGGGATGAGATCCTTCCCTATGTCCATCATAGCTACAACCGAGCCCTGCACATCTCAACCGACCATAGCCCCTTTCAATTTGGGTTGGGATTCCAACCATTGGGTCCCATAGGTGTTGCACTTCCCCTTGCGGTAACCTCGACCGACTCATCTCCTACTCAAACTAAAGTTGACAAATCCACCCGGTTCATTGAGAATATCTAGCACATCCACCAACAGGTTCAGGATATCCTACAGAAGTCCAACGAAAAGTACAACCAACGCCATGATCAACATCGGGTGCCACATAAGTTTCAGGTGGGTGAAAAAGTTCAATTGCACTTGCAGAAAGAATGCCTTACAAGACCCCATTGGAAGCTTCGCCCATTCCATTATGGGCCATACACCATCACCAAGGCCATGGGGGATAATTATTTTGATCTCAACATTCCTCCTTTCCTTGGCCTGCACCCAATGTTCAATGTGGATCTCCTTCACCCTTATTTTCCACCATTATTGGACACCTTAGAAGTAGCGGAACAACTGACACCAACAGAGCTCAACCCCGACTACATACAACAAGAATCTAATGATCATATTGTGGACACACAGATCAAGGGCACTCGACGGCAAAGGATCCAGCTTTATCGAGTCGTCAAAGAAGGGCAACTCTTGCACCAAGGCAAGTGGCTCACCTGGGGCCAAATTCAGTAGAAATTTCCTCATTTGATGGGGGACCTCAATGCAATGGATACCATTTCTTCCTAAGGAGGGAGGATTGATCCAGGTGGATATCGGTGGCCACCCACCTTTTCCAACTAGCTCAAAACAATGTTTTGGCAATTTTGGTAATTTACTATTTTTAGCAGTTTTCACTTCTAGAGCCGTTTTGAGGCCCTAAACGATCTTTTTGGGGAAAACAAATTTGCATTCTTGCACAATGAATCTCCTCGACGATAAATTTCTAACGGGCTATCATACGCCTAAAACGAAGATCGTATGCAAAAGTTACAACCCTGGGAAGTTGATGTACTAACTTATCCAAACGGGGCCCACATAACTTTTGGCGCTTCATCTCCTAGGGTTAGGTTTTTGGATGTCTAGGGTTTTTGGCATTTCTGCTTATGGTAAAAAGGCCTTCAGAGCCTCATTTTAATCATCTTCTTATGAATGAGTGCAACCATCACATCTCTTCTCAGAGATAAGCTGCCACCATTCCAACAAGCTTGTTTCCGTTGCATTTTACAATTTCATCTTATTTCATTATTGAATAGAAAACCAGTTTTATTGTATCTCTTTTATTCTATGTTAAGCATCAGTTAATAATCTATATTCATTTTGTTATGCTCATAAAATTCGGATCAAATGCATTCATATATAGGTAAATAATACCATAACAGAGAGCACTTATCTTTATAAAATATGACACCAACTAACTGCAGACCAAGGACGTTCCACCCAACTGTAGACACTACTATTCCAAATATCAATAGCAGTATCACCCCTGAGCCAGGACTATGAATCCACAAGGACAGTTCCAGAGTGTTACTTGGCTTCCCAAACTAGACAACACTCGAGATCTCACAGGCTTTCCCAACACTCATAGCAATCCAAGTACCCAGCCCTCTTCTACCCAGCTTGCACCACCCAAGAGAATGGACCTCCACCGTTCTTTGCCATGCAGTCCCTCAAGAAGTCCTTCTCCTTCCAAGGCTTCAGCGCAAATGGTCTAGAATATCCATGTTGGAACTCTCATGACTCGCAATTGTGAACAAATTTGGACACGGGCCAATGCATCTCAGGCGTGCAAGCCTCAAGTCATGGTTGAATTACACCAGCAACCTCTAAAGCCAATGATACCATGGCTTCTTTTCAACAGTTTTTTTCCTTTCCCCAATCCAAGACACGAATGAGGAAGATGAACGGGTGACGGAAATGAATGGAGTGAGATCTCCACCCAAGGTGTGAAACAATGAACAATCAGTGAATGAATGTGTGAGGGAAAGAATGGAATGAAAGAAGAAGTGAATGAGTGAATGATCCAACCCCCCAATCAGACCAGGGATGAGTTTAATCATTTTCATGGGGAATCAAGAACCTCCTGGAATCCCCCAAGAAGATCACATAACTGATCCACTCCCTTAGACAAAAAGGTAATTAAAATAGGAATAAACATTTATGCCCTCAAGCGCCCTCTCTTCTGGAATCATAGCCCCCTATAACTCTAGTCCTTGTCTGTCTAGCAGTCAGCGATGTGTTATTATTAATAATGATCAAAACATTACATTTCTTAGGCACACTGGCCTCTTTTAATTGTTTGGGCACTCTTTCCTCTCAGCATTATAACAATGCATTATTTAAAATGGGGGTTTAAAACCTGGGGTGTTACATCCCCTCCCCCTTATTTTGGCATTGTCCTCAGTGCATATACAAAATAGAGATCAAAATCTCAAAATGTATTCAAAAAGTTGCAGATATTCTGCCCACATGGCATATTCATGCTCCCAAGTAGCATCTTCAGGACCGTAGTAGGTCCACTGAACTTTTACCAGCTCTATAACTCGATTCCAAAGCATTTTGACCTTTTTATCCAATACTCGCACTGGCTAGACCTGAAAATATCCCTCTGTCTCTACCTGAATTAGATTTGAATCAATAACATGGTTAGGATCATGTACATATTTCTTTAGCAAAGAGACATGAAATACATTATGCACATTCATGGAAGAAGGCAATGCAAGCATGTATTCAACTGGCCCTATTATGTCCAATATTTCAAATGGACCATAGAACCTAGCTGCCATCTTTGTACAACTACCCAATTTCAAAGAGCTTTTCTTGGGCTTCACTTTCAGAAGTACATGCTCCCCTACTTTAAATTATATAGTTGTCATGTTCTTATCTTCATAAACTTTATGTCTATCCTAAGTTTCCTTTAAATTCGGCTTGATCTTAACCATCTGGTCTTCCATATCCTTGAGCAACTCTAGCCCAAGTACCACTCTATCTGTTGGGTTGTCCCGGCTCATTGGAGTATTGCATTTCCTACCATACAAGGCTTCAAATGGGCTCATTCTCAATGAAGCTTGATACCCATTATTATATGCAAACTCAACCAAGTGTAAGTAATCTTCCCACTTAGATGGCTTATCCATCACATACATTCTCAGCATACCTTCAATTACTCAGTTGACCCTCTCTATTTGTCCATTTGATTGGGGATGGTATGTTGTGATAAAGTTTAGATTTGTACCAAATCCTTTAAACAATCCCCTCCAAAAATTGGAGGTAAACTTTGTATCTTTGTCCGAGACAATTTTCCTAGGTATCCCACGCAACCCAAAAATCTCCCTCATGTAAATATATGCAATATTAGCCGTTGTATGTATTGTTTTTACAGGAACAAAATGAGCATCCTTTGTTAATTTTTCAACCACTACCATGATTGAATCATGTTGTCTTGATGTCCTGGGTAATTTAGTTATGAAATCAATGGTTATCACTTACCATTTCTTCTCTGGGATTGGTAATGGATGCAGCAAACCCGTTGGGTGCCTATGCTCATCCTTCACCTTCTGACATTCCATACATCGAGCGATGTAATCAGCAACATCCTTTTTCATTCCTGGCCAAAAGAATTGGCTTCTTACTACTGTAATCATTTTCTGGTAGTTGGGATGTACAACATAAGGAACATCATGCATTTCCTTCAACACCAAATTCCTCAGTTCTCCGAAACTAGGAACATATATTCTATTCTTATGCAGGAGTAATCCAACTTCCTTTATCTCATACTCCTTTATTTTCTGGTGTACATCGCCTTGTTGTAAGCTTTCCTTTACTTGTAGGTAATGCTGATTTGTAACAAGATCATCTAAAATTATTCTCTTCATGTCTGACTGATGCATACTGACAACAGTAGCATGCATGAGATGCACTCTTCTACTAAGTGCATCAACAACTTCATTCTCTTTTCCTTTGATATGATTGATATCGAGGTCATATTCACTTAAAAAATCCAGCTATCATGTTTTCCTGGAATTGAAGGTTGGTTGTTCAAAAAGATACTTCAGGCCAATGTGTTTTTTTCTTAATTCAAATCTCTTCCCCATGAGTTAATGCATCCACATATTCAAGGTGTGGACAATGGAAGCAAGTTCCAAGTCATGTGTGGCATAGTTCCTCTCATGTTCCTTAAGATTTATGGACTCATAACCAATGACATGTTCATTTTGCATGAGGACTCCCTCAATTCCTTCCTTACATGGATCTGTACATACCACAAAACTTTCATTTGGGTCAGCAATCTTTAACACAGGTGCACTCGTAAGTAATTCCTTCAACAGATTTAAATTCTCTTCACACTTAGATGTACATTAAAATTTAGTTCCCTTTGTTTGGAAAGAAGTGATGGGATGAGCAATATTAGAGAACCCTATTATGAACCTTCTATAGTAACCAGCTAATCCCATAAAATATCTGACTTCTGACACATTTCTGGGTGTTGGCCATCCTCTAATGGCTTCAATCTTATCTGGATCTACTGCTATGCCCTGCTCTAAAATAATGTGTCCCAAGTAATGTATCTTCTTTTGATAAAAAGAACACTTACTCAACTTCACATACAACTAGTGTTCTCTCATCACTTGCAATACCAGTCTTAAGTGATGTTCATGCTCCTCTTCAGACTTAGAATAGACAAGTATTTCATCCAAGAACACTATGACAAACTTATCCAAATAATTTTTTAATATGTCATTCATTAAGCACCTAAAGACGGTTGGTGCATTGGTCAGTCCAAATGGCACCACTACAAATTCATAATACCCATACCTGGTTCTAAAGGTTATCTTATGAATGTCTTCTTCCTTGATCCTTACATGATGGTATCCTGACCTTAGGTCAATCTTCGAAAATATCTTTGCTCCTCTTAGCTGATCAAAGAGGTCATCAATTCTAGGTAGAGGATACTTGTTATTTATAGTATACTTATTCAGTTGTCAAAAGTCAATACATAGCCTCAAGGTTCCATCCTTCTTTTTGACAAAAAGTATTGGTGCTCCCCAAGGTGAAACACTTGGATGTGTGTACCCTTTCTTCAACAATTCCTCCAACTACATTTGTAATTCTTTTAACTTTGGTGTGCTCATTTTGTAAGGTTTTTTTGACACCGAGGTAGCTACAGGCACTAAATCAATTGAGAAATCTATCTCCCTTCTTGGTGGAAACCACGGTATTTCTTGGAATACATCTTCAAATTCCTGTAGTGCTGAAAAATCTTCAAGGCTTGGCCCCTTCATATTTTATGGCTCTTCCACATGAGCTGCATACAATTGACATCCTTTTCTAAAAAATCTCTTCATTTGTAAGGCTGAATTCTCCCTTATAGAGATGGGTCTTGGAACTCCTTTCACAGTGTTTTGTTTTCCATCTTCATCAAGATAGGTAAATGTCTTGCTATGACAATCTAGGATAGCATGATGTTTTTCCAACCAATCCATTCCAATTAGAATATCATAAGACCCCAAGGGTATGATATTCATGTCAATGCTAGTATTCACACCATAAATACTTATGGAACAACTTCTGACCATATCATGGATTCTCCTTTTGGTTCCAGTGGCTAACTAAACCAAACTTGATTTTCCAAGCTTAATTTCCTCCAAATTTAATCTATCCACTATTTTAGGATCAATATAACAACGAATTGCTCCTGAATCAATTAAAATAGAAATAGGTTGATTTAGGATCATACCTTCCATCTCAATCATATTGGACTGGTAATATGCTTGTCGATCATCTAAAGTTGCATAGATTCTTCCCATATCTTCAATTGTTGCAGCCTCTTGTACATTTTTCACAGTCTTCACTCTGTCTTTTCTGTGTGGGAAATCATTGTACAGGTGATCTTCCTTGCATCCCAAGCATTGAATTGGTGGCCTTCCCCTTTTTCCCAAAGAGTCTTGTTTCTTGGATGCACCCTTAGAATACTTATATTGATGATTTATATTAGGATCATTCCTATTGAAGGGAGGTTTGAATCCTCTCCTCCTCTGATCGGACTTCTCCTTATTCTTATCCTTCCAAGATTTCTGCAGGCATTCTCTTCCCTGGTCTTTCTCATATAGGTATTTATCCTTCCCGATGGCCTCGGTCAAGGTATTGGGCTCATCATAACTAATCTTTTCTTTATAAAAGGATGGTAGTCCACTTAGAAATATTTGTATTTTCACCTTCTCATCGTCAATGAACCTAACATACTTTAACAATCCCAAGAAATTATTCTCATATTATGCCATAGTCATGCTTCCCAGCCTGAGTTCAAAGAACCCCTACATTTTCTTGTCATATAAATGCTCTGAGAGGTACTCCTTATGGAAGTACTTATTGAACCACTTCCAAGTGATCCTACTCTCATTAATATGTTCAACTTGCTTCAGTTGATCGCACCAAATTGCATCTTTCCCATGTAAATGGTAAGTGGAAATCCTAGCTTCCAGGTTTGATGAATAGTTATGCAATTGAAAATACCTACTGAGTCCAAGAAACCATGCTTCAACATCATCTTCCTTTTCTTTTCACTATCGAAGGAGGGTGGATTAAGCGTCCTCATCTTTCCTTGCAAACTATCCACTTCCTGTCTCCTTCTCTGGTGCCTAATAGGAGACAGTTGTGAACTGCTTATGGAATCTTTCGATGCATAAAACTTTCTTTCTGAGTAAGGAGGTGAGTGGTGTCTATGATTTCTGCTGGCACTTCCCCAATAACCAGCTCTTCCATGATCCTCTCTTCTTTCATGAAAAATGCCTTCTTCCTCTTGTTTTGAGTTTGATCCCTTCTTCGTTTGCCTCTGCAACTAATTTAATCTCTACAACACTCGAGAATTTATCTGACTTTTCTCTCTCATCAGTCTCTCATTGTCTACTTTGTAGCTCTTCACTTCTATTTTCAGGCTTCTTACAGTTTCTATTAATGTTTCCTACTCTCCTGTTCCCTTGCTTCCATTGGACTCTGTCTCTGCATTACCAACTCTGGTATTCTATCCTTCGGCCTCTCTTTCATTGCTGGAGGCTTCTTCACCTTCTCCCATCTCTCGAATCTTCATTCTGAGCTGATATGTTTAATCTCTTAATTCTACAAAATGTGCAAGTGACCATTTTGTTAGAATTATGCATATGATAAAAAAAAATTGTTAACAATGCTACAGGTCCTTTTTCTTCTCAATTCATGAAGAACATATATGTATCAATCTGCACTGTATAACACTTCCATTTTATCCCTTGTTCGATACAGAATTTAATTTTGCATAGGAACTCCCTTCAAACCACTTCCATAGGTGACCACGGCTCGAAACTGTGGCCAAATCCTTCCTGGGGGTTTCTATGTTAGAAATTACTATATTGGAGATCATGTGGTTGGAAATCAATCGAGGTTTTGGATCGACAGTCAAAATTAATTGAGAGATGACAACGTGCTCGCTCTTTATCAAAGAGATTTGTCCCCGCAATCTAAAAAGGGATCACCCAAATCTCTTTTAAATCGCAGTCATTGATCCCTTGTCCCGATGATATCAATGGCATTGGAAATAGTAGGCTACGAACTATCAAGTCCACTAATTTTTCCTCCTCTCCCCGCAATGGTCCACCAGCATCGATTTTTCATTCACAAATCAACGTTATCTGTGGGTCCTGCTTCCTTAGCACCCTGTTCCAATATCACAATGACAGGCACTAGCTCCTTCCTTGCCTTTGACCTTGGGTTGTGACCCAGGGCTTACCCTCCCGAAAACTTCCCAACTTTGAAACCTTCAGCCAGGACTGGATCAATGGTCCTCATCCTCATTCATGATCAACGATCGAGATCCACTTCGGGACTCCGCACTTTGGGAGTTCAGAACTTTCGACCTCCACTTTTCCCTGGAGTACTATATACCTGAATTTCCAGATCAGGTGCCACACGTCCACCTCAAATCAATGGCTCTAGTCCACTTCGGGACTTCATCCTTTGGAAGTCTCAACTTCCCCTACTCGCTTCCTCCCATAACGCTTTTAGTCGGAGTTCACGATCTGTTGACGCGTGTCCTCCCACAGATCGACGGCTATGAATCAATTTGGTTCTTCGGGCTTCGGGAGTTTCAAACTCTCCACCTTCACTTTCTCCCGGAGTTCTTTCACCTGAAGTTGATGATTCGTCGACGTGTGTCTCTCACAGATCAATGGTTGTGAATTGCTTCAGCTCTTCAGGCTTCGAAACTTCGGGCTTTGGGATTTTTCCATACTAGCACACTCCAATTATCTCGAACTCTGAATTCTCAAATTGGCCAATATGTCGATGCATGTCTCCCTTATTGGAAGGTTTGTATTAACTCTGGACTTCAGGACTTTGGGAGTTCTGGATTTTTGCATCTGTCTTTCTTCCGAAGTGGTTATCCTTCATAGTGTAGGATCTCCTGCCACGTGTCCACTTCGATCAACGATCTGGATCTACTCCAGCTCTTCAGAGCTTCGAGCTTCAGGAGTCCTTTACTCACTCAACTTCTTCTTGCTTCCTCCCAGAGTACGAGATCGCCTGAAACGTGTCCCCTTCTTAAATATCAATGGCCACGAGTGATTGTGGAGACTCAAATCACTCACTCTTTAATTTCCTTGCCGATCTATGCAAAGCGAAGATTCTCGTCCATAGTGTGATCGATATCCACCGTTGATCTATCGATCTATCAAGATCAGTGATCCTAAGCAATTGTGGGCTCACAACTTGAAGAAACTTTAATTTTCTTCTTGATCCTCGTAATGCCTCCCCACCGTCGATTTCTCTCCAATGAGATCTAACGGATTTGACTTAACCCTTG
>JASDQU010104189.1:190285-203235 GCA_032191745.1 Picea mariana | reverse complement strand
AGGCTGCAAATCATTTATTTTGGCTTTTTAACTCCATATTGTAGGGTGGATCTCTAAAGGTATGAAAGATCTCCCTCCAAACCGTACATACGACTTTCGTCGAATACGACTTTCCACATGATTCTATCTGCATAGATGAGATATATTCTTTATGCATCAAAAAATCAAATTTTAAAAAATAAATTAAAATTATAAAATACATTCAAAATTAAATTTAAACTAAACTAGTTATAATAAATTTACTACCATAACTCAACCCGTACAAACATAAATTTACTACCGAAACATAACTCGACCCCTACAAACATTGCCATAATATTATCACTCATGAAGCACCTCTAATTTACCAAATCTTTGCCACAAATTTCATAAAGGAAAAAGGATGAGAGATGTTTCTTTTCAATATTTTCCTTATGGAACCAAGTATAACATTTGTTGGAACATGGAGAAGTTCTACCTCCCTCTTAAATAGTATACACTTTATAATAAGCCAGTGGAAAGAAACAAAATAAACCTTTTTTTTTTAATGGCATGGAGAGCATTGGATGTGATGGGATGTTTCGGAGATAAGTTATTATTTAACCATAAAGTTGACTCGATTTAAGCCTTAAATTATAAATTGTCACTATAATGCAACGATTGATTAAGAATTTAAGAGATGTGTTTGATATATTATTTTATTGTTTATTAAACAAAAGGATACAAATTAAATTTATGTTAATTCATCTCAATTTTTTTTTGTTTGTTTGTTAATGTGGTCGATTTTGTTGGCATTGGGATTAACTTGTGGCTTGAGAAACCGCGACTCGGGGGCATCTAAGCTGTCAAAATCACCCAGGGATCGCATCCAACTTGAGCCACACCAACCTTTAACATGGTTGGATTTTTTTTGTCCCCACAGATTTCGAACTAGTAACTTTTCAACACAGAGTGACTTAACAACACACCCTGTCACCAACTGTCCTACACCTCGAAAACTTTAATCCATCTCAATTTTATTAAAGTCATAAAACATGCAATATCTTAAACCAACAAAAGTGACATGCAATCTACATTAATTCATTGACTTCTCAATGCAAGTAATAAATTCATTGATCTCTAGAGATATCCAAACTATAAGAAAGGTAAGCATCTTGTATTGTATCCGACAACTAAGAAAGTTAAATATATTTTATGACATTTCTAAAATAATTTAGAATATTAGCCTTATATCTTTGTAATGTATTTATTGTATTTTGTCAAACCTGTGTGAAATTAAAGAGAGTGCAATTACAAATGTTTAAGTGGTTGAGAATTAATTATATATTAATACGATACTTATAGAACATTAATTAAATACAATTTGAATCAATGAATTGTTTGAGGGTATTGTATTTTGTAATTTAATTGATAAATAAGTATGTGTGAGATTTTTAATTAGTTAGAAGTGTTATTTTTTCAATTGAATTAGATTTAGATTTTGATGGGAGTTTTTCAATTAAAATTTATGTTAATATAGTAAATTTATATTAATATGGAGATATCAATTTTAGTAAATTCTTTATTTTAATATTAATTATAGTTTTAATTTTGATGAAATGAAAAATTAAGTTTTTATTATATTATTTTTATTATTATAAAATTAATTATAATTTATTTTACAATATAAAGATAGTGAGTGATGGTTGAGTTTCAATTTGAGATCATGCACTCTTTTACTTTAATGGAACCCTTTTGTAGATTTAACTTGTGAGAATAGTAGTGCACTAGAACTTTAGAGGTATTTTCTCAACTATGTCTCTTATTTCTCCCACCCAACCCCTCACATGTGAGCATTGATTTATCTTTGACACATTAATCTTCTAACCATAGTGTGTTATCACATTTTTATGTTTGCTTGTGTAGATAAAAGAGTTTACAACCAATGGTCATAAATCAACACAATGAAGCACATGAAATGTAAAATCATGAAGAATGCTTAAATTATCTATCAACTATCAAAGTCAAGCCATATAGTTGACCAAATAAATGACTATGTGACACATCAATTCATCAACGGTGATAATTGTGTGGGTAATCCTCCAATTACAAGGAAAACACTAATTAGTAAATATTTTTTAGCATTATAAGATTGGGAAAAATAATAATAATATCCTTCACTAATGAAAAATGGTTTTTGCATAAGTTATAGAAGATGTTTATTATAACTATAAATTATAGGTAGCTCTATCAACCACTCGAGCTAACTCACTAGGCTAAGAGTGCGACTATTTAATACACAACAACACATATTGTTTATTATAAAACATAGGTGCCCTATATATGGTTAAGCATCAATTCCTATATATCTGTTTCAATATTTAAATCTTGTTCATGTTAATAGTAATAGTAATGACAACAATAAATCGAATCATCCAATAACTATGCAATTTTCTACAGCTCTACAACTAGGGTTTGAATCTTCCCAACCCGAGCGAGCTGCCCACAACAGATGACGGCCCCGCAGGGGCTTCAGAACCGCGGGGAGGGGGCGCCGCCTGGCGTCTCCTACAAACAAGTTGTAGCCAACGAAAACCAAGCCGAAGGAATGAAAAGGCCAACCTTCGAAGCGCCCCGAGACATCCGAGCGCAGTTTTTTGCAGAAGGGACCTTCAAAGATCGGGACATGGACATTGACCCAGCCACAGAGAAGACCCGGGCCACCGCCTCTGCTCCTTGGACGCCAGGGAAATGCATTCCTCAGGCACCGCAGGCTCCAAAATATGTCATAAGCTCGCCCCGCATAGAGGAGCAGAAACAATACATGCGAGATAATGCCCTGGTGGGGAAGTTCTTAGGGCTCTGGCCCTCGGAGCGGGATTTGGTCAAATGGATCCAGCACTGGTGGAAACCAAAAGGCCACTATGACCTACAACTGGGCTCGAAGGGATTCTTTACAATCATTTTCCACAATCTGGAAGACAGAAATCGCATCTTTGATGGAGGCCCTTACTTCTACAACTCGGTTGGACTCTTCTTGAGATTCTGGACGAAGAGGTTCAGCCCAGAGAAGGAAGACTTTGCCCATGCGCCGGTCTGGATCCGATTGTACTCGCTCCCCCAGAAATTCTGGCTGGAAGAGGTCCTGGCGGGCATAGGGAACACCATTGGCATATATGTTAAATCCTCCGAGGCTACCAAGCAGCGGCGATATACATCATATGCGCGAATCTGCGTATATCTGAACATAGCTAAGCCGCTCCCAGGATCAATCATGCTGGAATATCAGGACGAAGATTGGTCTCAAACCATCGATTATGATCACATTCCCTTCCGATGCTAAAGGTGTCATGAACACGGTCACCTCTTCCGAGAATGCCCTCTCAATATGACTCAGAAGGAAGAGAACCCAGAAGGCAGCAAAGACAAGGATGGATTTACGCAATCAACAGGGAAAAGACGACAAGGAGGACGAAAGCAACTGGCCCAGGTAAGTAATACTCCTTCCACAAGCAATAAGTTTGTCATACTGCAAAATCAGCCAGAAAATCCGCCTACCCAAGCAACCCCAACCACACACCCCTTAAACAATGTACCACAGGCCGTAACACAGAATGCTGAACGGCCACCAAAAAACAAGGAAACAGACCATCCACCCACAGGCACGACTCAGGCTCTGCCAGAAACGCAGGAGATTGACGATGGGGACGAGGAAATGGAGCTAGAGGAGCAGGACCTGGCTAGAGTGGACCTGGACCACCTTGAGCACGCTTATAGGCATCAAAAATTATATACCATACCCAGGGATCAACTGAGGAAAGTGCACAAAATATTCCTCAATTCATCTGCAGGTTCTTCATCCCGAGCTAACAAAGCCCTAGGCATCCAGGGTACTCAGACGAAAACTCCAAGGAAAGTTCAAAAAGACGAAAAGAAAGGGGGTCAGAAATCCACAAACAAGCTCATACAGGAAATAGGAAGTTTCATGGTAAACTCAGGCCAGATCAATCTGATATCAGATAGTTTCCCTCCTCTCCCCCCCCCACCGTCGTCATGAAGATTATATCCTGGAATATCAGAGGCCTTAATGGACGTAGCAAGCAAAAAATGCTACGGGAAATGATTATAGCTGAAACACCTGATGTTGTACTATTGCAAGAAACAAAAAGCACCACTGAAGACATCGATCGGCTACTTCCCTATTGTTGGCGGCAAGGAGGGGCAGTTTCGACTGATGCCATTGGAACGGCTGGAGGGTTGGCCATCCTCTGGAATTCCAATACTGTAACAATGCAGAATATACATGCCACGCGATGGGCTATCACCACAGAGTACAGGCTCATTGGCTCAAATAAGCCTGGGCACATCACCAATGTCTACGGACCAGCTACACCAAGGGACAAACAGGCTTTCCTACGGAGCTTAAGGCACTTAACTAGCCTTACTCAGCACAACAGATGGATTGTCGGAGGTGACTTTAACTTCATCCGTAGCTTGAAGGAGAAGAAAGGCGGCTCAAGATGGCTGGATCAGGACTCCAGCGACTTCAATCAACTAATAGATGACCTGCAGCTGATCGATATGGAGACAAGCAATGGCTCGCACACCTGGTCCAATAGGCGAACGGGAATGCATCAAATAGCTTGTAAGTTGGATCGCTTCCTCATAACGGAATCCTTCATGATGGATGGCACGGCAATGGAAGCCACCATACTGAATCTACCGGGATCGGATCATTGGCCCATACAACTCTGGGTGGATGTCCCGGCCACACCCAGAAAGAAGCCCTTTAGATTTGAACAGTTCTGGCTCGATCACCCGGATTTCCAAGCAAATATCCAAGACTGGTGGAGAGAAGCAGAGATCCCTTATGGCTCCAAAATGTATAGGTTCCAGCAAAAGCTGAAGAATCTCAAACACAAGATTAAGCTCTGGAACAAGCAAACCTTCGGCAGCATTTTCGACTCTCAGAAACAGTTATCAGAGCAAGCAAACGAGATACAGCGCCAAATCAGAGAGCAGGGGCTAACAGAAGAGCTCAAAGCCCAGGAACTCAGAGTACACCAACAGCTTGAAGAAAGGAAGAGGCAAGAAGAGGTATTGTGGAAACAGAAGTCACGCATTCAGTGGCTCAAAGAAGGGGAACGCAACACCAAATTCTTCCACAGAACTGCTATCCAGAGAAGGCACTCTAACAGGATCACGCACCTTGTCTCGGATGAAGGGGAAATCCTCCAATCTCATATTGATCTGGAATCAATCTTGACTGATCACTTTCAAAACCTACTCACCGAACCCATTTCAGACAGGCATGAAGCTATCCATAAGATTACAAGACATGTGCCCGCCATTGTAACCCAGGAACAAAACACAGCTCTCATCAGACCCTTCACCATCGAAGAGATAGATCAAGTGCTACAGGACACCCCCAAAGGAAAGGCTCCTGGGCCTGACCGCTTCACCAGTGACTTCTTCCATTACTATTGGCCGATGATTAGAATAGAGGTCTGGGAGATTTTGGAGGATTCTCGCACCACAGGAAATGTCCTCAAGGCTCTGAACGCCACTTTTATCACCTTAATCCCCAAAGAAGGACAGGCACATCGACCCATCCAATACAGGCCCATAGCTCTTTGTAATGTCATCTACAAGCTCCTCACGAAAGTAATAACCCGAAGACTCAAGCCAATTTTACCAGCGATTATCTCCCCAGAGCAATCAGGCTATGTAGAGGGCAGAAAAAATCTTGGACAGCGTCATCTTGGCTCATGACGTAATTCATTCTCTGCAGAAAACTAAAACACCTGGTATGCTCCTCAAACTTGACCTCTCTAAAGCCTTTGATGAGCTAAGCTAGCAGTTTATGCGAGAAATGCTCCTAGCCTTTGGTTTTAATCAAGAATGGGTAGCTTGGATTCTTAATCTGACGTCTTCGGCCTTCTTCTCTCTTCTGGTAAATGGTGTGCCTTCTAGGCCCTTCTCCCCCTCAAGAGGGATTAGGCAGGGTGATCCCCTGTCCCCCTTCCTCTTCATTATTATGGCTGAAGGACTTAGCCGTTCTATCCACGCTGCTCTGGAAAACAACCATCTGGCAGGGTTACCCCTGCATGGAATCTCTCCCCCTATCTCGCACAGCCAGTTTGTGGACGATACTCTCTTAATGGGTAGCCCCACAGTAAGAGAAGCTAACTCCATCCAGGACATTCTCCAAACTTTCTCCGATGCCTCGGGCCTAGAATGCAACAAAGCTAAATCCCAAATCTTCTTCTTTAATACGCCTCCTCAGGTCCAGCGCCATATCTCATATATCTTGGGTTTTAAAAGAAGCTCCCTTCCGTCCAAATATCTCGGCATTCCCCTGATTGACAATGCCCTCTGGAACTCTTCTTGGGAACCTTTGTTTTCTTCATTCTCCAAAAGACTCTCCTCTTGGACCTTCAGAGCCTTAAACCTGCCTAGCCGTCTTATTTTTCTCAAAGTCATCCTTCAAGCCCTACCGATTTACACTTTCTCAGCGCTAGTTTCCCCAAAGTTTGTCCTCACCGCCATTAAAAGCTTACAGAGGAACTTCATATGGCAGGGCCTCAATAAAGAAAATAAGATTGCTCTAGTCAGCTGGGAAAAACTGTTTAAGCCCAAGGCTCAAGGCGGACTGGGTCTGAGGGATCCATCCATAATGAACAAGGTACTCAGCACCAAAATCTGGTGGCGCTGGCTAAAAAATCCAACAGACCTCTAGGCTAGACTTTGGAGGAAGAAATATGCCCCTAGAACGGCAGAAAAGAACCTCATTAGATGGAATGAGGATAATCCGGGCTCTTTAATCTAGATAGCGGCAAGACAAAATAGACAGCTAGTAACTCAGCATGCCTTCTGGGACGTAGGAAATGGAGAAACGACCTTATTTTGGCAGGATTCCTGGCAGCAATGGCCAGCCTTGATTAATGAGGACTGGGCCCATGACATATGTACTCACACCACCCGGCTGGGCATGACAAAAATAATGGACTACTGGCAGAACAATCCCCTGGAGGACACTTGGCGTTGTTGGCATCTGGATCGGGAGACCCTTAACCTCGGCATGCAGGTCGATCTAGCGCCACTACAAGAAGAGCTAACCAAAAGGAAAATTCCCATAAGAGCAGGCGAAGATATCCTTCGATGGGGTTACTGTCCCAAGGGCTCCTTCAGCACGCAAGAAGCCTACCAGCTTAAAACACAGTCAGACCACCTCATACCCTCGAAAGCTTGGGGAAAACTCTGGAATCTCAAACACTGGCCGAAGATCACTCTCTTCCTCTGGTTGATCTCTCTTCAAGCATTCTTACTTGGGATAATCTTATGAAGAGAGGTTTTATCGGACCCTCCACTTGCATTCTTTGTAGAGAGGCAGAGGAAAATATGAACCACCTCCTCAATACTTGCCCGTACACCACTCAACTATGGGATCAAGCAGCGATCATCATGCGCACCTCAGATCACCTCAGAGACAACATTGTAGAAACTATTTTGCATTGGAGAGATCAAGCGTTCCGCTCCCCCTTACTCAATCGCATATGGAAACTTCTGCCTGGCTTCATCCTCTGGCAAACTTGGAAAGAAAGAAACCGAAGAATTTTCAAAAATACCTCTCTTCCATGGCATCATTGTTGGAGTCAGTGTCACCGCAATATCATGGAAACTCTCCTCCTCAGGAGATGGTCTGATGCAGATACTGCTTGCCCTCCTTATGAACTCCCCATCCTTCAACACTGGATGCCACTCCCCCCTCCTCAGACTCCCTCCAACCCCTCTCCCCCCTCACCTATGAGTCGACCCTCCCGTTGGACTTCCCCACCAAAATACTTCGTCAAACTCAATTTCGATGGAGCCTCCAAAGGTAATCCAGGAGATGCAGGGTATGGAGTAGTCTTCCGTAATCAAGCTGGGCAAATTCTTGTCATAGGAGCGGGCTCTCTGGGGCATACTACGAACAACGTAGCAGAACTCTGGGGTCTTATCAAAGGACTGCAACTGGCTACTAAAAATAACTTCCCAAAACTCATCATCGAGGGGGACTCTCAGGTTATTATAGGCTTGCTGGGAAAAATCATAAATGGGGAAAACCTGGAAAGTATTTCACCCAGCTGGCGACTGTCTCATGGACTGTGGAGTATTGCAGATCTTCTACATCCCAACCGAGTCATCATCCCCTCACATATAAGAAGGAAAGCGAATTAGGTCACAGATGACTTGGCTAACTTGGGCACCACCTGGAACGGACCCGACCTTCAACACAGCTCTGCCCAGAATCAGGATCACCCCATCCTACAGCGGTGCATTCGCAAGGCTAGACTGGCTGATCTTTCCCCAGATGGGGTGTTAGAGGATTTATCGTGGCACGGAGGGGAGGCTGGCACAAGCCAACACAGCAGGCAGGCACGTGATGGGCGCGTGCAGCAGCCCACCACCCTCCCTGGAATTTAATGGCGTATTATTATGATTTTAGAGGGCATTGACACCGCACACCCACAGGCTCTCCCTCGCAAGCAACTTTACAATGGATTCACCCTCGCTATTTGTCATTCATCTCCGTCGGGTGCCCGCACAGCTCCTCTGGTCGCGGCACAGGCAAGAAGACTCCTGCATTGGACGTTGTTCCACTGCCTTTTCCTTCATACTATAAGTGCAATGAGGCGCCTCAAAGGATGGCCGAAATGGGGCTCTCCCTGGAAGCCTCGTCGACCTCCAGTCACATCTCCCAGCTCGTCGTCTAGCGAACCCACCCCTCGTCCTCAGTCAGATTCTCGAGCTGCTCTAGTGGTCGAACCAATGGTAGCTTCCAAAGCTACTTCCTCCCGCTCGCCCAACTCCCTCCCACGCCACCATTTCGATCCCTTGGTGAAGTTTCAACCCCCTCCACCTTTCCCCAGCCCCAGCGGCGAGTCTTCTCGAGGAGCGCCTAAGTAAACTGAATGGTAGTCACCTGGCTCTTTCGATAGGATACATCTTAGTGACCGTCTGCACATCATGAATGATCTGGTCTTTGAGCTTCGAAGGGAGATGGCAGATCTCAATTATCAACTCCAGGCCTCAGATGCAATGGTGGAGAGGTGTCTCCAACTACTTTCAACCATGCAGGGGGCTCTAATTGAAGAACAGGTTGAGGAGATGCCAAGGGAGGCATATGTTGATGCTACAAGTGGAATACCACACACTGCCCAACGCTCAGCCTACAGGGAATCAGCGAAAAAAGAGCACGACAGCCGAGATAAGGGGGTCGAGCGCGACGCGGCAAGAGAGCCAGAATATGAGCCAGCTTTCACTGAAGAAGAGCCGTGGCCCGGGGACCCCGCTCCTATGTGGCCGACCTTCTCGCCAGGTGTTTAGTCCATCTGTTTGTTTTTGGGTCGATATACCAGTCTAATGGTCTCAGATGAAGATCAGTTTAAACTTAGTCTTTACACTTTTACCTTTGACTCTATGAATTTTGAACTGAAGAGGAAAGCGGGAAGGCTGGACTAGTTTCCCCTCTGTTGGGGCAGTCCAGCAATCCCACTTTGAACATGTTTGTATTTTGAAACCTCATTGCAGTATTGCAGGTACCTAATATATTTTACTTCTTATTTACAAAAAAAAAATAGTAATGACAACAATAACAATATCATTGAAGGGAACAATGTTGATGTTATACTTGAGAGCATTGGTGTGCTTATTACAGTCTTAGCATTGTCATGTGTATACATGTAATGTGCACCAATATGTACTATAATCTAATGCATACGAGTGTTTATATATTGAATATGCATCAATGTGTAACATTGATCACCATGCATTCATGTGTAAAATTTATAAAACACACTAATGCTTAGTAATTATTTACATGCACTAGTTCATACAAATGAATGCAACACACCTATATGTTTCAATGCTTAATTTCACCACATGTTATTTGATATTTTTTTTGGTAACAACTTTTTTAAAAATAAATTTTGAATTACTTAGTGTATTTGGATTAATCATTGCATTAATATATTGTATCATTTAAACAAATATACCAGATTATTACACTTTTTTTTCATTATATTGATGTAAATCATCCATATATTTAATTGACAAGTAAGATTTTACAACAATGTATTGTGCAATAGAATAAGAAACCCATTTTATTAGATACAAATATGCAACCCTTCGTAAAACAAAATGGGATGACACAAAGATTTGAAATAAACGAAATGTCATATATAATTGTTACACAATATCTCCACATGAAACAAAATGTTTATTTTTTACAGATAAGCATTCCAAAATATAAAACTTGTAACATTCAATTATATTTCATTTCTTAAATTGTTGTCATTGTTAAACCGTTTGTATTCCTCATTTATTTATCACTTTGAGGGGATATTAGTTATTTCATTTGCATTGTTTTGTTGATTAACTATATTTTTTTCTACCTCTTCATGTTTCAACTACAAACATAGAAATAAACTATATTAAATATATATACATTTATAGTATAATATACATGATTACATAAATCCATAAATACACCATATCAGTAAGTACTTCATACACAATATACATTCCTTCTAAATCATTCTTCATACTCTCTATCAACCTATTTTGTATTTTATGTTGAGTCTACTCCATATTTTATTTCCTATAAATTTATACATATAACAAAATATAAATATATTTAGAAATTTCTTGTTATTCCATTATAAATCAACATAATTGTTTACCATTTATTAAATTAATATTTAATATTCCAACATATACATACAATACATATGTAACTAAAATATAATATTTGATTAAATATAGAATAATTCTACCTCTTAACACTATAACACTATAGGATTATTATTTATAATAATCCACGAAAAATAAAATATACACTTTATAATTACCCAATGAAAGAGACCAAATAAATTTTTCCCACTGGATGGGCATGCAAAGGCACTTGATATGGTGGGATGTTTTGGAGATACTATTAGCTAACCATGAAGTTGACTCAATTTAAGACTTAAATTAAAAATGGTTACCATAATGTAATGATTAATTAAAATTTAAAAAAAATATTAAAAATATATTTGATTATGTATTGAATTACTATAAATAAAATATCACATATTAAATTTATTTAAATCTACCTCAAATTTATTAAATTCTTAAATCATACAATATCTTAAATTAATAATAGTGACATGCAATCTACATTAACTAAATCATCTTAAATTCAAATTTATTAAATCTCAAATCATATAATATCTTAAACTAATAATAGTGACATGCAATCTACATTAACTAAGTCATCTTAAACTAAGAATAATAGTCATATGCAATCTACATTAACTAAATCATCAAAAATTAGTTTATGTAATTATAATTTAGGTTTATTAAATTCTTAAATCATACACTATCTTAAACCATATTTATTTTGTGTAATTATAATTTAGTTTTATTAAAGTCTTAAATCATACAATATCTTAAACCAATAATAGTGGCATGCAATCTATAACTAGATAAAATTGAATTAAGATTTTTTTTGTGTGTAATTACAATTTAATTTATAGACTTATTAGTGTAACAATGAAATTTAGTGATCTTTAAAGATTCTCTCAAGGTTTAGATATCATTTGTTGAGATCAACTACAATTTCATCATTTTTGTGTAGAATGGCACATTCTACGAATTTTAGATAAAGGAAAAATGTAAGATAATGGTGTATTGTTGATATCAACTTATATTGATCTAAAATTTTAAAGTAATAATTATAATAATTAAATATTTAAATTCATCTAACATATTAAAAATAAATGAACGAATATGTTTTTATATAATTTCTTAAATCCATCTTAATAATTATAGATTTATTAAGCCTTAAGAGGAATCAAATCTATCATGGTGTAAAATTTTCCTCAAATTTTTACACCATCAAAAAAGTATACACATAAAAAAGATTTGTTCATTTTCAATACTTAATAGATTTGAATTAAAATGGAGCTCTATTGATTTAGAAGATTCTGGTTTTTTTGTCAAAGTGGGATCCATTTCCTACGATGTATTTCTTCATAATTTCTCAAGTAAAAATAAATACAAACTTGTTATCTCTCATTGCTCTATCATTAAATCTGAACTCCATGTTATCACTAGTAATAGTTAAAGTTACCTTTAGAAAAACAAAACAGATAAGGAATGTAGCATTTTTTTCCATTAAAATGGTGAAATACCACTCCCTAAGAAGAATATAACAATATCGCTTACCCTTCAGGAAAGTAAACTACATAACCAATTCACCTAAAAATAATGTCATGACCAACTCATGAACAACTATCAATTTGACTTGAATAAATTACCGACAAGATCTCATACAATCATTTTATTACTTAAACTATTCTTATATACCATGGAACACTTCTACCTCTTCATAGTATACACTTTAGAATAAATATATAATCTAACAATATCGCTTACCCTTCAGGAAAGTAAACTATATAACCAATTCACCTAAAAATAATGTCATGACCAATTCATGAACAACTATCAATTTGACTTGAATAAATTACCGACAAGATCTCATACAATTATTTTATTACTTAAACTATTCTTATATACCATGGAACACTTCTACCTCTTCATAGTATACACTTTAGAATAAATATATAAAAAGAAGTAAACAAACATTGCTAATAGATGATGAAATAATTCTTGGATGATTATGAGATACCAAAATGTAACATTATGGAAACCAAGTATAACATTTGGTGGACCATGGAACACTACTTCCTCTTAGATATTATACACTTTAGAATACCATTAAAAATGCTAAAGATGATGGGATGCTTTTGACATATTATCATCTAATTATAATGAGTTGACTTGGTTTATGATGGAATGATTTTGACATATTATCATCTAGTTATAACGAGTTGATTTGGTTTATGTCCAAAGATAATAAATTATCATCACGTTATCATCTAAGTATTAAATTTTACAATTTAATTAAT
>JASDQU010104189.1:174455-187328 GCA_032191745.1 Picea mariana | reverse complement strand
CAACCCCTATCTCATCTTTTTACAAGTGGAAAGGATCTAGAATCCTTATCCATTTTTCAACTCTTTAAATGAAAATAAAGAAATTACATTTATGTGAGACCCTAGGTCTTCTCTGACTTTCTTGACCTTGATCAAGTCATGAACGAACTCGTTTTCCCTATGCTCCTGCATCAATGACACACAAACTGTTAGCATAACATAACAATTTGTAACTACTAATTTATAAAATATATTTTATACAGGAAAATAAAATTTCCAGGCATGAATTTTCTACTCATAATGTTTGGCTCTTGAATCATTCGTCATTGGTATTATTTATGGGTTTACATCCCTACCATATCCAATACCATTCTTGCTACAATTTCCTCAGTTTATACCCATCCAAACAAATTGTCAGTGATTTTTAAATTATAATTCTCAAACTGTTTTGTACAAGAAAAATTTAAATTTCCAGACATGGTCTTCTGTTCACAATGTTTGTATCTTTCTGCAATAGAGACTAGTAATCCTTAAGGCTTACGTCACTATCATATCCAAGAACGTTCTACCTGTAATTTCCTCAAATTACACTCATCTAAACAAACTGTTAGCACATCTTAACAAATATACACTTTCATGGAAACAATTACAATGTTTCACAAAGTGTTCTCAGAATTGATTACAACACCAATTAAATCACTTCCATTAATCCAACTAGTAATTAGAATGAGCCCATCATTCTCTACACATGTATTATCAACCAATATTTTCTTTCTTCTAGCCATCAATATTTATATTACTCTGTTCCCTCAACAAATATTTTATGTAATTCACCATTATATAACTACTCTAACTTGCAACTTTTTTGTTACATCACCTAACATCTCCATAAGTGTTCTCAAATTCATGAGTTAGACCTACTCACATAATTTCAGTTTTTAGTGTAATAATTTCTATTTCATATATATACATGAATTCGCCAAAATGCATTCAATAATTCCTTTAATACCACTTGTAACATTTTCAACAACTCCCAAAAGTGATCTTAGAATTGTAACAAACAACAATTCAATCACCTTCAACTAGTATTCATATTAGTATAATGTAGCTATCATTCATTATGCATTTACAACACCACTTTCTTTTCATAATGTAAGAAATAATTACTAATAAAATAACAATCGATGTGTTAATACCCATGGCCACATATACATAATGCATCCCTACATTGACTACATAATACCACATAACTATGTCATACACTCTACCATGGTGAGTTGGAAGGTCTAGCCAATGCCTCAACACATCATTCAAACTCTTCCAGGTACTGCCCGACTATTTGGATACCCTCCTCTTCAACCCATACACAACACGAGGAAACAAAATTCCTAAGTTCTCTTTAGTGTCGGCAAGGAGGTTGCAGTCCAAACATCAACTATACAGGGAAACCATTGAGAACTCAAATAGCACTATATCCCTCCCATATTCAACCATATCATGGTCTCACACATGACTACCTCTGTGGGTATTCATTGTTGTAGCAAGTGTATGTTTCCTGAATTGACTTGGTTATGATTCCATAACCAATAATTACACAATATAAAAATAACATTTTTTCTCAATGCATTCTAGCATCATCAACATTTACATGCTCTAGGCCTTCGACCATTACATATCAATTTAAATCTTGGAAATTTAACTGATAGAATTCTTAGCTCAATTCCCTTCAACATTTATGCATCAGAAGAAACTAAATGCATACATGTATGGTTGTTATCAACCTACTTGATGCTATCTAATCAACTGGTATTTGTAGAAGCTCACAACCTTCCTCTTCCATCCTTTTGATTACCATTCCTACCACCATCATGGGTATTCACATACATGGAAGTCATAAGCAACAATAGCAACATCCACATCTTTAGCCATGATATGTCATTTTCCTGAATACATAATCTATCATTAGTCATATTCAATTGCCATAAAATCATTATTGCATGTATATAACAACAGACTATTCTAAGTCCACAAGCATTCCATATTCATATCCAAGCATGTACATATGCACAAATGCACATCCATATGCACCAAACATTCAATGTTAGCATGCCTACTAATGCATCTAACTTCATTGTATGCATCATTCACTCTAGTGCATTTATGTTTAAATTAACTTATTTATTTGTTTATTTGTTTTGTAGCTAGTTTTCCTTGAATTTATTCATATTCTTGTTGCCTTATATGCTCCCATTCTATTCATCTGTACTACTACTTAATCGTATGAACACTTTCCATCCAAGTTCCACTTGGCCATTCTATAATCCAGTCGATGTGTTCTATTTGCAACAACTTCTCTTAAGTAGTCATATACAAAATTTTACCTTTATGAAACATTCCAACATCTTAGAATGAGGTAGCTCACAACATTCCATTACTCTACTACCACAACATCCTTGAATCAACTTACCCATACGCATTCTACATCCCTACTATTACTTCTAGTTATCCATTAGATTTTCAATTTTGTAGAAATAATTTTCTTTACTTCATTTAACAATTTCTTGTGAATCCATAGTTTCCCCACTCAAGAAATTCCTAATGGAAGCTTATTTTCATTTAGTAGCACTTTTCAAGTGAAAGAGAATTTATTATTCTATCTCTAATTTCTCTGCATTGGTATCATGCTTCCACTGTGAACTTTGATATCATAAGTGGCTTTATTTCTATGAGTAATTTTAGACAAGGTAACAAATTTATACATGGAAAATCCTCCTCAAGCACTCATGTTATTGGAACATATAGATGATTCAGACATCACCTCTTAATCTCCTTGTTCTCTTTCACATCAATCTTTCCAGCTATCTACACCCCTCTACCTTCAATGCTATGGAAACTTAATTTTCCTTTCTATGCTCATGAATGCCATTCTTCACCTGTTGGTCTCATGTCCTATGTGAGTATGTTTGTTTTTGTGTATTTCAATTCATTCAGACTTTGTAGTAGCTGAATAATATTTTTTTTTCACTCTTCTTGAGTTCTTTATCCACTTTTCATTATTTTCCATGTAGCGTTCTATTGCCTTAGCCAACTTCTACAAATGTTTTCATTATTCCATGACTCTAATATCCAATCCTAGACTTTAATTTATCCAATTATACCTTTAATTATTCCAAATATGCAAGCAATCATTTTTGTTAGAATTATACATATTATAAAAAAAAATGTCAATTAAGGCTACATGTACTTTTTCTACTCAATTCATGAAGAATTATATCACAATTCCCCAAATTATATTAATTCCAAGTCATTCTCCTCTGAATCATATTTCCAAGGACTATACTCATTCCCTGATCCTATCTCTGAGGTGAAATTTAAGGCTTCCTGAAAAAACCACTTTCATCCCATTTGTGCACTTTCTCCACTGGTGTAATTTTATTGAAATGCCAACTTCGGTCAAATGCAAAAGAAAATACATCAGGAACTAGAGAAAATTTTATATGAGGAATAAATAATAATAATGAAAATTAATTTATAATAACTCTCATATTTTCAATATGATGCTCCAGTAAAAAACTGCAACAATCTGGAAATGACAATTTTTCCCTTTTTCACTTATTTTCCCAGACTTGAATTTTTAGCAAAACTGGTTATCTCTCAATTTGTGAACTTCTGTAAAATTTTCACTCAGACAAAGTTGTTTGTATTGATGAGTAAATAAAAAATTTCATTTTTGTGATCTGGGGTCACTTTTCCTCCAAACATCTCAGAAATCCCAAAAAAGTGGCCCAAAATAGTGGATTTTGGCCTATTTCAACATCCCCATTCTAATCCCCTTAGGATTTATTCAGTTCATTCATGGTTTATTTATGTGTTTTCTTTCTAGCCACTCTCAATGAATTTAAGCTTAATCTAGACCTCTACCAATGACCTGGACCTGAATCTTTAAAAAACACTATTTTGCAATTTCTGACAAATCCAAGCAAAAATGGACAATGAACCTCTATGGAACTTTTGTAGAGTCCATATCTATAGAAAAAAACCATAAGTTTCATCCAAATATGGCTTAATCTACTCTTGTTATGGAAAAAATAATAAAATGGTTCTAGACTTCATCGTTGATCTCAATTCAGAATATATATGGATCATCCGTCGGAGGTTCCCATTCAAATTTTTGAAGAATCGAGATCAAATGGGACTCATAAAAGAGGGTATTGAAGAATATTCTATTTTCTATATCTTCAGATCCTATCATTCAGGTTTTAGAAGATCAAGGAAGTTTCACTGCTCCAAAAATAGGGTATCGAAGAATATTCCCTTTCAATACCATCATAACTTATCATTCAAAGTTCAAAATATCGAGGAAGTTTCCCTTCTCCAAAAATAGGGTATCAAAAAATATTCCCTTTTGATACCATCAAAACTTTTCATTCAGATTTCAGAAGATCGGGGAAGCTTCACTGCTCCGAAAAGATGGTATCGAAGAATATTCCCTTTCGATACCATCGAAACTCTTCTAAACGAGATCTTTTGAAAACACCTTTACAAAAGAACATCTCCACAAGATATGATGGTTGAGAATGGTATCAATTGATCTGAAGGGTCTTTTTATTTTGGGCTCTTGTCATTGGATTCCTCCCTTCAGACTCAACCTCATGCTTGACTCCAAGTCTTTTTGACACTTCCTCTGAAAAGGCCCTTCATCTATGAAAGATTCATTCAGAACTTCCATGAATTTCAATTCCCATAGGCATCCATTCCAACCTGGAAAGATCAATAATTTATTATAACTATCTAGAAATGGCTCTCCTCTTCTAGCCATTCATTTCCATGCTTAGAATAATAGCACAAGAATTATCAAGAATGAAGAACCAAAAATGAAAGAGTGAGAAGAGTGTAAGAGTGAATGGAGAGGAACAAATAACAACCCCCAAAAGGCCCACATGCAGGGTTTATATAATTATAAGAACCAAGAACCAAATGGCCTTTCCAAGAAGCTCATGTAACCACTTTTCTCAATTAAAACCAATATGGGTAAATAAAATATGATAAAAATACTTAGCCCCTTTAGCCCCATCTCTTATGGAATCATAGCCCCTAACTCTTGTCCTTGTCCATCTTGTAGCCATCAATATATTTTATTAATATATATAGATGTATTACATTTCTAGGCACTTCATCCCCTTTCCAATTTTACCAACTCACCAACCTAATGTCACATTTACATAATACATTATAGTTCATAAGTATTAAAACCGAGGGTGTTACAATATTTTACCAAGGTTTGGAGGAAGAAAAATAAAAGCGAAGAAAATTATGGACTAGCTATATATGCCAAAAATCAGGAAAGTCAATGGTACATTGAAAATGGTTCCTCCAAGTACATGAAAAGAGACAAAAGTAAGTTTGAATTCTTAATTGAATAAAAAGGTGGTAATGTCACTTTTTGAAACAATGCTCCAACTATAATCAGAGGAAAAGGAATTGTTGTATTAGATGAAGATAAAAAGGGAAAGACCAAAGCACATAATGTGATGTATGTTGATGATCTAAAACATAACTTACTAAGTGTAAGTCAAATGTGTGACCAAGGAAAAAATGTTATTTTTCATTCAAGAGGTTGTAAGGTAATGGATGTAAATACAGAGAAGATTGTTGTTAAGGAAGTTATAACTTCAGGGAATGTCTATGTTCTAGAAGAAGACACAAAAAAATGTTGCATTGGTAAAACTGATGAGAGTTCGCTTTGGCACAAAAGGTTAGGTCATCTTAGTTTTAATAAACTTGTTAATCTAGGAAGAAAATATGTTGTGAGAGATATGCCTAAGATCTTCAAACCTGAGAATATTGTCTACAAGTCACATCAGTTTGGAAAACATTCAAGAGTTCAATTCAAGGCAAGAGAACACTCCACCACTCGACCTCTTGCGCTAATTCATACATATCTTTGTGGCGATATGAGTACATAATCTTCTCGAGGTGAAATATATTTCATTCTATTAATTGATTAATATATTTCATTCTGCAACTAGGGTTTGAACCTTCCCAACCTGAGCGAGCTTCCCACAACAGATGATGGCCCCACAGGGGCTTCAAAACCGCAGGGAGGGGGCGCCGCCCAGCATCTCCTACAAACAGACTGTAGCCAACGAAAACCAGGCCGAAGGAATGAAAAGGCCAACTTTCGAAGTGCCCCCACACATCCGAGCGCAGTTTTTTGCAGAAGGGACCTTCAAAGATCGGGACATGGACATTGACCCAGCCATAGAGAAGACCCTGGCCACCGCCTCAGCTCCTTGGATGCCAGGGAAATGCATTCCTCAGGCACCACAGGCTCCAAAATATGTCATAAGATCGCCTCGCATAGAGGAGTAGAAACAATACATGCGAGATAATGCCCTGGTGGGGAAGTTCTTAGGGCTCTCGCCCTTGGAGCGGGATTTGGTCAAATGGATCCAGCACTGGTGGAAACCAAAAGGCCACTATGACCTACAACTGGGCTCGAAGGGATTCTTTACAATAATTTTCCACAATCTGGAAGACAGAAATCGCATCTTTGACGGAGGCCCTTACTTCTACAACTCGGCTGGACTCTTCTTGAGATTCTAGACGAAGAGGTTCAACCCAGAGAAGGAAGACTTTGCCCATGCGTCGGTCTGGATCCGATTGTACTCGCTCCCCCAGGAATTTTGGCTGGAAGAGGTCCTGGCGGGCATAGGGAACACCATTGGCATATATGTTAAATCCTCCGAGGCTACCAAGCAGCAACGATATACATCATATGCGCGAATCTGCGTATATATGAACATAGCTAAGCCGCTCCCAGGATCAATCATGCTGGAATATCATAACGAAGATTGGTCTCAAACCATCGATTATGAGCAAATTCCCTTCCGATGCCGAAGGTGTCATGAACACGGCCACCTCTTCCGAGAATGCCCTCTCAATATGACTCAGAAGAAAGAGAACCCATAAGGCAGCAAAGACAAGGATGGCTTTACGCAATCAACAGGGAAAAGATGACAAGGAGGACGAAAGCAACCGACCCAGGTAAGGAATACTCCTTCTACAAGCAATAAGTTTGCCATACTGCAAAATCAGCCAGAAAATCTGCCTACCCAAGCAACCCCGACCACACACCCCTTGAACAATGTACCACAGGTTGTAACACAGAATGCTGAACGGCCACCAAAAAATAGGGAAACAGACCATCCACCCACAGGCATGGCTCAGGCTCTGCCGAAAACGCAGGAGATTGAAGATGGGGACGAGGAAATGGAGCTAGATGAGCAGGACCTGGCTGGAGTGGACCTGGACCACCTTGAGCATGCTTATAGGCATCAAAAATTATATACCATACCCAGGGATCAACTGAGGAAAGTGCACAAAATATTCCTCAATTCATCCGCAGGTTCTTCAGCCCGAGCTAACAAAGCCCTAGGCATCCAGGGTAGTCAGACGAAAACTCCAAGTAAAGTTCAAAAAGACAAAAAGAAACGGGGTCGGAAATCCACAAACAAGCTCATACAGGAAATAGGAAGTTTCATGGTAAACTCAGGCCAGATCAATCTGATCTCAGATAGTTTTCCTCCTCTCCCCCCCCCACCGTCGTCATGAAGATTGTATCCTGGAATATCAGAGGCCTTAATGGACGTAGCAAGAAAAAAATGCTACGGGAAATGATTATAGCTGAAACACCTAATGTTGTACTATTGCAAGAAACAAAAAGCACCACTGAAGACATCGAGCGGTTGCTTCCCTATTGCTGGCGGCAAGGAGGGGCAGTTTCGACTGATGCCATTGGAACGGTTGGAGGGTTGGCCATCCTCTAGAATTCCAATACTGTAACAATGCAGAATATACATGCCACGCAATGGGCTATCACCACAGAGTACAGGCTCATTGGCTCAAATAATCCTGGGCACATCACCAATGTCTACGGACCAGCTACACCAAGGGACAAACATGCTTTCCTACGGAGCCTAAGGCACTTAACTAGCCTTACTCAGCACAACAGATGGATTGTCAGAGGTGACTTTAACATCATCCGTAGCTTGAAGGAGAAGAAAGGTGGCTCAAGATGGCTGGATCAGGACTCCAACGACTTCAATCAACTAATAGATGACCTGCAGCTGATCGATCTAGAGACAAGTAATGGCTCGCACACCTGGTCCAATAGGTGAATAGGAATGCATCAAATAACTTGTAAGTTGGATCACTTCCTCATAACAGAATCCTTCATGATGGATGGCATGGAAATGGAAGCCACCATACTGAATCTACCGGGATCGGATCATTGGCCCATACAACTCTGGGTGGATGTCCCGGCCACACCCGAAAAGAAGCCCTTTAGATTTGAACAGTTCTGGCTCGATCACCCGGATTTACAAGAAAATATCCAAGACTGGTGGAGAGAAGCAGAGATCCCTTATGGCTCCAAAATGTATAGATTCCAGCAAAAGCTGAAGAATCTCAAACACAGGATTAAGCTCTGGAACAAGCAAACCTTCGGCAGCATTTTCGACTCTCAGAAACAGTTATCAGAGAAAGCGAACGAGATATAGCGCCAAATCAGAGAGCAGGGGCTAACAGAAGAGCTCAAAGCCCAGGAACTCAGAGTACACCAACAACTTGAAGAAAGGAAGAGGCAAGAAGAGATACTGTGGAAACATAAGTCACGCATTCAGTGGCTCAAAGAAGGGGAACGCAACACCAAATTATTCCACAGAACTGCTATCCAGAGAAGGCACTCTAACAGGATCACGCACCTTGTCTTGGATGAAGGGGAAATCCTCCAATCTCATACTGATCTGGAATCAATATTGACTGATCACTTTCAATACCTACTCACCGAACCCATTTCAGACAGGCATGAAGCTATCCATAAGATTACAAGACATGTGCCCGCCATTGTAACCCAGGAACAAAACGCACCTCTCATCAGACCCTTCACCATCGAAGAGATAGATCAAGTGCTACAGGACACCCCCAAAGGCAAGGCTCCTGGGCCTGACGGTTTCACCAGTGACTTCTTCCATTACTGCTAGCCGATGATTAGAACAGAGGTCTGGGAGATTTTGGAGGATTCTTGAACCACAGGAAATGTCCTCAAGGCTCTGAATGCCACTTTTATCACCTTAATCCCCAAAGAGGGACAGGCACATCGACCCAGCCAATACGGGCCCACATCTCTTTGTAATGTCATCTACAAGCTCCTCACGAAAGTAATAGCCCGAAGACTCAAGCCAATTTTACCAGTGATTATCTCCCCGGAGAAATCAAGCTATGTAGAGGGCAGACAAATCTTGGACAGCGTCATCCTAACTCATGAGGTAATTCATTCTCTGCAGAAAACTAAAACACCTGGTATGCTCCTCAAACTTGACCTCTCTAAATCCTTTGATAAGCTAAGATGGCAGTTTATGCGAGAAATGCTCCTAGCCTTTGATTTTAATCAAGAATGGGTATCTTGGATTCTTAAACTAACGTCTTCGGCCTTCTTCTCTCTTCTGGTAAATGGTGTGCCTTCGAGGCCCTTTTCCCCCTCAAGAGGGATTAGGCAGGGCGATCCCCTATCCCCCTTCCTCTTCATTATTATGGCTGAAGGACTTAGCCATTCTATCCATGCTACTCTGGAAAACAACCATCTGGCAGGGTTACCCCTGCATGGAATCTCTCCCCCTATCTCGCACAGCCAGTTTGTGGACGATACTCTATTAATGGGTAGCCCCACAGTAAGAGAATCTAACTCCATCCAGGACATTCTCCAAACTTTCTATGATGCCTCGGGCCTGGAATGCAACAAAGCTAAATCCCAAATCTTCTTCTTTAATACGCCTCCTCAGTTCCAGCGCCATATCTCAGATATCTTGGGTTTTAAAAGAAGCTCCCTTCCATCCAAATATCTCGGCATTCCCCTGATTGACAATGCCCTCCGAAACTCTTCTTGGGAACCTTTTCTTTCTTCCTTCTCCAAAAGACTCTCCTCTTGGACCTTCAGAGCCTTAAACCTGCCTAGCCGTCTTATTTTGCTCAAAGTCGTCCTTCAAGCCCTACCGATTTACACTTTCTCAGCGCTAGCTACCCCAAAGTTTGTCCTCACTGCCATTAAAATCTTACAGAGGAACTTCATATGGCAGGGCCTCAATAAAGAAAAGAAGATTGCTCTATTCAGCTGGGAAAAACTTTGTAAGCCCAAGGCTCAACGTGAACTGGGTCTGAGGGATCCATCCATAATGAACAAGGTACTCAGCGCCAAAATCTGGTGGAGCTGGCTAAAATATCCAACAGACCTCTGGGCCAGACTATGGAGGAAGAAATATGCCCCCAGAATGACAGAAAAGAACCTCATTAGATGGAATGAGGATAATCCAGGCTCTTTAATCTGGACAACGACAAGATAAAATAGACAGCTAGTAACTCAGCATGCCTTCTGGGACGTAGGAAATGGAGAAACGGCCTTATTTTGGCAGGATTCTTGGCAACAATGGCCAGCCTTGATTAATGAGGATTGGGCCCATGACATTTGTACTCACACCAGCATGACAAAAATAATGGACTACTGGCAGAACAATCCCCTGGAGGACACTTGGCGTTGTTGGCATCTATATCAGGAGACCCTTAACCTCGGCATGCAGGTCGATCTAGCGCCAATACAAGAAGAGCTGACCAAAAGGAAAATTCCCATAAGAGCAGGCGAAGATATCCTTCGATGGGGTTACTAGCCCAAGGGCTCCTTCAACACGCAAGAAGCCTACCAGCTTAAAACACAGTCAGACCACCTCATACCCTCGAAAGCTTGGGGAAAACTCTGGAATCTCAAACACTGGACGAAGATCACTCTCTTCCTCTGGTTGATCTCTCATTCAATCATTATTACTTGGGATAATCTTATGAAGAGAGGTTTTATCGGACCCTCCATTTTCATTCTTTGCGAAGAGGCAGAGGAAAATATGAACCACCTCCTCAATACTTGCCTGTACACCACTCAACTATGGGATCAAGCAGCGATCATCATGCGCACCTCGGATCGCCTCAGAGACAACATTGTAGAAACTATTTTGCATTGGCGAGATTAGGCGTCCCACTCCTTCTTACTCAATCGCATATGGCAACTTCTGCCTGGCTTCATCCTATGGCAAACTTGGAAAGAAAGAAACCGAATAATTTTCAAAAATACCTCTCTTCCATGGCATCATTGCTGGAGTCAGTGTCACCGCAATATCGTGGAAACTCTCTTCCTCAAGAGATGGTTTGATGCAGATACTGCTTGCCCTCCTTCCGAAATCCCCATCCTTCAACACTGGATGCCACTCCCCCCTCCTCAGACTCCCTCCAACCCCTCTCCCCCCTCACCTATGAGTCGAACCTCCCGTTGGACTCCCCCACCAGAAGACTTCATCAAACTCAATTTCGATGGATCCTCCAAAGGTAATCCAGGAGATGCAAGGTATGGAGTAGTCTTCCGTAATCAAGCTGGGCAAATTCTTGTCATAGGAGAGGGCTCTCTGGGGCATACTACGAACAACATAGTATAACTCTGGGGTCTTATCAAAAGACTGCAACTGGCTACTAAAAATAACTTCCCAAAACTCATCATCGAGGGGGACTCTTAGGTTATTATAGGCTTTATGGGAAAAATCATAAATGGGGAAAACCCGGAAAGCATTTCACCCAGCTGGCGACTGTCTCATGGACTGCGGAGTATTGCAGATCTTCTACATCCCAACTAGGTCATCATCCCCTCACATATAATAAGGAAAGAGAATCAAGTCGCAGATGACTTGGATAACTTGGGCACCACCTGTAATGGACCAGACCTTCAACACAGCTCTGCCCAGAATCAGGATCACCCCATCCTACAGCGGTGCATTCGCAAGGCTAAACTGGTTGATCTTCCCCTGGATGGGGTGTTAGAGGATTTATCGTGGCACGGAGGGGAGGCTGGCACAAGCCAACACAGCAGGCAGGCACGTGATGGGTGCGTGCAGCAGCCCACCACCCTCCCTGAAATTTAATGGCGTATTATTATGATTTGAGGGGGCATTAACACCGCACACCCACAGGCTCTCCCTCACAAGCGACTTTACAATGGATTCACCCTCGCTGTTTTTCATTCATCTCCGCCGGATGCCCGCACAACTCCTCTAGTCACGACACAGGCAAGAAGATTTCCCCGTCTCTCTTCTGCATTTGACGTTGTTCCGCTGCCTTTTCCTTCATATTATAAGTGCAATGAGGCGCCTCAGAGGACGGCTGAAACGGGGCTCTCCCTGGAAGCCTCGTCGACCTCCGGTCACGTCTCCCAGCTCATCATCTAGTGAACCCACCCCTCATCCTCAGTCAGATTCTCGAGCTGTTCCAGTGGTCGAACCAATGGTAGCTTCCAGAGCTACTTCCTCCCGCTCACCCAACTCCCTCCCGTGCTACGATTTCGATCCCTTGGTGAAGTTTCAGCCCCCTCCACCTCTCCCCAGCCCAAGCGACGAGTCTTCTCGGGGAGCACCTAAGTGAACTGAATGGCAGTCACCTGGCTCTTTCGATAGGATATATCTTAGTGACCATCTGCACATCATGAATGATCTGGTCTTTGATCTTCGACGAGAGATGGAAAATCTCAATTATCGACTCCAGGCCTCAGATGCAAAGGTGGAGAGGTGTCTCCAAATACTTTCAACCATGCAGGGGGCTCTAATTGAAGAACATATTGAAGAGATGCCAAGGGAAGCATATGCTGATGCTACAAGTGGAATACCGCACATTGCCCAACGCTCAGCCCACAGGGAATCAACGAAAAAAGAGCACGACAGCCGAGATAAGGGGGTCGAGCGCGACGCGGCAAGCGAGCCAGAATATGAGCCAACTTTCATTGAAGAAGAGTCGTGGCCCGGGGACCTC
>JASDQU010104189.1:163829-174415 GCA_032191745.1 Picea mariana | reverse complement strand
TCTCAGATGAAGATCAGTTTAAACTTAGTCTTTACACTTTTTCTTTGACTCTATGCATTTTTAACTAAAGAGGAAGGTTGGAAGGCTAGACTGGTTTCCCCTCTGTTGGGACAGTCCAACAATCCCACTTTGAACATGTATGTATTTTGAAACCTCACTGCAATATTGCAGGAACCTAATATATTTTACTTCTTATTTAAAAAATATATATATACCATAATGGCTTGGGTTGGATTGTTGAGGCATAAATTTGAGGCTTTTGAAAAATTAAAAATCTTCAAAGCACAGGTAGAAAATGAAATGGAATTAAAAACAAAATTCCTAAGGACAGATAAAGGAGGATAATTCACATCTGATGAATTCAACAGTTTTTGTGAAAAACATGGGATCAAGAGACAATTTTCTATTGTCAGAACCCCTTAGTAGAATGGAGTACTGGAAAGGATGAACATAATAATTCAATAAATGGCCAAGGCTATGCTTAATGAATCAAAAGTACCCATAACCTTTTGGGGAGAGGTTGTTCAAACTGTTGTAAACATTCTGAATAAGATGCACATAAGCATAAATAGTGATAAAACACATTATGAGCTATGGCATGGAAGATCAACATTAATAAATCAATTCAAAATTTTTGGAAGCAAATGCTACATTAAAAGAAATGAAGACAACTTAGGTAAGTTTGACTCTAGATTTGATGAAGGAATTCTTCTAAGATACTCCTTCAAAAGAAAATGATAAAAGTGCTATAACAAAAGGCTCCATAAGATAATTGAGAGAATATATGTAAAGGTAGATGATCGACCACTTCATTCAGTGAGATATCAAGACCATAATGAGCAATATTATGAACCAATCAACAATGAGTTACAAGACAATAGAATGGGTGAGCAACAAGAGCAAGAGGATTTAGAAGAAGAAAGAATGGAAACATCACATATAAAGACCCCATCAAGGTATCTTCAAAAACATCATCCAGAAAGTCATATTCTTGGAAATAAGGAAACAAAGGTACAAACCAGAAGAAAACTTATAGATACATCTACCTCTACAAATTTTGCACTGCTATCTATAATTGAACCCCAAAACTTTGTACAAGCAATTCAGGATGATCATTGGGTCAAAACAATGAATGGATAACTAGACCAAAGAAAGAAAACTAATACTTGGTATCTTGTTCCAAGACCAAATGATAAGAATGTAATTAGAACTAAATGGGTATACGCAAACAAGATAAATGAAGATGGACAGATAGTTATAAGTTGTTAGAATATGAAAGATTGTGCTTGTTTTACCATTGACAATACCCTTGTCACCCAACCATAGGCCGAAGTCACCCTTCGAGCACCTTGACCTTGAAAAAGAAGAATACTGGTAGAAATCAATAGCCAAGCAAGGCTAATGCACAAAGCAAGAATAGAAACCAAGCTGATCAGATAGTCCCACCCAAAAACTGGTGCAACACCTTCCCCAGAAAATTGCACACAAAACTGCCAACTGCAGTCCGCAGAAACTGCTCTCTGCAATTCTGAGAAGTGTGAATAATGAGAACTGGTGCCCTGTATTTATAGTGGTCTGGCAGATTTATTGAGGCTGACTTCTCCTTTTGGGTACTAATTAATTCACATTAATTATATTTCTACTGCCGACATCTCGTCTAGGGTTTCATTTACTTATTTTCTTCCTTCCGAAATATTCTAATCTCGTCATAGGTCATAATAGAGGTTCATACCTCTTGAAGCTACCATAATATCAACACTCCCTCCTATATAGAGAGGTATGGTATTGAGAACAAATAGACCATTCAACTGGTAGTATCATGAGCACCGTCATTATTATCCAACTGGATAATCTCCTATTACAACTGGTACAATATCAATTGATATAACACAACTGTGTCTATCCATGGTAGTACAAAACTACTCAAACTATGACACATAATCACAATCAGTGGAAAATATCCACCATAGTAGTATATCTCTACTATCTGGAGACAGACAGTCTCCATAACAATCATCTAATGACAACCTGCACATAAAATATTGTTAAAAATAAACTGAACCATCTGGGCCAATCTTTCACTCACATCTGTGAGATCTGAAAGAATATCTTCCCTCAGTATAGAACATAAAAAATGGGCTATCTTCCCTATTCTTCTCAAACAAAGAAGAATGATTGTTTTTTATTTCTGAGCCTAGACCATTCCTCACCCTGGTTCATTCTTCCTACACTAATCAAAGTGCACCCTGGAGAGAATGTATAAACCCTAAGGAATGTTTGTCCCTGATTGTTGAGCCTGGACCATTCCCCACCCTGGGCCATTCTTCCTACACTAATCAAAGTGCACCCTGGAGAGAATGTATAAACCCTAAGGAATGACTATTCAGACCATTTCCTCTGTCAACCACAAGAGGAAAAGACTGTCTTGTATCAACCTCCAAAATGGACCATTCCTCATGTTAACCACAATGAGAAATAGTTGTCCGACAAGGTGGGCCAGTCTTCTTGAGTAACCCTCAAGAAGAGAGACTACCCTAGACCACTCCCCATGTTAACTAACCACAATGGGAAGTCATTTTCTATGATACATCAGCAATATGAACCATTTCCCATGCTAACCACAATGGGAAATCGTTGTCCGTCAGAAATCTCAATCCACTTTCTGAATAGGAAAGAATCTGTCCAAGCTGGACTATTTTTCAAGAACAAAGATAAATGTTTCAATAATATTTTTCAATAATATTTTAGTGCTCCCTCCTAACCTAGGGATTCTTCCCTTTTAGCTAAGGGAGTTATTTCCATGATCCCCATCTTCTCTCAGAAATATGCAAACTTTATTCTGGATAGAGGTTTTGTTAGAATGTTTGTTGTCTACTCGTCAATGGGGATATAATCAAGCTTTACCTCTCCTTCTTGGACTTTATCTCAAATAAAGTAGTATTTGATCTCAATGTGTTTCGACCTTTCATGAAACACAGGCTGTTCTGATAATCTTATACAACTTTGATTATCACAATATATTATGGTCGATTCTGGAATCTGATCAAATAAATTGGAGATTAACTTCCTTAACCATATTGATTCAGTGCATGCTTCAAATGCTGCCATATACTCTGCTTCTGTTGTGCTGAGTGTGATAGAATTTTGTTTCCTGTTGCCCCAAGATATCATAGCGGAGCCCAAGATGAAACACATACCTGAAGTGCTCTTTCTGTCTTCTGCACTTCCTGCCCAATCTGAGTCTGTGAATCCATGAAGCTATATATTATTGGATGTGGTATATCTCAAACCATAGTTTATTGTTCCATGAATATATCTTAATACATTCTTTATAGCTATCCAATGCTCATGTCTTGGTTCCACCTGAAACTGACTTAGTGTATTCACGACAAAGAAAATGTTTGGTCGAGTATTTACCAAATACATCAATGACCCAATTAGTTTTTGATATAGATATGGATCTACTGCATCAGAATATGGAACTTTCACTTTCCTTATATCCACATTCATAGGAGTGTCCATGGACTTACAATCCATCATTCCAAATTTCTGAAGGATCTTTATTGCGTACTTTCCTTGTCCAAGGAATACTTCACCACGCTTATGCCATACCTCTAGTCCCAAGTAATAATGCATGAGACCTAGATCTTTCATATCAAATTCAGAAGATAATTCCTTCTTGCACTGGATAATGAGAGACTCTTCACCTGTTATGAATAGATCGTCAACATATAGTAATAGGATTACAGGTGCATTGTCTACGACTTTATAGTAAAGGCTTGGATCTGCATTACTCTTAGAGAAACCAAGTCTCATTAGATAGTTGTCCATTCTGGCATACCAAGCCCTTAGAGCTTGCTTGAGTCCATATATAGATTTCTTCAATCTGCAAATGTGAGTTTCTCTAGAATGTACCTCAAACCCTTGAGGTTGTTCAATATATACTTCTTCTTCAATAGCTCCATTGAGGAAAGTTGTCTTTACATCCATCTGATGTAAGTTCCATCCCATGGAAGTGGCAAGAGATATGATAGCTCTAATGGAAGTATATCTAGCCACCGAAGAAAACGTTTCATCATAATCTTCTCCCTCCTTCTAGGAGAACCCTCTAGCTATGAATCTCGCCTTGTATTTATCCACACGTCTGTTTGTTGCATGTTTGATCTTGTACACCCATTTTGAAGTTACCAACGATTTTTATTTAGGTCTTTGTATGATTTCCCATACCTCATTTTTCATAATGGATTGATGCTCTTCCATCATAGCTTCTTTCCATTGTTCCTTTTGAACTGCTTCTTCAAATGTGGTAAGTTCTTCATCTAGAAGCTTTGTCATGTATGTTGCATAGCTTGAGAATCTTTTAGGTCTTTTACTCTTTCTTAATGTTCCTTCTGGAACCTTGAGTCTTTCTGCATCTTGTAAGGTAGCTTCAAGCCAAGATGGTCTTTTCTTGGTCTTAGGTATGATATCTAAATCAATGTTTTCACATGGATCCATAGGATAATCAGGTAGTTCCTTTTCGTCATTTACGTTTTCTGTGCTTTCTTCATCAAGTTCTTCAATATCTTCTTCTTCTATATTTTCTTTGATGGATTTCCTGAAAGCCATCCTTTCATTGAACGTTATGTCTATGTTGACTTGATCTTGTGTTGTTCTGGAATATATATTCTATAAGCCTTTGATGAATCACTATATCCCATGAATATCCCTTTCTTTCTTGAGGGTTCTAGTTTATTCCTTTTGTCCTTGGGAATGTGAGAGTAAACAAGAAATCCAAATATTCTTAGGTTTTCCACATTAGGTTTCTTACCTGAGAAGGCTTCTTTTGGTGTCATGTCCTTTAATATGCGATGAGGACTTATGTTCTGCACATATATTGTTGTCATTGTTGCTTCTCCCCATAGGAACATGGATAGACCTTGATCATCTAGTAAGTCTTTTACAGTTTCTTCAATAGATATGTTCTTTCTTTTTTCTACACCATATTTTTGAGGATTATGAGGAATATTCAGCTCCCTCCTAATCCCTGTTGATTTTCAGAATGCAACAAATTCCTTCGAGGTGTATTTTCCTCCATTATCTATTCTTAATGTCTTGATCTTCTTGTTCGTGAGGTTTTCTATCTCTACTTTGAATTCTTGAAACTTGTTGAATACTTTGTCTTTTGTATTTAGTAGGTATAGCCAAGTCTTTCTTGAATAGTCATCTATGAAGATTACGTAGTAAGAAGACCCTCCTAGAGATTTTACTGGCATCAGACCACAAACATCTGAGTGTATTAGATCTAGAATCTCCTTAGATCTGTTATTGCTGCTTGGGAATGGTTTCTTGATATTCTTCCCAAGGGCACATCCTTTTTAGATTCCTTCATGTGTAGACTACAACTCTAGTATTCCTTCAACCATTCTTTTGAGAAAGGGTAATGCTTGATAATTAATATGAGTGTACCTTCTATGCCAAAGTTCATTAGGGTTGACTTCGTCATGTACAAGAGCTTCTTCATTTTGTTCTAGTAGTCTGTACAAATTTCCTTCACGACTTCCGATAACCCTAGCATTCTCTATGCTGGAGTCTTTATGCCATGATAACACCTTTCCATCCACGAAAGATATTATGTTTCCCTTGTCTTCTAGGCAATATATTGATACAAGATTCTTTTCTAAACCAGGTACATATAAAACATTGCTTAAGTGCACATAGTTACCTGTTTTCATTTTGATAGAGGCTTGTCCAAATCCTTCCACGAGGTAAGTGATTTTGTCTCCAAGCTCTACCTTGTACGAGGTCTTCTTCTCATTTAAATTTAAGAGTCTGGCTTGATCTCCCGTCATGTTCCTAGAATCTCCACTATCTATTATCCACATGTCATCTTCAATCATTCCAGTAAGTGCTGAGTAGTGTAAAAGATTGATTGTTTCACACATGTCTTTGGTTGACTGGTAACTGGTCATGCCTTGATCCAAAACTTCAACTTCGTCATTTCTATCTTCTGAGAGAGACAAAAGGTGCGTTGAGTTAGGGAACATCTGAATATCTTCTTTTTGAGCGAGATTGTCCATCACAAGGTGTCGGATCTGAGGTTAGGGTTTCTGTAACTGCTTCTACTAGTAACCCTAGCGGCAGTGTCTTTGGAAGTTTCTCCTACTAGTAACCCTAGAGGTAGTTCCTCAGTGAGATCAATACCCTAGCGGATATGCTTCCTTCCAGTGTTTAGAATGAATGAAGGAGGTGTGGGCCCATAACCTATTAGAATATGAAATATTGTGCTCATTTTACCATTAACAATACCCTTGTCACCCAACCATAGGCCGAAGCCACCCTCTGAGAACCTTGACCTTGACAGAGAAGAATACTGGTAGCAATCAATAGCCAAGCAAGGAGAATGCACCAAGCAAGAATAGAAACCAAGCTGATCAGATAGTCTCACCCAGAAACTGGTGCAACACCTTCCCCAGAAACTTGCGCACAAAACTGTCAACTGTAGTGCGCAGAAACTGCTCTCTGCAATTTTGAGAAGTGTGAATAATGAGAACTGGCGCCCTGTATTTATAGTGGTCTGGCAGACTTACTAGGGCTGACTTCTCCTTATGGGTACTAATTAATTCACATTAATTATATTTCTGCATCTAACATCTCATCTAGGGTTTCCTTTACTTATTTGCTTCCTTCCAGAATATTCTAATCTCGTCATAGGTCATAATAGAGGTTCATACCTCCCAAATCTCCCATAATATCAATAGAAACAAGTCCATATTATTATTCAAAGGGAATGCTCAATTTGAAGGAATGGAATTTGAAGAAACATTTTCTCCTGTTGGAAGAATTGAAGTTATCAGGATGTTTTTGAATTTTGCATGCTACAGAAAATTCAAAGTTTACTAGATGGATGTAAAATCAACAATTTTTAAATGGTGACCTTGAGGAAGAAGTTTACGTGGAGCAACCTGAAGATTTTCTTCTTACTAACAAAAAGAATTATGTTTTCCGACTAAATAAACCCTTGTATGGGATAAAACAGGCTCCAAGATCTTGGTATTATAGAATGGATATGTATTTGAAACAAAAAGGATTCAAAAAGGGAATTGTTGATAGAAACTTATAAATCAAAGCTAAAGGTAATGATATGTTAATTATTGTGGTGTATGTTGATGATATTATATTTGGGAGTAATATTGAATTAATGAGAAATAAGTTTGCAGCTACAATGCAAAAAGAGTTTGAGATGTCCATGTTAGGATAACTCTCCTTATTTCATAGGTTATAGATTCATCAATAAAAAAAGGGGATTTTCATTTATCAAGGTAAATATCTCAAGTAAATATTGAATAAATTTGGATTTGAAAATTGCGCACTAGTAAGCACTCCAATGAATACCAATTGTAAAATCAGCAAGGATGATGATGCTCCAAAAGTAGATTAGACCATGTATAGGTCTATCATAGCAAGTTTAATCTATATTAGAGATTCAAGGTCCGACATCATACAAGAAATGGCTATGGTAGGTAGATTTCAAGCCAATCCTAAGGAAACTAATTGTTGGGTTTAATCTCTCATTCACTCTTGATCTAACCTAGGTTTGGATCTCAACAGGTTTCCAACAAAACCCTCTAAAACTATCATCCCTCCTGGTAAACTAGAAGGAAACACAGTGCATAGAGTGCACTGCACAGTCTCACCTGAGATAGCTTTATGGGTGACTCCAATGGTCAAGTGCTTGTAGTCTAGGAATGAGTGGAGATCTGGTATTTCATTTTTTCTTCTTCATGCATTGATATGATTATTAATCCTATTATTCCTAGGATTCATTCATCTTTTAAGCCCATGTATGCATTCTAATAGATCTAGCTTAACCATTCATTCATTATATAACCATTAATAGAAAGTAAAGATGCAAGAAACATTATAGATAACATAGGCTTTACCATGGTTCACCCCCTCCTGGGATACGTCCACAAATATTTGGCTTCTCTTATCTTTTATTTAGTTTTCTGCAAAATATAGTGTTGCGCGCATTACATCTCCCATCATACAATTCTAAATAGGTTCAATAACCTCTGTGAGGTGGACTAGATTAGATCAGGATCCTAATCCTATGGTATAACCCTCAAAATATACCTTACTTGACTCTTTTACAACATTATTACAACAATATTTGAACTCAGATACAATAATCAAACTCTTGAACAACCCCGACCTAGACCTCCTAGGTTCTTATTTATATTATTTTACAGGCTTATGGTCATTACAATATTTACCAAAACCCTAACCCTAACATGGTTATGTTTTCCTACCTTCTCTCCTTGCATGATGGTTTTCCTCATACATGTTGCTTTTCGTACCAGCTATTCTTCTCCAAAATTAGGCCTTTCCTTTCAAAATTAGATGTTTCCTCATAATAGGCCTGCACCGAGCAGGCCCCAAACACTGACATGTGGCTCATCTCGAGCCACTCAGGTTGTGTGCACTCCCTGAATAGCCTCTACCAAGCTGTAGAATTTTCCTTCTAGCTCTTCCCCTTTAGCTTTGGTCTATGAAGCTCTCTTTGTGATCTCTTCTACCCTTTATGCTGTGATGTGCTCCTTGAGATATTATGTGCTCTCAACATGGTCCTATGCCATTCTTGGATTTTTATTCTCCATTTTCACAATAATTTATGCTTCTTTCTCTTGCAGAGGTTCTAACTAGGCTAGCCTTTCTTGCTTGTTGTTTTGCACAGTCTTCAGTTCTTCCTGCAGGGTCTTCATCTCTTGAGCACCCTTCACTCGCTCTATGATGCTCATGAAAATTTTCCTTTGCTTCAAATCCTGGATTGTAGTGCTGATTAGTTCCTCTTGTTGATCTAGTTTTTGGATCCTATCATCTTCTTCCAGCATTGTCCATAGTTGCGTGGTCTTGTCAAAAACTTGTGTGACCCTTTCAACTTCTTATTGCATCACTTCTACTTGCAGAACTGCTTGTTGTTCCCTTTCAGCCAAAAATTTCGAAGGAGTAGTTGGAGTTATTTTTTATTTGATATCTTTGATCTCCTTTTTGTAGTTCTTGAGTGTCTGTGTAATGATTTTCATCTGTTCCTCCGCATTGATCATGCATTCTTTCACGTTATCTGGAATCCTTGTAAAGACTTCCTTCAACTTCTATTCCAAATTATATGCGTGTTGTTTCTCCTCTTATGTCTCGAGCTTTACTTGCTCGAACACCAGTTCTAGGGCATCCTTGCCATTCTTAGTTTCCTATGATTAAACCGCATATGTCCTTGCACATGATTGTAATTCTTGCGTGACACTGACTTGAAGTTTGTATAGTGCCTTGGTTGGTGTTAGCGCCAGAAGTCAACTCAAGACTGTTGTTGAGTTAAGCCTGGCACACCTTGTTTTAAAATGTTTTAAATAAAATAGTTTTAGAGAGGTGGAGGGATCACACTCTTGATCTCAATGTATCTTGATGAATGAGCTATTAGAACCACTTCCCTATGTGCAACAGATCAAGTAAAAAAAACCTCAGTTGGAGTAAAAAGAGAGTATTAGATATGATTAAGGAGAATTAATGAAACAAAACTAACAATCATCAATGAACATATGTTATTTAATATACTTGACTAGTAGAAGAATAAACCTACACTCATAAATATTTTCTGAAAAAGATTTAAAAGACTCAAACACACATGTGGAAAAGATTGCACTATACAAAATAGAGAAACCTTTTCAACACATACATACAGTCATATGAGCATATTGTTGGGTATGTGTTATATTCCTTACATGTGTGTGTGTGGGCACATCGGATATGACAACTGCGTCTGATGATCCCTCGTAGTAGTGATTTGTTTGTGTCATGTGTGTCAGGCTCTTTCCTAGGGGGGTCCTAGGGGGGGGCAGGTATGCCCCCCCTGGTTACATGTTTTTTTCTATTTTTAGCAGATTTTGCTATTGTTAGCGGTTTACTAAAAATAATCCTGGTTTTAAGGATTAGGGTTTTGGTATCTACGGAATACCTAAAAACATTGTATATATTGTATAGTGAATGGTGAAATTCAATATAATGAATATAAGAAAGGTTTTCCCAGTTGAGGGTTTCCGGTATATATCTCTATGTACTATGTGAATGAGCCATTGATTAAATTATGTTTTGCTTAAGAATCTATATGCATTGCTTTACTTCATAGGTTTAAAACTTACATGTGGTATCAGAGCTCATTTTTGGCTTTAGAGAGACACCTTTGTTGTTGAGGGTTTGGCTCGCTCTTGATAGATCAAGTTTATCTTGGGTTTGTGATAAACTTGGGTTTAGTGGGAGATTTTGTAGTGGAGATTCAAGTATAGAAAGAGGAATGGCGAGCTCATCTAGAATCGAGATAGAGAAGTTCAACGATAAAAACTTTGAGCTATGGAAGCTCAAGATGGAGGAATTTCTTATAGACAAAGAACAATGGATCATTGTGGATCCTGGTACACAGGCTACTAGTACACCATCTACTAGCACACAGGTTACTGGTACACAACCTACTAGTACACCAGCTACTGGTACGTTGAAGGAATATTGGGAGAAGTTGGACAGAAGAGCAAGGAGTCCTATTTGACTCTGCCTAG
>JASDQU010104189.1:130161-163729 GCA_032191745.1 Picea mariana | reverse complement strand
TTTGAAATCCATCGGTGTATTCTTGCACATTTTGTCCTTTTCTTAGTTTTAAAGATTTCCATTCAATTATTGCTTTTTCTTTATCACCCAAAGGATAGAATTGTTTCCTAAGTGTAGAAATAAAATCCTTCCATGATGGAAATACATTACCCACATTTTGTGTTCCTTTTTGCAGCTTGCTTTGCCACCAGATAAGAGCTATACCTGCAAGCCTCAAAGATGCCAACTTGATTTGTGTGGCCTCATCCTTGATCTGTTGCACACTGCAGTATACCTCCATCTGCCTGATCCAGTTATCAAGTTTTTCTGCATTTACTTCACCATCATATATGGGCAACTCAAATTTTACATCAAGTTTTAACAATGGCATTTCATGTTTATTCTTATAAACATTTTTCTTTCCACTAGATTTTACTGGTCGCTTCCATTCCAAGTTCAAGTTCTAATGACTTATAAGAATAAACCACTTGATCTGCCGGATCTTTTAATGACTTATGGTTGAGTTTTAATTTTGCATGCGTTAATTAACCATTTGAGAAACTTAGTGAAAGAATGAGGAAAGAAGAGGAATTATGACAGCCATATACACATATGCAGATCTGAAATGAAAGAATAAATAACAAACCATAACACACAGATTGATAACGGAGTTCGACACAACTTTGCCTACGTCTCCGGGCCTTTTTCTCTGTGGGGGAGGCTTCTTTATTTCTATTCAAATGCTCAAAAATACATCTCTGCAATGCCAAATGGCTACAAGAATAATCTATTCATGTGATTCCAGATCTCTAGAACCATGCAAAGAAAACGGCATGCAAAACAGACGTCCAGAGCTCCCAGAAATGGTCCGACAGTGTCTCCTCCTCAAAAGCTTCTCTGCCTCAAAATGGTTTTGGCTTGGCTTCTCCTTAGCATAATTCTGCTCTGAATGCCCTCAATGTTGTCCTATAGCCTCAAACAGGCCTTGGTTATATAGCTGGGAAGTTGGTTGCTCATCTCCAACTTCCTCCAAGAAGTTAGGCTCCAAAACTACCCAATAACTCCCAAAAATGGAGTAAGTACATTAAAAATGAGTTAAACAATAATTAAACCCAAAAATTGGTTATAAAACCCACTTTATAGTTAGATTTGGGCATAAGTCCCCTCTTGCCCAGTGCGCACCCCCTTGATAGGGTCATATGGGTTCATATGGCCAAGCGCTAGCCTAAAGGGCTAAGCGTTGGCCCCTCTCCATACAATACTTTGCAATATATGTTATAATGTGGGTTTTACAACATAAGAAATAATTTGGTGTATTGGCAAAGACCATTTCTTAAGGTGTTGGGTTTGGTGGTGGTCATGGGTTCAAATCCCATGGACCCCAAAATAAATTTTTTAACATGCCACTTCAATTGATGACTGGGTGCCACGTGGCTGCCCATGACTGGGCCACGTGGCATCTCCCCATCTGTCAGATTAATGCCACTTGTCAGTTATTGACTGGTCCAGTTGCCTGCCACATGTCTGCCTTGTCAGCGAACCTGCCCAATCATCATCATCCAGAGAGTGCCACATCATCTCCTGCATAGTCAGCATGTTTATGTCATCAGCGTTGACTTTTTGACCAGTTGACCTTTGACTTTTTACCTGTTTGGGCTTCCGATCAGAACGCGATAACTTTCGCATACAGAGCCCGTTTGAAAAAGTAAATATACCACCAAGATCAGGAATATGAGACGGACACAATGGCATTGGTTTCATCAGATTCTAAGCACTTTCATTTTTGAGCATTTTTCAATCCCTGTCAGGCTTCTGGATCCGATTTCAGATCAATTTCCCTTCTCAGGATGTCCAATTTATTGACCCAGTGTTCATGTCATTCAGGGTTCCAACAAAGCTTCTAAAACTATGGGCCCTCCTGTTAAACCAGAAGGCAACACAGCACCGAAAGGTACTACACTGTCTCACCCGAGATAGCTTTAAATGGGTGGTTGTATGAATCAGATGTTTACAACCTAGGACAGAGTAGGGGATAGGGGTATCTTGATTAAAGACAGGTACCGTGAGCTGTAAGGTAAACTACTTATCCCTTAAAGTCGCATATGTATATTTCATAGTTTAATTCCAGCAGAGTATAAACAGATTCGTAACAATGTGCTAACTCATTCATCAAGCTTAACCATTAATTGTTTAAAGAAAGAAGAAACATGCATACATTCAACATATTACATGAGTATTACCGTTATTCACCCCCTCCTAGGCTACGTCCACAAAGATTTGGATCTTGGCTCTTTTATTATGGTAGTTCTTCATTCATGGTGCCACGCGCTTACAATTCTCCACAAAATTGGGTAAGATCTATGTGAGGTGAGCTAGATCGCACCAAGCTCTACAGCCTACGGTCTAATCCTTAGATATACCTTCCCTCGTATCTTCTTTGCTCAACAACTTAAAAAATCGGTTCATATAGCTAAAATAAAAACAAAACCTAACCCCCAACAACAACAATAATAAAAACAACCATCCTCTCCCTCTATATGATACTTTCATATCTATATTTATACATTTCAGGATCTTCCCCCTTTAACAGATTATTACCAAAACCCTAACCCTTCTTACGTTAGGTCTTTCTCCCATGCACGTGTTGTTCTTCCTCTAGCTATCACTTTCCTTTGTGCACACTTTCTTGCATGTGCACATGTTGTTCTTTTTCCAGTTGTTACTTCATTTTTTTGCACGCTTTCTTTCCCACGATCATTCTTCTTTCCCCTTCGGCCTAGTGCCAACAGGCCCCCAACACTAACATGTGACTAATCCCGAATCACCTAATTTATCTGTGCTTCCTCGATCTCCTTGGTGATTGTCTGGAATTGTTCCTGCAACTCCACTGCTTTTGTCAGTGCCTGCGTGGTTTTCTCCTTGATGGTGTCGATTGTCTGAGCTGCCACTTCCTTGCTCATCAGTCTTGTGCATTCTAGTTGATTATGTGCTGTCTATTTTCTGGCTTCTTCTGCCTGTGAAAATACTTATGCTACCCATTCCTGCAATGGTTCTATTTGAGCCTGACACTCCTATTTCTGTGTTTGTGCAATGATAAGTTCTTCCTGTATCTTCTTCAACTCTTGTGTTCCCTTGACCCATTCTGGAATTGGTATGGTCTTCTGTCGCTGCTTGAGTTCTTGGATCGTTGCATTGATCCTCTCCTCCTCCTTGTCCCAGTGTTGGACCCTTAGATCCTCATCCAGCCTTGTCCAAAGTTGCGCTGCTTTATCCAGCAAGTTGGATGTCATGTTAACCTTTTTTTCTAGCTCCTGCAGTTGCATTTCTAATTCCTGCTTCCTTTGTTCCTTCAGTGCTGGTGGAGTTGTCAGTATAATATATCCATGGAGAGTCTCGATCGCCTTCTGATCATGATTAATTGCCTGTACAATATGGTCGATCTTTTCTGTGGCTGGGAGTTCATTTCATTGCGCAGTAGTTGGAAGTTTCCCAAAAATTTCTTCCACTTTGCGTTCCAGCTAGTTTCTGCGTTCTTTCTCCTCCCAAGTTTCAGATTTGGCCTGTGCACAAACTATTTCCAGTGCTTCCCGCTTCTTTGTTGCTTGTTGTATCTCGACTAAGTTTTTATGTGCTCACAATTGCATCTCATGGTCGATGATAACCTATAGTTTGTATAATGCTCTTGATGGAATCCGTGTCAATACCAATTGGATATGATCCAAATCCTTCAATGGTGTCTGTCCCACAATTGCATCCATTCATAGCATGCTAGGATTTATGTAGATCGTGGAATGTGTGTGTGGTATCGGAAGAACTGCGTCATGTTATTCTACCTCCACCCTTTCTATGGTCTGTGTGGTCGATGGCTCTATGCCTCTACTGATACTCATGATCTGGGCTTCCCCGAATTTCTTAAGGAGTTGTCCCATTTCCATCAGTTCCTTCTACAATTTATCCCTGTGGTGTGTGACATGATTGAAATCCTTTGTGAGGCAGTCTTGGACCATTCTAGCAATCATCTCTCCATCATCCTCCATGATTGTGTAGTCTGGTTGTGGTCATTGTGCCTTTGTTTTCTTGTGCACACCTGTGTCCTATACCATTGGTCTCTTAGTTCCCCCTAGTTCCTGTGTGATGGGGTTTGATGCAGTTTCCTATGCTCCCTCAGTTGGTTTCTGCTATCCATTGGTCGGCTGAGTGGTTTCTGTCCTCCCCTTCTAGGTCCCTGGCTTCTCTGAGATGTTGTCTGCCTCAGTCGGCTTGGTTTGGCCTGTTCTTCATTTCTTGCGTACTGGGATTTGTGGAGGCTGTGTTTCCGCCTGTGCATCCCCTCCTTCTATTGTTTGTCCCGATACTTCTCTGGGTATGGTTGGAATCCTCCATTCATCAGGCCATTCATTGATGATCATGTTGATATCTCCCTCAGTGATGCAGTAGTGCATCTGTAGCCACTGTTTATCTGGATCCTTCCTTGGTTGTATCCACATGGATTTTTACCTAGCCTACAAATTGGCGATGCCCCGGTATCATGTGACAACCTCTGGTGTTATTATCCATGATTGGCTGATGGCTTCTTGTGTCTCCCTTAGCTAAGCTTTGAATATGATTCCATTCTCCCTCTTATGAAAGATATGAGAGTGATCAACCATGAGTAATGAAAATCCATACCTGCATCCTACGCGTCTTTGTAGTCTACTTGGAATAAGTTTGATAGGTATGGTGCCAAGCTCATGGAGTTGCCTTCTACGCACTAAGCTGCAACAGAAATGACTCCTTTCGGTACTTCGTCTTTGTGATATTTTCTTAGCAGTTTGCAGGCTAATATCTTTTCACCCAATTCCATCACGACATTATTGATCCATTTGATTATAATGCCTCTTGTTCCCCTGTCGGTGCCATATTTCTTCTTCATCTCTTTTGCCAATGTTTTTTCCTTGGACTTATCATCCAGAATCAGCGCAGGATCCATACCCCCGATGGGTAGGCATGTTATCTGTGTGATAATTTTGACCATTATGGGGATGGGTTTGTCTAGCCATACATCCCCTCCATGCATAACTGCTAACAGTTTCTTGAAACTTGTCGATGCATATTGGCCTTTGTGAAAGTGTGGTATCTTCAACAATCCTAGAGTTCCTGTTTTGTCTAGTCCAGTTTCCCATTGGTGTGGCTGAGTGATGGTTTCTCCAAGTTGGTTCACAACTACTTTCTGCATAAATACCTGTGGTGCAAGCTCTGGATATTTGGTTTCATCTTCTACGTCATGGTCAGAATACTTGAGCTTCCTAATGTGACCCAATAGCTACGAGTCCTCCTGTACTCCCTCTGGTATGAGAGGTAGCACAATATCTGCAGCCGGTTTCTTTCGAGGTGAGCTCAGTATCTGAACTCAGTCCTCCTGCTGTGTTGGTTGGCTTGAAGTTCCAACAACTCTAGTTGTTCCCCTGTCATCCACTCTAGCCATGCCCAAGTAGTTCCAGCAGTCTCCTCAGCTGGGTGACCTAAGCCGGGTGCTTGCATCTTGTCTAGTTGATCCTTTTCTCCCAGATGTTGTGTCATTCTGTTCACTTCCATGGTTTCTTTTGTATGTTCTAGTGGTATTTCCTGGTGGGTTTCTTCTTCTTTGTTCCGAGGCTCATGCACCGCTGCTGGTGTATCCTGTTCCATGGCCTCTGTTTGTGGTTGCAAAATCTCCTCTAGTATTAGTGTGGACTTTACTGGGATTTCCTCTTGCGATGGAATTTTGTCAATATCGATGATCTCTGGTGGCTGCTACTCGTTTTCTTCCAGTGGTCCTCATTACCTAGTCTGAACCCTGGTTGATCTGATAGTCTGGCCTAGTTCTACGAGCCTTGGTGGTGCCATAATGGTGTCTGTCGAATGTTTGTTGAGTTCGAATGGCTTCAATGATCTCTGTGGTTTCACTCTGTTTTTTCTAGTTGTCGTTTCTCTTTTTCTATTCTCCTTTTGTGAATAGACTAACTTTTTTTGTGCTCGTGTGTTGTATGGGATCGTCATGAAGCTTGTCGAGGATGCTTCCTCCATCATGAGATTAATGCACCATAATTGTGGGTTTAATGCATCCACGACAGTTTCGTACTTGCCATTTTTCCTACTCTGTCGTCTCCAGTTGGCACGTTTAATGTGACATCCCATCCGTCCTTGCCTTGCTTTAACTCTGCCTCATACTATCCTGTAAGCCTACTTTTGTCGACTTTCCTTTTCCTGCTTGTTTCTTTTTTCGATATGGTTGTTATCGTTTCCCTTCCTGGCTTCATGTTTCGTATGCGGCTTGANCTATCCTCATATAGCTTCAGTCAGCTCCCATTGATCATTCCTCTTAGGTCTATGCCTGCTATATCTATTAACTATACAACTCCTCCATCCGTGATAGATTATACCTTGTATGGTCCTAGCCAATGCATTCTGAGCTTTCCTGGGTGCTGCAATGATTTACTGTCGTAGAGAAATACTAGATCTCCTTCCTTGAAAGACTTTCTCTTGATGTGGCGGTCATGCCAAGATGTGTCTCTTTCTTTCCATACTTGTTGGTGGAATCCTACCAAGATTCGGTCTTCCTCCATAGACAATAACTAATTCATTCTTTCCTGTACTGCACCTCATTCTGTCATGTGTGTGATAGCTGCTACACGTAGACTGGGTATTAAAAATTCTAACGACACTACTGCTTCTTGACCATAGACTAGTTTGAATGGTGTGTGGCCTGTCAACTTTTTGCATGTGGTTCTATATGCCCATAACACTGCTGGTAACTTGAGGTCCCAATTGTCCCTGTTGACGTTACATATCTTTGTCAAGGCATTCTCTAGAATTTTGTTGAAGGATTCTACCGTGCCATTTGCCCGTGGATGATACGGTGTGATTTTTTTTTTATGAACTTCAAACTCTTCGAGCACCGCTCGGATGGTGCTATTTATGAAGTGCATTACTTGGTCGCTCATCAAAATTATTGGGCACCCAAATATAGTAATTACCTCTTCAAACAGAAAGTGTTCAACTATCTCTGTGCTGCAGTGTTTTACTGGTGCAGCTTCCACCCATCTTGTTAGGTATTATGTCGTGGTGATGATATATCTCGCCCCTGTTCTTTTGGATGGTGGGTTAATGGGTCCAACAATGTCTATCACCCATTTGTTGAATGCCTGAAGTGTCACTTGTGGTCATAGTGGCATCTCGTCCCTTCTGTTGGGTTTTCCTACCCTTTGACAGACATCACATTGCTGACAGTACTCTTTCGAGTCTCTGTGGATCGTTGGCCACCATAATCCTGTGCGTAGTACCTTCTTCACAGTATCTTTTCCTTCATAATTCCCTCCTACTATTCCCTCGTGGGCTTCTGCTAAAATTCTTGGTCATTCATGGTCTAGTACGTATCTTCGTAAGATGCTATCTATGCCCATCTTGTATAGATGTCCTGCGATCAATTGATAGTCAATTGCATGGACTACCAGGTTCTTCTTCTGTGCAGTGGTATATTCTTGTGGTGCAGTACCTGTGCTCAAGTACTGAAAGATCTCTGCAAAGTAATCATTAGCAATATATACTGTGAATAGCTATGCATCTGGAAAGTTGTCTTCTAAATTCGTAGGTTCCTCTCCATTTGTGACCCTCGACAGGTGGTCAGGTCCTGCATTTAGTTTTCCTGTTTTAACTATTACCTCAAAGTCGAATTCTTGAAATAGCAATAGCCATTGACATATTCTCTCCCCCAACACTGGCTTGTTGACTAGGTATTTTAGGGCTGAGTGATCTGTAAACATCTTAAATTTTTTTCCCAATAGGTAATGTCTGTATTTCTGTAGTGCATAAACCATAGCTAGGCCTTCTCTTTCTGTCGTGTTATAATTATGTTCTGAGTCTGATAATTTTCTACTTCTGAATGCTATCGAGTGATCCAAGTGTCCTGCTCCTGGTTGCACTAAGATAGCTCCAAGTGCTATTGTTGATGCATCTATATGTACATGGAATGTCTTCTCCCAATCTGGAAATACCAGTATTGGTGTGGTGACCATCTTTTCCTTCAGGGTATCTAGGCCGTGTTGGCACTCGTCATTCCATTGATACTTTGTATCTTTCCTTAACATTTTTTCCATTGCCGTTGTAATCTGTGCATAGCCTTTGATGAATTTCCTGTAATATCCTGTATGTCCTAGCGTTTCTCTTAGTTGGCGGACTTTTTTTGGTGCTGGTAGGTTAACAATGACTGCAATTTTGACCGAATCCACTAGAAAACCTTGTTTTCATACTATGTGACCCAATAGTATCCCAAATGTTGTTTCAAATATGCATTTATTGATATTCAGTGATATCTGGCACTGTCTGCATCGTTCTAACATTAGTCATAAAACTTCCACATGGTTTTTTAGTAAGCTATACATTGTCCAATCATCCAGGTATACTTCGAGGAATTGATGGATGAATTCCTTAAATGTTGCGATGACCACTCTAGAAAATATCGTAGGTGCATTCTTTAGTCCAAACAACATGACTGTATACTGATAAGATCCCCATTCTGTCATGAACGTGATCATGTGTCTATCCTCCTGTGCTATCTTAATATGATGATATCCTGAGAATCCATCGGTCAATGAGTAGGCTTCATGGCCTCCTACATTATCGAGTACTTCGTCTATGAACGGTGTGGGGAATGGGTCATGTAAGAATGAATCGTTCAACTTCCTCAAGTCAACGCATATCCTGATTCCTCTTCCCTGTTTCTTGTCCTGTACTACCATCGGGCTTATCCATTTTGATTCTTCGACTTGTTTGATGATGTCATCCTCGAGCAACCTGTCGATATCATCTTNTATGGTCATTTTTTAATGGGTCTCGCATCAATTCTAAGTGGTATCTTCATTTCTGCTAATTCTTCGGCTACGCCTTTCATCTCTGTAAAGGTTGTCGGAAAAAGGTTGCTATATTCGCGCAACAATTCTGTGATGCTTTCTAGTGTCTGTTCATCCCAGTAATCTCTAATGATGACCATTTTAGGCTGCTCAGTGCTCCCTGTGTTAACCTTCTTTATCTTGATTGGCGTAGAGATGACCTCTGACTCTAAGGGTGGTCCTTCCACATCTCTCTCGCCTTCGACTTCTTTGATCTGAATATCGCGCGGATAATATTCATCTAGGGCTTCCTCCTATATGTGGTAGCATGACAGTAGATCCTTGAATGTTTGCTTATTCCAATGTTGTGACTCTGTGATAGCTTCTACTTTCAGTTCTTCAATGAATATGACGTTTCTGATCCATTTCAGAGTTGTGTCTATGTTGGGGTTCTCATGATCGAATGAGAAAGTGACTGTAAAGTTCTATTGGAGTGTCGCCCATGTCTTGGTTCCTTTACGCATTTACTGGTCCATATACCAATTCGTTGGTATTCCCTCTAAAGTATGAATGAATTGGTGATACCATTCTTCCAGTGGCATCATTTTCCATAGCGTTTTACACGCCTCCATGTGTTCTGTTGGTGTGCCTAGTCCGTGATATTTATGTTGTTTGTTACCTATTTGTTCTGTGTTGAACTTTATGCGTAGTAATCAATTACCTTGGTACCAATATGTGATAGTATCTTTGTGTGCACCCCATAATCTTGAGGGTGTAGCCTTTAGTGCTAAATCCAGTGCTAGCAATCTCTGGTTTTGTAATACTTCTTCTTCATATTGTGTCAAGAAAGTTTCCAAATCATTTAGCCCATGAAAATTGGGTGGGTCTCTGATTTTTGTGCCAATCCACCTTATTGCACGATCTATTCTAGCACACCTTCTCGTGGATACTTCGTGTAGTTTTTGTTACCATTTTTCTAACCTAGTGTCTGAGACTGTTGTACATGAAGTAATGTTCCACCAACTGATTACCCCGTCTGTAGTTGGGTTTATATAGTCCACATCGTACGCAGTTGTTCTATACAACTGGTCGATCTCTTCTAAATCTAGGCAAGTGGGTTCTACGAACCTCTCGCTTTTTGATGGGTCGAGTGGGGTTATGACCCTGTAGTCCCCTGACTCAATTGTCATTTTTCTGTTTTTTAAGTTAATTATGGCTTGTTTGTCAAACACCCAATCCAAACCAAGTAGCGCCGGGTAAGGTGTTGTGTTGTCTACTATTTCGATGAATTCAAAGTCTGCCTTAGTGTGCACACCATCCAAATCTACTGTCACTCCTTTCAGTCTACCTATTTGTAGGACTCTATGTTGATTTTCTAGCTTTAATTGAACAGTGTAGGTTCTCCCATGCATTGCTATGTAGCTTTTGGTAGTACATTCACTTCGGATCCTAGATCTAGTATAGCATATCCCATATTGAAATCCCTAATGTTAGCATTTAGGATAAATTCCCTACTTGTTCTTCTTCTTGTATGTAGGTGGTTGACAATTTTCAATTATGGCTTTTGTTCAGTCTCACTGCTACATTTTTCTAGGATGTTTTGTAAAATTTTGATAGATGAAGGATCACTTAACATTTTGATGCATGATTAAAAAAAGTATTTAATAGTACTTACTTGTTCCTTGGGTTGTATTCTGTTGGTATGGTCCAGTGATGGTGGCATTTCATATTCCAGAGCTTCCTTGCTCCGCTTTGTAGTCGACACAATGTTATCCTTCTAGAATTCTTGTCAAGCTTTTGTAAAGATCTCCTTCTCTTTATGCACCTTGAACTGCTTCTTGGGGTCAATGTTATTCTTTACCCATTGGTTATGCATTGGTTACTATCAAACTGCATCATCTCCTATTTTTGTTCCTCCTCGAGTGACTATGTTGATGCTCCGTCCATCATCCCTTTCTTTGGCTGAAATCCACTGAACATTCTAGTTATTTTGATTCCTTTTTTCCTGGATATTTACAAGTAATGTCGAACATTCCTCCGTATCGTGGTCTGATGCATGACAATACATACAATTTGTTGGTGGCAATGGGCACTCTCGTGCATAATGTCCTTGTTGCTGGAAATTGTGACATGTGACTGGTCCTCTACCGTGTCCGAAACCTCCTCTAGCTCGTCCTGCTCCTCTATAAGTTGCGCGATCACCTCACAGTGTGTTATACTTTGGTCCCTGATTATACTACGCAGAATTCTATTGGGGCTGTGCCGGGTTGTACTATGGCTGCACGTTATTGTACAGATGTGGCGTAGTATTATACTATTGCTATGTGGTGATGTATGGGGCTAGGGATTGAGTGAACTATGGTACTTCTTACCCAGTCATCATTTCTTCCTATACCCTATATGCGTCTGATGTTCTTTCTCGCATCAGCTCCATAGTTCTGCAATTTTTGTCGTCATGGCTGACTGACTTGCAAAAGTTGCAATAAGAGTTCTTTGGTACTGTTTGGTATTTATGCATCATCGTGCAATGGTAAGGGTCGTGACCTAGTTTTTTTTCATATTTCACACCATAATCATCCCTGTGGTAGTGGGTTTGGCATCCCTGTAGCCATATACTATGCGAATGTTGGGAATTCATTATTATGGTGTCTTGTCGTCCTGTAGGTAGTGCACGAAACGAATTCTTGTTTGTCCTTGTTCTTATTCTGGTTCAGCTGAAATGTTAAGTTCTTTAGATCCTCTTTCAGTTCCTCGATGGTCGAGTCTGTCTGCTGGTACTGATTCTCTTCCAATTACAAGGATTCCTGCAGAGCCTTTGCCTGCGTCTGAAACTTCTATCATCGTAACGAATATTTTAAGTGTGGGAGTAGTGAGTTGACAAACATGTGTCGATGCTGCATATCAGTCATAAGGTATTTTAACTTTCCTCTTAATCGCTTGAATATTTGATCAATCTCCCATACCTATTCTCCTGGTTTATGTATTATTTCAATCATCTCATTCATGTATTGATCCTCAGAGGTTGGCTTCTAGAACTCATTTATCAATAGTTTCTTAATGTCACCCAGTGTCCTTATCATTTCGGGAACATTGTTTGTGTCTAGACTCATGTACCAGTCTAGTGCTCGATCTCTTAGCATCATCGCTAGTTGCATGAGTTTGGTGTCTTCATCAGTGATCTGATTCGCTTCCCAGATCTTTGTGCAAATGAACAGATGCTTCTAAGGGTATTTTGTTGCTTCTCCTTGAAACTATGGTAATCTGATAGTAGGATCGCGTCCTTCCATTCCAAATACTGAGCTACTCCCTCCTCCGCATGGTGTAGATACTTGACTAAGGTTGCTTGAACTGGCTCCTCTAGTTGTTGCTCCTTGTGTATATTTACTTCCTACTTTCGGACTTCCTCCAAACTTTGGTTGTCTAAATGGTGGTGTTCTCTTTGGTGTATTGGTCGCACATGGGTTTATGGGTTCCACACTGACATTAATATTAAAGGAATGGTTGCCTTCTCCTCCTGTTCTTAGGCCTCTTGTTGTCCTCTCATTGCTTTGATCTCCACCTGATGAACCAGTCTTTGTGGGGCATTATAAAGAGCCATATTAGGGGAGCGCTACTATAAGAAAGAAATAGACTCACTTGAAAGGATGGAGCATGCGTGGTGCACATGATTTCCTCAATCTGCTCCACATCTCGGATATCCTCTCCCTCTTCCTCATTGCTTTCCAAGCCCTCCCTCTCAGCTACGACTCTTTTCTTGGTATTCACCTTATATTGGTAGGGTGCTTCACTATGCGTCGTTCCTGATGATGCCAAGATACACTTAATATGGTTGTCATCCATCAAGATTGGGTCCAAGGGTTCCTCCTCCTTCTTCTCTTTTTCTTTCCCTCCTTCGATTCCTCCTCTCTCTGTCAGTGCTTCCCCCCTTCCCCCATGCATGAAGGGAATTCTAGCTGTCTGATTCCATTGTCATTACACCTTTTTTATATAGCAATATCTTGATAGAAGTATACAGTGATTAAATGCACCTTCCTTTGGGTCCTCGTAGGAACTCTTTCTCGGTTGTGCTGTATGACTTTGTTGTGTCTACCACAAATTCTGTGATAAATCCTACCACAATATTGTCAAGTTAAAAGTCGACTGTGCGGGTGAATTTGTTGTTCACCTGCTGCAGCTGCTAGATATGTACTGGAGTCCAATCTAGATGTCAAATCCAGTTCGTCATGTGGTTATCCTTTAACCTTAATATCCACTCCTGTAGTAGATGTGGAAAATCACAGAAAAAGACTTCGTGTAAATCCATAAATACATATTTATCCAGGTATTTACATGGTGTGATCCTAGGGTTTCTATTGTCTTTAGTGAAAACTATAGCTCTTTAGTTCTCAACTAGCCCTCGATTTCTTCTCTCGTGGGGTTCCAAGGTCTCAACATTCCCTTCTAACGACTCATTGCTCTTATGTTCCACTCCTTCGGTTCTTATTCATTTAATCTCATCTACCCAGTCCTCTCTTGTTCCTCTTAACATGGCAACAAAACCATTTGTTGGTTTATTTCTCTTCTCAGGATGTTTGAGTTATTGACCCAGGGTTCATGTCATTTGAGGTTCCAACAAATCCTCTAAAGCTTTCGGCCCTCCTGGTAAACCAGAAGGAAACACAACACCTGGAAGGTACTATGCAGTCTCACCGGAGATAGCTTTAAATGGGTGGTTGTAAGACTCAGGTTTTTACAGCCTAGGATAGAGTAGGGGATAGGGGTTTCTTGATAAAGCTAGGTACCATGAGCTGTAAGGTAAACTAATTATCCCTTGAAGTCGCATACATATATTTCATAGTTTAATTCCAGCAGAGTATAAATAGATTTGTAACAATGTGCTAACTCATTCATCAAGCTTAACCATTAATTGCTGAAAGAAACAAGAGACATTCATACATTAAACATATTAAATGAGTATTACCATGGTTCACCCCCTCCTAGGCTACATCCACAAATATTTGGCTCTTGGCTCTTTTATTATGGGAGTTCTGCATTCCTGGCGCCACACGCTTACAATTCTCCACAAAACTGGGTAATATCTATGTGAGGTAAACTAAATTGCACTAGGCTCTACAACTTGCGGTCTAATCCTCAGATCTACCTTCCCTCGTATCTTATTTTCTCAACAACTTACAAAATCAGTTCATACAGTTAAAATAACAACAAAACCTAACCCCCAACAAAAACAATAATAACAACAACCATCCTCTCCCTCTATAGGATACTTTTGTATCTATATTTATACATTTCAGTCTCTTCATCCTTTTACAAAATATTACCAAAACCCTAACCCTTCATACGTTAGGTCTTTCTCCCATGTGTGCATTGTTCCTCCTCTAGTTGTCACTTTCCTTTGTGCACACTTTCTTACATGCATGCGTGTTGTTCTTTTGCCAATTGTTACTTCAGTTTTCTAGGGATTTTCTTTCCCATAATCGTTCTTCTTTCCCATTTGGCCTGGTACCAACAATGGTTAAAAAGAATTAAATTTATCTATTATTGATTCATCCCCCCTCTCAGTAATCCAATAGATCCAACCCCCCTTAATAATATTGTTCACCCTTAATCAAACTAATCATTAGGATTTATAGCTTACATAAAATTTTTGAAATGGAGAAACTAAGAGATGAGAGATGAGACACAGTAGAACAAAATAGGTTATAACAGTTGGTATCTTTGCTAGTACCAACTATACCTATGTCAGATACTGAAGTGGTGTTTGGGCTATGGCATCATCCATCTGCAACATCTTTGATGTCACTTGGAAGATTGGACTCACCTATGTTATGGTCTGTATGGTGTCTTTTTAGCTCGGTGTCATCCTTTCCTCTGCTCCTGTAGCTGAGGGGATTGGTTTTGTTCCCCTTTCATGTCTTTGCTCTAATTGTATTATTTCTAGGACCTGCCTGATCTCATCCAACTCATTTAGTATCCTGCCCATTTGGTGCTCGGCCTCTTCAAATTCCTCGGCTATGTGATCCTGTACTCTCTCTGCGACAATATTGATATTGTCCTCAATGATTATGTACTCTGGTATTTTCTTATATGCCTTGGATTTCTTGCGCAGCCCCCCTGTATGTATAATTTGACACTTGGGTGGCCCTTCTTCTTTTTGAGTGGTTTTCAAAGGGATTTACTATGTCATTGTGTCCCCCTTCTGTGTTCTTCCTGGGCCGGAGAAGTTTCCTTTTTCCCTGACTGTGCATCCTTCTTTGGAGCACTACCCTTCTTCTACTATGTTGGATTTTGACTGGGATTCCTTTGTTGTGTCAGATTTTTTGGCACAATGTTGTTTCCTGAAGGTGTCTTAGATGACCCTTCTTCTACCTCCTTTCCCTTTGGCATTTCCCTCGTGATGATTGGGATCTTCCAATCATCATGCAAGTCTCGCATCGCCATTTCAACTTCCTCTTCCTTGATGTAGAACTGAAGTTTCAACCATTGTTTTGTTGGATCCTTGCACACCTAGATGCACATATTGTGGCATGTATCCCTAAAGATGGCTATACTTTGAAAATATGAGACCACTTCCGAAGTGATCCTCTAGGTGTTGGTTATACTATCTTGGATGTCGCTTAGGTATCGTGTAAAGGTACCCGCATTGCCACTTCTTCTCTTGGGGTCTGATGTGCTCCCTATGGACGTGTACTGCGCTACAGGGTAGTGACCTACTCTATCACATAAATAAGATTGGGGAGGCTCCTTCCACCCGATGAGTGCTATTAGAATAAAAAACCATGAATAATGGAACTTTGTTCCCAAGTCCTATGTGTCCTTGTAGTGGTCGAGGAACAGGTTCGACATATATGGGTCCCAACTGAGCATGGTGTCATTTAGGCACTAAGATGCAGCTATGAAAACCCCTGCAACGATGTGACACTTGCATAGAAATTTGCATGCCATTAGGTTTGTGTCCATCCTGGTGGATGTGTCACTAATTCTTTTGATCATGATCCCACATGAGCCTCTCTCTGTCCCGCGTGTTTTCTTCATTTCTTCGATGAGAGCCTTTTCCTTTGTCTTGTCATCTAGGTACTACGCGGAAATCTCACCCATTGATGGCAGACTTGTGATGAAAAAAATGAGTTCTACATTGATGGAGACATGTTCTTCCATCCATAAGAAGCTTCCATGGAGGACTACCATCAACTGCTTGATGCATTTATTCAGGATCCCTATGTTTTCTAGGCATTCTTCTCATTGTTTTGGCTACATCATGGGGTCTCCAAATGGGCCACTATCGACATTATCCATGTATACTTGTTGCTCAAATTCTATGGATTGTTTTGGTGTCAGCCACATCATGGTCCGATTACCTTATCCTTTCCATGCACCCTCATAGGGTTGGCATGGCTTGCACCCCCTCTGGAATGTGTGGTAGTACAATTGATGTGTTGGGATGCCTTTGTGGGGACCGTGTGATAGGTTGTTTTCCCTTTATTATTACCCACGTGGTAGAGGTCCCAGCCTCTGGTTATCTCTCTTCCCCACCTGACTTTGACTGCCCTGCAATATCTTCAATATGTCCTTCTTCCTGCTGCATAGACCCTTCTCCAGGTTATGGTCTCACCGCATTAGACTATGTCCACTCACTATCGCCCCCATTTGTTATGTGAGATGCTTCAACCCTCGCAGGTTGTTGCGGGTTGCATGTAGCGATTGGTTCATGCCTATTCACACTGTCGTGCACTTCAATCCCCATCCTGACCATTTTCATGGATTTGTATTCTTCTTCTAATAGTGTGCCATTCATTGGTTCGATCTGTGGCGAGGGAATCACATCAACATTGAAAAATCCCTCTCTATGTGCCATTTCATGTGTCGCCTCCAAAGTTTCTTATGGTGGCCTGAGGCTGCTTTTGGTTTTGCGTGCTCTTTGTCTTGGTGAACCAATATTTGGATGTGCCATCGTGGGAACTTATTTTTTTTCTAGATTGAGTTTCGATTGCTTTGAATCTTTGTACTCTCCTTGTTTTCCTCTCATATTTAGCTTCACAGGTTTGCGAGTTTGCAATTGCACAATAAGTCTTGTTTGGCCCACGCTCCTCCTTTATATAGAGGGTTTCATTATTTCCCTAAATTTTCTTGGAGAATCTTCTTTGTCTATGATTAATGTGTTGAAGCTTGTCTAGTATGCTTCATTCAATTCCATAAATGTCCCAATTCGCACCTTTTTGCCCGAATGTTCATTTTTCGCTTTTCTGACCATTGGCCCCTTTTACGGTGCGCTATACATTCCTCAATGCATTGTTACTTTTCCTTAGTGTTCCATGAATTTTCCTTAGTGCACAGTGTTTTTCTTTATGTCAACCATATGTTGCATGGGGTCAATTTTTCTTTTTGTCACGTTGATTCCATTATTTGTGTGCACGATGTTTCCCAGTATTTTTGTATTCTCTTTCATTTCTATTTTTGTATTTCTTTTTCCCCCTTATTCTCCTTTTTATTTATTTTTTCTCATTTTTTTGTCCTAATATATACTATAGTTCACTATCTACATGCCTTTCTCATTGCATTGTAACTTCTAAGGGTTAGGAGGTCGAATGTCCCTGTAGTTTCAGTCAATTCTTGTTGATCATTCCTTTAAGTTATGTTCCTCCCAAGTCCTTTAGCTGCACAAATCCCCCATATTTGAGAATATTTACTTCATATGGCCCTAGCCAATCCATTCTACATTTACTAGGATGTTGAAATTTTTTATTGTCATAGAGCAGGACTAGGTCTCCCTCCTTAAAACTCTTCTTATTAATATGTCTTTCATGCCAGGATTTGTCTCTTTCCTTCCATACTTCCTGGTAAATTTATTCCAGAATCCTATCCTCTTCCATATCCATTAGTTGATTCAACCTCTCCTTTACTGTGCCTCTTTCTGTCATTCTGGTAATTGTTGTTATGCCAGAAATTCTAATGGTACCACTACTTCATGCCCATACACCAATATGAATGGTGTCTGTGCTATCAACATCTTACATGTGGTCCTATGTTCCCATAGTACTACTAGTATTTTCAAGTCCGAATCATCCTTGTTGACATTCCAGATCTTTGTCCGAGAATTTTCCAAGATTTTATTGAAGGCTTCTACTATTCCATTTGCCTGAGGATGATATGGTGTAATATTCTAGTGATAGACTTCAAAATCCTCAGTCATATCCCTGGTGGTATTGTTGATAACATGAGTTCCTTGGTCACTCATCAAAATCCTTGGACATACAAATCTGGTGATCACTTTCTCAAACATTAAGTGTGTTGTTGTCTTTGCACTGCAGTTTTTTACTAGTGCTATTTCTTCCCACCTTGTTAAGTATTCTGTCGTAGTAATGATATATCTAGATCCTAATCTTTTTTTTGGTGGATTGCTTGGTCCCACAAAGTCTATTGCCCATTTTTCAAATACCTGCAAGGTTACTTGTGGTCTTAGAGGCATCCCATCCCTTCTGTTGAGTTTTCCAACCCTCTGACATACATCACATATATGGAAATATTCCTTGGCATCTCTATGGACTGTTGGCCACCATAATCTTGCACGCAATACCTTCTTTGTAGTAGCTTTCACTGCATAGAGTCCTCCATCTGTACCTTGATGAGATTTCTCAAAATACTATCTGTGTTGATCTTATATAGGTGTCCTGCAATAAGTTGATAGTATGCAACTCTGAATACCAAATTTTTCTTCCGTGCAATGATAAACTCTTGTGGCGCAACCCATGTAATTAAGTATTCAATAATATCAACAAAGTATTCATCATATATTTGTATTGAAAATAAATGTGTGTCAGGGAAGTTGTCTTCCAAGTTGGTAGGTTCTTCTCCATTAGTTACCCTTGACAGGTGATCAGGTACTGCATTCAACATCCCTGGATTGACTATTACATTGAAATCAAATTCTTGGAATAAAAATAGCCATCTACATATCCTCCTCCCCAACATTGGCTTGATGACTATATTTTTGAGGGCATAATGGTCGGTGAACATCTTAAAGTGTTTACCCAGTAAGTAGTTCTTGAACTTATGAAGTGCATTTACCATGGCTAGGCCTTCTATTTCTTTGGTGTTGTAATTTTTCTTTGATTCTAACATTTTTTTTCTTGCAAAGGCTATAGGGTGGTTTAATTCCCCTGCTCCTAAATGTGTTAGAATTTCTTCAAGTGATATGGCAAATGCATCTACATGCACATGAAATGTAATTCCCCAATCTAGGAATACTAGGATAGGTGTTGTGACCATATTTTCTTTTAAAGTGTCTAACCCTTCTTGACAATCCTCATCCCAATAGAATATGATATCCTTATTTAACAATTTTTCCATTAGTGTAGTAATATGTGCATACCCCTTTATAAATTTCATGTAATAGCCTGTATTTCCTAGTGTTTCTCTTAACTGGCGCACTGACTTTGGTGGTAGTAAATTGACAATGATTGCAATCTTAGTAGGATCCACTAGTAAACCTTGTTTACATACTATATGTCCTAAAAATATTCCAAAACGTGTCCCAAAAATGCATTTATTAATATTCGATGATATTTGGCATTGCCTACATATTTCCAACATTAGCCTTAATACTTCTACATGGTCCTTTAACAAACTATATACAGTCCAGTCATTCAGATATAGTCATAAAAATTGATGTATGAATTTCTTAAAAGAAGTTATGACTACTCTTGAAAGTATGGTTGGTGCATTATTCAACCCAAATGGCATGACTGTGTATTGATAGGATCCCCACTCTGTAGAAAAAGTAGTCTTGTACCTATCCTCTGGAGCTATTTTGATCTGATGGTAACCTGAGAATCCATATGTAAATGAATATGCTTCATGGCCTCCCACATTCTCTAAGAATTCATCTGTAAAAGGGGTAGGGAAAGGGTCATGTAAGAAAACATCATTAAGTTTCCCCATATCTACACAGATCCGTATCCCCCCTTGTTTCTTTTCTTGGACTACCATATGACTTATCAATTCAAATTCATCTACTGGTTCTATGATACCATCTTCCAACATTCTGTCAATTTCTTCCTTCACTTTTTTCTTATACACTGGATTTAGTCTGTAAGGTATATGTTTGATAGGTCTTGCCTCAGGTTTGAGAGGTATTTTCATCTCTCCTAGCTCTCATGCTATGCCTTTCATCTCTGTAAAGGTCATTGGGAACAGGTCACTGTATTTGCACAACAACTCTATTATTCTTTCTACTATTTGTTCATCCAAATAGTCTCCAATACTTGACCTTTTATGATTGTCAGTTGTCCCAATGTTTACTTTCTTCACCTTGATTAGTGCAACAAATACTTCTGAATCCAAATATGGACCTTCCACCTCTCTTTCTCCTTCAATTTTTGTAATCTAAATGTTGCATGGGTCATGTCCATCTGGTGCTTCCTCTTCAACATGATAGCATGGCAGTAGTTCTTCAATTGTATGTCTATTTTTTTTTTATATTTTTTCATGATTTCAACCTCTATTTCATCAATAAATATCACTCCTTTTATCTCCTTCAGTGATGAATCAATGTTGGGGTTCTCATGTTTAAATGAGAAAGTTACTACAAATTTTTGTTGTAAGGTTGTCCATTTTGTAGTACCTTTATGCATCTCCTGGTCTACATACTAGTTCTCTGCGATTCCTTCCAATGTATGGATAAAGTGATGAGGCCATTCTTTTGGTGGTGGCATCCTCCATTGTGTTATGCACTTCTCCAAGTGTTCTTCTAGTGTTCCTTGTCCATCATACCTTTTCATTTTATTGCTGCCCTGTTTTGCTCCTAATATAATGCGCAATAGTCGTTTACATTGGTATCAATCTTGAATTGTTTATTTGTGTGCACACCACTATATTGCAAGTGTATCCTTGAGTGCAATATCTAGTGATAAGAGCCTATGATTTTCTAATACTCCTTCTTTATATTTTGTCAGAAATTCCTATAGGTCATTTACCCCATGAGAACTGGGAGGTTCTCTTATCTCTGTACCAATTCATCTTACTACACAATCTATTCTTTCACACCTTCTTGTGGAAACTTCATGTAATCATTGTTTCCAATTATCCAAACCTGTATCTGAGTCGGAAGAAAATGATGTGATTCTTCTCCAGCTGAGTAATCTACAATTGGCTTAACATAATCTTCTTCTCGCATGGTGGTTCTGTACAAATGCTTTATTTCCTCTAGATCTAAGAAAATGAGTTCTACAAACCTTTCTCCTTCTGAAGGATCCAATGGCATAATGACTCTATATTCACATGATTCAAACTTCATTTTCCTTGTCCTCAATTGATTATGGCCTACTTATCAAATGCCCAGTCCAGTCTAAGAAATATTGGATAAGGTGTTTTTCCATCTACTATCTGTATCACCTCAAAATCTTCCATAGTGTCCACTCCATACAAATCGATTGTCACACCTTTAAGTCTTCCAATTGGTAGCACTCTATGTTGATTTTATAATTTCAATTGGACAAGTGAATAGCTTAGTGTGAGTTCTCCCATACACTACCATGTATTCTTAGGTAAAGAATTTACTTCAAAGCCTAAGTCTAGTATAATATCACCCATATTAAAGTCTCCAATGTTGGCATTCAGTATAAATTCTCTACTTGTCCTTCTTCTTGTTTGGATATGATTGACTATTTTCTTCTCTACTTTTCCTTCTGCTTCTGTATTACATCTTTATAGAAGATTTTGCAAGATCTTGACAGATGATGGGTCATTCAATATTTTAACACATGATTGCAGAAATGTTTTTATGTTACTTACTTTCTCTAGAGGTTGTGCTTCACCGGTGTGATCCATTGAGGAGGGAATTTCGTACATCAGAGAGTTGTGATTTTTCTGTGTAGCTGATGTAGATGAAATGATTTTCTTGAGAAACTCCTATCTTGCCTCCTTGAATGTCTCCTTTTATTTCCATGGATCAAATTGATTATGTGGTTAAATATTCTTCTACACCCATTGATATTGTGTTGTATCTTGTCTTACTACATGAGTTCCTATCTTAGCTCCACCTTGTGTGACTATGTTGATGTTTCTTCCATCATCCCTGGCTTCTGCATAAATCCATTGTACATTCTAGTTGTTCTAGTTCCTATTTTCTTGGATCTTTCCCAAGAGTGTTGTACAATCTTTTTTATCATGGTTTGTTGTGTGACAATACATACATGTCACTAGTGGAAGTTTTCATTCCCTTGCATAATTTCTTGGTTGTTGGCAGTTGTGGCACCCTCTACCACATCCAAATCCTCCTCTACCTCATCCTCCACCTCTACATCCACCTCTATCTCCTCACGATGCATTGTACTGAGGTACCTAATTGTACTGTGTGGGGTTATACTATGGTTGCACGTTATTGTATTGCGGTTGCGCATTGTTATATTGATGCTACACATTTTTATATGTTGGTGGTACCTAGTTGAAATGAGGTGTATCTTTCCCTATCATCATTTATGCTTGCACCCTATAAGTATATGAAGTTATTTCTCTCATAATCTCCATTCTCCTACAATATTTATCATCATGACCAACTGACTTGCAGAAATTGCAATATGAACTTTTTGGTACTGTCTTATACTTTTGCATAATTGGAAAATATATGGATCATGCACATGTGTTTTAAAAATCTCACACCATGGTCCTCTTGTTGGAAAAGGGTTTGGTACTCATGTTTCCATGTACTGTACGGAAGTTGGACATTCGTTCTTATGGTGTCCTTATGTCCTACATGTGGTACACCAAATGACTTATCTTTTGTCTTTACCCTTATTCTGGTTAAGATGAAATGTTAGATTCTTAAAATCCTCCTTGAGATCCTTTATTGTTGCATCTGCCTTCTGATATTGATTCTCTTCTAGTTGTAAGGCTTCTTGCAGAGCCTCTTCCTGAGTTTGGAACCTCTGTTGTCTTAATGGGTATTTCAAATGTGGTAACAGTGAGTTCACAAATATATGTCTATGTTGCTTGTCAGTAATTGCATACTTCAACTTACCTTTCAATCATTTAAACCTGTGATCAATTTCCCAAACAAAATCACCTGGTTTTTTACTAATTTCAATCATCTCATTCATGTACTGGTCCTTTGAGATGGGCTTTTGAAATTCATTTATCAGTGGTTTTTTCACATCTGCAATAGTCCTTGTTACTCCTGGTGGAATATTTATATCTAGGCTCATGTACTAATCCAATGCGAGGTCTCTTAGCATGATATCTAACTGTGCAAGTTGTGTATCCTCATCTATGATCTGCTTTGCTTCCCAGGTCTTCTCATAGATGAATAAGTTCTTTTCAGGGTCCTCTGATGCCTCTCCCTAAAATTTTGGTAACCTAATTGTGGGATCATGTCCTTCCATTTTGAATTGTGTTGAACTAATACCTCCACGCGGTGTAGATATTTGATTGTTACTTCCTGAACTAGCTCCCCCAATTGTTGCTCCTTGTTTGGATGTGTTTCCTGTTGTCTTTCTTCCACTAAAATTTGGTTGTCTAAATGTTGGTGTGTTAGTCGCACATGGGGTTATAGGTTCCACATTGATGGTGACCTGGATTGGAGTCCTTCCTTGTGTTACTACCCTTGGACCTCTTGTTTTCCTTTCATATGTTGCACACATGATTTCCTCAATCTACTCCACAGCCCGTAGATCCTCTACCTCTTCTTCATCACTTGCCAATCCCTCTCTATCAACTATAGCTCTCTTCTTGTTATCCATCATATATTAGTAGGGTACTCCACTACGTGTATTTCCAATTGTTTCCATTATCTTCTTTATCTGGTATTCCTCCATCATGATTGGGTCCATGGACTCCTCCTTCTTTCTCTTATCCATTTCTTCCTCCATTTATCCACCTCTTATCAGTGCTTCCCCCCTTACCCCATGTACGTAGAGAAGTTTATCTGTCTGATTCCATGGTCATCACAACATTGTTATATAGAAAAATATTGATTGAATTATTCAACGATATTATATACCTAAATATAGGTACTTTTAGAAAATATTTCTCTACTACATTGTAAGACTTCACGGTATCTACTGCAAATTCAGTGATAAACCCTGCAACAATATTGTCTAACCAAAAATATATTGTGTGTGTACATTTTTTGTTAACTTGTTGTAACTGCGTGATATCCACATGATTCCACTCCAATTGTATGATTTGATTTGTTGGGTGGTTGTATTTTAACCTCAATAGCCACTCGTGCAACAAATGCAGTAAATCATAGAAAAATACCTCATGCAGGTCGCTAAACACATATTTTTCCATATGTTTGCACGATGTTAACTTAGGGTTTTTGTTATCCTTCTGTGCAAACTCAAGTTCCTTTATTTTCAACCATATTTCAATCTCCTCCTTCATTGGATTCCATGGCATTGACATTCCTTTTTATACCTTCATTATTCACAAACTTCTTCTACAGATCCTGCCCACGCAATCCCATGCAGTTCCAACCAGAAATAAAACCATTTGTTGGGTTTAATCTCTCATTCACTCTTGATCTGACCTAGGTTTAGATCTCAATAGGTTTCCTAAAAAACCCTCTAAAACTATCGGCCCTCCTAGTAAAACAGAAGGAAACATAGTGTACTGCGTAGTCTCACCTGAGATATCTCTATGGGTGACTACATTGCTCAAGTTCTTACAGTCTTGGACTGAGTGGGGATCTAGGATTGTATTTTATCTTCTTCATGTATTTATCTGATTATTTATCCTATTATTACTAGGATTCATTCATCTTTTAATCCCATCCATGAATTATAATAGATCTAGCTTGACCATTCATTCATCAGATAACCATTAATAGAAATTAAACATGCAAGAAAAATTACATATAACATTGGTTTTACTGTGGTTTACCCCCTCCTAGGCTACGTCCACAAAGATTTGTCTTCTCTGCTCTTTTATTTAGTTTTCTACAAAATATGGTGTTGCATGCATTACATCTCCCATCATACAATATTGAATAGGTTCAAGAACCTTTGCGAGGAAAAATAAATCACACCATGCTCCTCATCCTGTGATCTAACCGTCAAAATATACCTTACTTGACTCTTTTATAGCCTTATTAACAATCGTTGAACTCAACTACAATAATCGAACTCTTGAACAACCCTGACCTAAACCTCCTAGGTTCTTATTATATTATTTTACAGGCTTATAGCCATTACAATCTTTACCAAAACCCTAACCCTAACATGTTTAGGTTTTCCTTCCTTCTCCCCTTGCATGTTGGTTTTTCTCACACGTGATGCTTTTCCTTCCAACTATTTTTCTCCAAAATTAGGCCTTTCCTTCCAAAATTAGGTCTTTCCTCAAAATAGGCCTGTGCCCAACACTCATGTTCTTGAAGTGAAAATAATATTCAAGTATTTTTCAAGGTACTATTGATTATGGATTGTGGTATCCAAAAAAACCAGACCTCATTCTCAGAGGTTTTATAGATGTAGATTGGGAAGGAAGTATTGATGATAGAAAAAGAACAAGTGGAGGTGCATTCTTCCTTGAAATTTTTTTAGTATCTCGTCTCAACAAGAAACAAACTTCCATTTCTCTCTCTACAACTAAAGCAGAGTATATAGATGCAACATCCTGTTGTATGCAAGTGTTGTGGATAAATACCAATCTTAAGGATATTCAAGTTCCCTATGATCAACCTATTTCTATCATGTGTGAAAATACAAGTGCTATTAATCTCTCCAAAAATCATGTTCAACACTCTAAAATTAAGCATATCCCCATCAAGTATCACTTTCTCAGAGAACATGTTTAAGATTAGGTGGTTAAATTAGAATATGTTCCTTCCAAAGAGTATATTGCACATATCTTTACCAAGCCATTACCTAGGGAATCGTTTGAGTACCTCAGAGAGAAGTTGGGAGTCCTTCCCACTCCTCATTCAGGTGCATAAATATTCATGACATGTTAGAGGCTGCTGAAATACCTTCCTAGCCTCAGGGGGAGCAATGGAATAAATTGAACAGTAGGAGATACAACATTCCGATCGGGGGAGTCACTCTTATGATTTGTGCAGTTATAGGTATATTTCCCTTTTCCATTGATGTCGAACGGGGAGAAACACACAACTATGAAAAAGAGTATCATACAACAAGGGGGAGTGAAGTCCAGAGGAACACACTAACAGAGGGATCAAAACTACGATAAAGAGGATCATACAACAAAGGGGAGTGAAAACCAGAGGAATACACTGATAGAGGGAGAAACTCAACAACAAGAATTTTCATCAATAACAAAGGGGGAGTTTGTTGAGCATATGTTGTCATTGATGTCAACATGGTGCATAGGCAGAGGAAGTGCATGGAGGGCGTGCAGAGGAAGTGTATGGAAGGATACTTTCTATTGTACTATTACAGATACACATGAAATAGAACTCCTAAAAGAAACTGTGAAAGGTTGAAAAAATAAGTGAGAAGAAGGATTCAAGGATGAAGGGATTGAAGATGATTCTGCCAGGAGTGCACGCAAAATAGGAGGATAACCTATGATGCAATTTATATATGAAGTGGAATGCAACAAAGTCCCTTGTCTGGGATTGCAGAATGACCCAACATATTTTCATGCTACAACGTGATAATTTTTTGAGCAAGAGACAAGTGACAGAGTGAACTACGATGGAGTGTGTGGAATATTGTGCAGATGAAAATATGAAGGGTGCCTTGAGCCAATGTGATGAATGGTGTAGTGGAGTGTGATGATATTAAGTCTGAATTAGAATGCGACAAAACAAGTCACCAGGGGTACTTACAGTCTGATGGGGAAATTCAGTAAGCACACTATAGGACAAGTGTGATAGGATGAAGACTTGTGACTTGAGTATTTCTCTCTGGTTCTATCTATGTAGTAGATTATTTGTAGACTAGGATGAAGTTATTGAATAATTCTTTAGGATATTCTCAGATAATATGGAGTACATTCATAGGAAGACTTGGTCCATCTGATTTAGTCAAATGTTTTCCACAATGTAACAAGTATGCGTCCACATACTTTATTTAGAAAAAAATGTGACTGAAAAGATTTTGATATGGTCAAAGTTTCTCCACAATATAACCATCATACTTTATTTAGAAAAAATCATAATTGAAAGGATTTTGATGTGGTCAAATTTTTTCCGCATTGTAATTGTTACGCGTCCAGATACAGGAAGGTAAAACTTAGTAAAATAAGTATAAGTATGGAAGTGATATGATCATGGATGTGTGCATGAAGTGAGGTGGAAGATGATATTGTAACAATTCATATGAACAAAAATGTAAATTTTTCAGGACGTGTTGAAAGATTTAGTGATGTAACAATTTTTTTCTGCGTTTAGGGTGCCAGGGTGGTGCTAGGGTGAGTCGAAGCTCACTGAGGATTTGTGTCCTCATTTTTGTAACAGGTTGGTGCTAAGAGGATTGGTTCCCTCATTATCTATGGCAGGTTGGTGCATGAGAGGATTGGTGTCCACATTTTCTGCAATAGGCGGGTTCTTGTTGATCTAAAAATTTATAACTTGTAAGTTGGTGCTTGCAGAAGAACATAAAGAATATGTTATGTGGTTTTTTACCTCATTGGGTTTTCATGTAAAAATATTTTTATACTATGTTCATTGTTTTGATTTGATTTCTTCTTGTATCTTTCATTAAGTGTTCACTTCTAAATATCTTAGATGACTATTTTTATTTTTTCTTGTATCTATCATTAAGTGCACATTTCTAAATAACTTAACTGATTGAAAGGAAAGAAAAATATAGAATCTTAAGGAAATATTGTTCACCCCCCTCCCATATTAGTATTTTTGTGAGTATCAATTGTTGGTTGATTCTTTTCCTCTCATTAGAGATTGGATTGTGTGGCATATCAGAAACAAAAAAAATGTGCGAATTGGGGAGGATCCCTGGGTTCATGTAGAAAATGTCTTTAAATTATTTGAGGATCTAGTGCTTGTCCTTCAAAATCAAGGTATTTTCTCTTTTTGGGATGCATAGGTGTAGATTATAGATCTCACGAGTTGGAGTTAATGGAATTTGGCAAAAGTGTTGGGATTAGGCGAGGACCAAGTAGAGGAATGGAGTTATTTTTTGGGGAATCTTAGATCCTGTTAGCACTATAAGTGTTCTAAGACTTGATTAGAACTATTCTTAGCACATATTGAAATATAATTGTTTGTTTGGTTGGAATTGTGGATCAGGTAGAATAAGAATCAGATATAATATCAAAGGAAACTCACATACTAATACAATACATCCATGGACTGACAGTAAGTGAACTTAATTCTCAGACACTTAGGATAAAAGGGTGAAAGAGGGAAGAAATGAGAACCACATATATATGAATATATTAATCTCATAGGATGCTCAATCAATACATTCACAAGAATGAAGATCCAATAATAAGAAATTATCTTCAATTATGAATATAAATACATAAAAGAAACTTGTGAGGTATGGGAAATTACAACAAATGCTTTACTGCTAGGAATCCATGAAATAAATACTATTAATGAATGCTTCATCAAAACAATTTTATTTAAGTAAGAATAAAAAGAGTATGATAGAACACAAGAACACAATTATGAAATCAAGTGAAAAAAGATGCTTCAATAATGTAACATATGCATAATTATGGCTTTTCCCAAATACAAAAAATATGAATTTAAGGCCAAATTCATAATACCTAGGAATGAGCTCCCTAGGTACAACCTCTCTACTACATTCAAAATCCTAAAATTTATAGAATATTACAATATATGGGTTTTTATCAGCTTTAGGGAACAAAATGTATCACTAAACCAAAAACAAATAGAATCTTTGATTTGTGGCAAAAGATCAGGAAGTACTACCTTATTTTCCTCCATTGAATATGGAACAATTGAAGTTGTATTTGGACAAATGCTATCCTAGAAATTTTGATATTGATTTAATATTGATGTTTATCACCTGTTTTCAATCTGGACTTGATTTAACAAAAAAATAAAAATAACTCTGACTAGGAATGATGGCTCGGAAATGCTAGGTAAAAATATGATGTTATTATTCCTCCATCGAATCTAGAATTGATGTTTTACTGATGAAGATAAGGCTTGTTGGAGAGATAAAAACTTATGCTAGAAACAAAAGCCACCCTATGGAGAACCTATTTACCAAGCTTCCAATCTAATTATGTACGCAAATTGTTTTCCAATCTTTTTTAAATTCAGAACCCTCTACCAAGAAACAAAATTTCCAACTGGATCTATAAGTGAGAATTCAAATGATTGAAAAGGACACAAGTTTTAAATTTCATTTTCATCATACTTGTGATAGTGTAGAACACCACAACGATCAAAAGTTTTGAAAATTTTGGGTTGAGATAAGAGTGGTTTTTTTAAACCATTTTGGACCCAAAATCAATGTAGTCTTTCGATTTTGGCCCAATTGAAAATTCAAACGGACTCTAGATATTTTGTATGCATTCTGTCAATGATAATTTAGAAATCAATGATGGGATTCCCCTTTTATTGCAACTAGATGTATGAAAAAACATATGTAAACTGGAGACTTTAAAATACATTCATGATCACCCTCATTAATGAAAACTTGAACCTTCGAAGCATTGTACAAAATCTATTAAACTCATGAACATTCTGATGGGAACCTTCCTTTACACATGGGTGTACTTGTAATATTTAGTTGGCGTTTGTTTTGACACTTGCTGGGGAATTTTGGTTTTGCACATGGTAGAAAGATCTCACATGCAACATGTAGAAATATAAAATAATGATTTTATACATCTAGTTATATGGAATTCATCAATGAGTTATGAAATGACTATAGACCTATGAGCTCTATCTACTTCCTCATGGGATCCTTCTAGTTCGAGCACTAATGTTCTTGATCCTTTCTTTGGATGACCACAATACAAGAAGGATGACAGGAGAATCCCCACAGATAAGACAATATTTTGAACAAAAAGTGACATGTGGATGATTTCGGGCCATGAGATCTTAGCCTTGACATTTGGAAGTTTGGTGGTGCATTTTGTTTGTGTCAAAACTTGGACTTACCTTGGCACTCCTTCCCTTGGGCATGCTTAAGATTTGATGAGTTTGGCACTCAGACGATTGGAACTTTTTATTTTTTTGTGTATGAGACTTTATCCCACATGCACAAGGTAAATAATATTTAAACCACACACACACACATATAAAGGTGTTGTTGGATTACTGAGAGGGGGGGGGGGAATCAATAAAATATCTTTTTAATCCTTTTCAACCAAAGTATATAAGTGTTGTTTATGTTTATGATCAATTTACCATTATCATTCAACAAGTGAAGAATAAATAAACCATGAACAATGAGCAATCATACACATACACAATACACCAATATTTGTACGTGGAAACCCAATGCGGGAGAAAACCACATAATGTTTTTTCTTATATGTTTTTAAGAATTAAATTCATTGGAAGAACCAACTTCCTTTGTTCTACAAATGCAACTAGAAGGAGGATTAAACCCCCTATATTTGAAGGATACAACCCGAGGGAAGCTCCAACTCCCCAATTCTATGGATACAACTATAAGGAGGCTACAACCCCCTATCTTCTTTGAATACAACCAGAAGACGGCTACAACCACCTATCCTTTCCCCATCCAACTTTTATGAAATAAAAGTGTCAAATAAATGATGAAACCACTACCACATTATCACTGTGAGATATACCACTATAAAACTATACCAATCTGTGCCAACAAAATGTAACCAACCTATACCAATGATTTGTAATCAACCTGCACCAGTAATATTGTACCAACAAATACCAATAGATACATGACCTCTATATGTTGCAACATGCATATGTATGCAACCTATCTATATTTCATCCTGAATATGTACGTAGCCTGTCTATACTGCAACCTGAGTACACCTTTAGAAGCTAGGGTTTTCACCTTTATAAAACTTAGAAACTTCCAGCCCTCTATACCTTCATTGCCTTTGTCACATCCACCTGTAGCCTATCACTATATACATTCTATAACTGTGTATCTATGTCTCTCTAGTCATGTTCCATAAATGTGAATACAATCATAATCATGTGTAATAAACCCTCACATGGACTATAAATCAAACCCTCTTTGATATGCAACCTCAAAATACACCAAAAAATTCAACAACACATCACAACAAAAAACCATCAACCATGCACCGATAAATACAAGATATGCCTCAACACTTAACCCAACAAGATGTAGCAATAATGAATACTAGAAATACCAGTGTTGTATTTCTACAAATCTAGCTCATACAATAAGTGTCATATAACCAAAAACCTCTCTAGATAAAATCCTCAAACTCCCATAACCATATCTCATGTATAAAACAATATCCAAATACACATAAGAATATGACATACCTTTTGAACTTGTAGATAGATGTGTTGTACCTGATCATTGTAGACTTTCCTAGGAACTTTCTTTTAGGCTCTGAGAACCTGGCATCCTCATCTACTCAAGATTTCATATATTTTTCCCAATTGTACGCGACCTCCTCTTCTTCATCCCGCATATATAAGTTCCCTCATCCACTGCATCCCATGTATGTATGTGACTTCCTCCACTACAACCTGTGTACACCTAAAACACTAGAGTTTTTTTCATTTATTCTGCAACTCCAAAAATTTCGTCATCAACCCTCCTTTGCTACCTTAAACTTGCATAACTTCATATGTATCAATGAGTACTTGCAATATAATTTTCACAAATAATAAATATTCAATGTTCTCAATAGGTGCTAATAGGACACCCTTGCTATTTTATTTATACTCTCCAAGTATCTTCCTCAATGGGTTACCTTCTAACTAACTTTACCCAACTTCCTTCTTTTAGGGATAACCCACTTCTAAACACTTTTTTCACTTAGAACCACTTTATCCACAAATAATATACTCACCACTTCTAGTTGCAACTAATTGTTTTTTTAATATTTTGTTTTTGCAACAACATAACCCATGATTAACTCCTAGTTACAACCACTTTGACTAGTAAACTTCTTCTAGGTGTTTCTAGAATAAATTGACTTCTTTAACCTTCTAAGGGCTTCTAGATAACTCATGAGGGTTCTCCAACTCCACGAGGCCATAAATATATAACCATGGGGACTTATGTGACGTTCCACATATTACTGGAAATGGCATGACATGTACTATCCTTATAGAATAGTCTTAGCTAAAAATACATTGATATTCATACCTTTATACCTCAAATAAACCTAATTCCCTTAACCATACTGTCAAGGCTACCATAATTTTCTACCAAACTTGCTTCAAGGGTTAACATCAATGCCAATGAACCCAATTAATAAACAATCCCCCCCTTTTTTTATTGATGGAAATAATCGGATGCAACACTGAAGTCATATCTATTGATTAATTGGGTTGGTTGTCATTGATGTCAACCCTTAAAGAAAGTCTGGTTAAGAATTTTGGTAGCACAAAGGTTTGGGTAATGGACCCAAGTTTGTTTGATGGATAATGGTATGAGTTTTGATATACTTGTAGGTAAGACTATTCTAGATGGATATTATATGTCATGCCATTTCCGGTGGTATGTGGAACATCACATAACTCCTCACAGTTAGAGAGTTATGGCCATGTGAAGTTGGAGAACCCTCATGAGTCATCTAGAATCCCCAAAAGGTCAAAGTAGTCAAATTGTTTGCAAAGAAGAAATTATTTAAATAATAAAGTGAAGTGATGAGTGTACTATGAGTCAAAGAGGATGCAAAAGAAATTATTTAAATAATAAATTTAATGGAGAACTTACTAATTATGGAAAGTGGTTAAGTTAAGTGGACAAGTGGTTATAAGTGGGTTAACCCTAAAATAAGGAAAGTGAGTTAAGATGGTTAAAATATAACCCCTTGAGGATGTTACATGAAAGTATAAATAAGAGGCAATGCACTCTCATTTAAACACACTTGAATCTATTGAATATCATTGAATATATATTTCGTGAAAGGTTATTTGGGAAGGTATTATTGATAGAGAAAAGTGCAGTAGGAAAAGTGCGGTAGGAAAAGTGCGACAGAAAAAGTGTGGAAGGAAATATGCGACAGAAAAAGTGGGGCAAAAAAAGTGCGACAGAAAAATTGCGAAAAAAAGATCGCGACAGAAAAAGTGTGGTAGAAAAATTGCAGCAAAAAAAGTGTGACAAAAAAATCGCAGTAGAAAAATAGTGAAAAAAAAGTGTGGCAGAAAAATTACGACAGAAAAAGTGTGGCAAAAAAATCACGGTAGAAAAAGTGCGGAAGAAAAAGTGCGGCAGAAAAATCATGGAAGAAAAAGTGCGGAAGAAAAATCGTGGCAACAACATGGTTGGGGTCTATTTATGAGAGATATGACACATCTTGCTTGAGGTATGTTTTTTGAGCTAGGGTTTATCTCTTGAGATGGTATTGGATGTTTAGTATTGTTGCATATATCATATTTTTTTAGGGATACAGTTGGTATTTTGTTGTTGGTATTTGGTATATGGGTATTGGTCTTTTGGTTGTGATGTGTTGTTGAAGTTGTTGGTTTAGCTTGAGGCTACATAACAGTGAGTTTATGGCACATGGTTTGATGTAAGGGTTTATGGTATTTGGTTTATGGATAGAGTGATGAATTATTAGATAAATTTTGATGGTTATATTGGTGTATGTCTTTGGTATATGGTTGAGGTACATGTTGGGTACATGGTTGAAACAAGTAGTTG
>JASDQU010104189.1:107578-130111 GCA_032191745.1 Picea mariana | reverse complement strand
TGATGTCACTTACAAGATTGGACTCGCCTACGCTATGGTCCGTATGGTGTCTTTTTCGCTCGGTGCAGTCCTTTTCTATGCTCCTATCGCTGAGGGGATTGGTTTTGTTCCTCTTTCATACCTTAGAGCTACTTGTATTTTTTCTAGGACTTTCCTGATCTCAACTAACTCATTCGGTAACCTGCCCCTTTGGTGCTCAACCTCTTCAAATTCCTCGGCTACGTGATCCTCTACTCTCTCTACAACAAGATAGATATTGTCCTCAGTGATTGTGTACTCAGGTATTTTCTTATGCACCTTGGATTTCTTGTGCGCCCCCCCTATATGTATAATTGGACACTTAGGTGGCCCTATTTCTTTTTGAGTGGTTTTCGAAGGGATTTACTATGTCGTTGTGTCTCCCTTTCTTGTTCTTCCTGTGCTAAGGCGGTTTCCTTTTTTCCTGACTGTGCATCCTTCTTTGGAGCACTACCCTTCTTCTACTGTGTTGGATTTTGACTGGGATTCCTTTATTGTGTCGGCTTTTTTGGTACAACGTTGTTTCCTACAGGTGTCTTAGATGACCCTACTTCTACCTCCTTACCCTTTGGCATTTCCCTGGTGATTATTGGGATCTTCTAGTCAATGTGAAAGTCTCACATTGCCATTTCAACTTCCTCTTCCTTGATGCAGAACCGAAGTTGCAACCATTATTTTTTTGGATCCCTATGCACTTGGATCCAAATATTGTGGCACATATCCCTAAAGCTGGCTATACCTTAAAAATATGTGACCACTTCTGAAGTGATCCTCCAGGTGTTGATTATACTATCCTAGATGTCGCTTAGGTACCGCATAAAGGTACCTGCATTTACACTTCTTCTCTTGGGGTATGACGTGCTCCCTATGGACGTGTACCGCGCTATAGGGTAGTGACCTACTCTATCACAGATATAAGAGTAGGGAGGCTCCTTCCACCTAATGAGTACTATTAGAATCAACAAATAGGAATAATGGAACTTTTTTCCCAAGTCCTATGCATCCCTGTAGTGGTCAAGGAACATGTTCAACAAATATGGGTCCTAGTTGAGCATGTGTCATTTGGGCACTAAGTTGCAGCTATGAAAACCCCTGCAGGGACCTCCTCCTTGTGGCACTTGCATATAAATTTTCACGTCATTGGGTTTGTGGCCATCTTGGTGGATACATCGTTGATTCTTTCGATGATGATCCCACGTGAGCCTCTCTCTATCCCGTATGTTTTCTTCATTTCTTTGGCGAGAGCCTTTTCCTTTGTCTTGTCATCTAAGTACTGCACAAGACTCTCACCCATTGATGGCAGACCTGTGATGAACACGATGAGTTCTACATTGATGGAGAGATGTTATTCCATCCATAAGAAGCCTCCATGGAGGAATTCCATCAACTACTTGATGCATTTATTCAGGATCCCTATGTTTTCTGGGCATTCTGCTCATTGTTTTGGCTACATCATGGGGTATCCAAATGGGCCTCTATCAATGCTATCCATGTATACTTGTTTCACAAATTCTGGGGATTTTCTGGTGTCAGCCACATCGTGGTTCGAGTACCTTATACTTTCCATGCACCCTCGTAGGGTTGGTATGGCCTGCACCCCCTCTGGAATGCGCGGTAGCACAATTGATGCATTGGGATGCCTTCATGGGGACCACGTGATAGGTTGTTTTCACTTTCTTCTTACTGATGCAGTAGAGGTCCTAGCCTCTAGTTCTCTCTCTTCCCTACCCTTATTTGACTTCTCTGTAATATCTTCAATATTTCCTTCTTCCTACTGCGCAGACCCTTCTCCAGGTTATGGTCTCACCGCGTCAGACTCTGTCCACTCACTATCACCCCCATTTGTTCTGTGGGAGGATTCAAGCCTCGAAGGTTGTTGTGGGTTGCATGTAGTGACTGGTTCATGCCTATGCACACTGATGTGCACGTCAATCCCCATCCCGACCATTGTAGGGGATTTGTATTCTTATTCTACTAGTGTGGTAGTCAATGGTTCGATCTGTGGCAAGGGAATCATATCAACATTGAAAATTCCCTCTCTATGTGCCATTTCCTGTGTTGCCTCCGTAGTTTCTTATGGTGACCTGAGGCTGCTTTTGGTTTTTCATGCTCTTTGTCTTGGTGCACCAATATTTGGAGGTGCCATCATGGGAACTTTTTTTTTTTTCTAGATTGAGCTTCGGTTGCTTCGAATCTCTGTACTCTCCTTGTTTTCCTCTCATCTTTAGCTTCACAGGTTTGCAAGTTTTCAATTTCACAATAAGTCTTGTTTGGCCCACACTCCTACTTTATATAGAGGGTTTCATTGTTTCTCTAAATATTCTTGGATAATAATCTTTGGATATGATTAATGTGTTGAAGCTTGTCAAGTATGCTTCATTCAATTCCATAAATGTCCCAATTCATGCCTTTTTGCCCGAATGGTCATTTTTTGTTTTTTCGACCATTGGCCCCTTTTATGGTGCGCTATACTTTCCTCAGTGCATAGTTACTTTTCCTTAGTGTTCCTTGAATTTTCCTTAGTGCACAGTGTTTTACTTTATGGAAACCATATGTTGCACAGGGTCAATTTTTCTTTTTGTCATGTTGATTCCATTATTTCCGCGCACGATGTTTCCCAGTATTTTTGTATTTTCTTTCATTTCTAGTTTTGTATTTCTTTTTCCCCCTTAATCTCCTTTTTATTTATTTTTTTCTCATTTTTTTGTCCTAATATATACCATAGTTCACTATCTACATGCCTTTCTCACTGCGTTGTAACTTCTAAGGGTTAGGTGTTCGACTGTCCTTGTATAGTTTCAGTCAATTCTTGTTGATAATTCCTTTAAGTTAAGTTCCTCGCATGTCCTTTAGCTACAAAAATCCCCCATATTTGATAGTATTTAATTCATATGGCCCTAGCCAATGCATTCTACATTTACTAGGATGTTGAAAAAAATTATTTTCATAGAGAAGGACTCGGTCTCCCTCCTTAAAACTCTTCTTCTTAATATGTCTTTCATGCCAGGATTTGTCTCTTGCCTTCTATACTTCCTAGTAAAATTCTTCTAGAATCCTGTCCTCTTCCATATCCATTAGTTGATTCAACCTCTCCTTTATTGTGCCTCTTTCTGTCATGTTGGTAATTGTTGCTACGCCAAAAATTCTAATGGTACCACTACTTCCTTCCCATACACCAATATGAATAGTGTTTTTCCTGTAAATGTCTTACATGTGGTCCTATATTCCCATAGTACTAATGGTAATTTCAAGTCCCAATCATTCTTGTTGACATTCCATATCTTTGTTAGAGCATTTTCCAAGATTTTATTGAAGGCTTCTACTATTCCATTTGCCTAAGGATGATATGGTGTACTCTTCTCATGATAGACTTGAAACTCCTCAGTCATAGCCATGGTACTGTTGATAACGTGAGTTCCTGGGTCACTCATCAAAATTCTTGGACATACCAATCTGGTGATCACTTGCTCAAACATTAAGTATGTTGGTGTCTTTGCATTGTAGTCTTTTACTAGGGATATTTCTTCCCATGTTGTTAAGTATTATGTCACAGTAATGATATATCTAACTCCTGATCTTTTTTTTGGTGGATTGATTGGTCCCACAAAGTCTATTGCCCATTTTTCAAATACCTGCAAGGTTACTTGTGGTCTTAGAGGAATCCCATCCCTTCTGTTGAGTTTTCCAACCCTCTGACATACATCACATTTATGGAAATATTCTTTGGCATCTCTATGGACTGTTGGCCACCATAATCCTACGCGTAATACATTATGTGCAGTATCTTTTGTTGCATAGTGTCCTCCAACTATACCTTCATGAGCTTTCTCAAAATACTATCTGCGTCAATCTTATATAAGTGTCCTGCAATAAGTTGATAATATTCAACTCTGAATACCATATTTTTATTTTGTGTAGTGCTAAACTCTTTTGATGCAACCCATGTACTTAAGTATTCAATAATATCAACGAAGTATTCATCATGTATCTGTACTGAAAACAATTGTGCATTAGGGAAGTTGTCTTCCAAGTTGGTAGGTTCTTCCACCTATGGATCTTCCAATACTTCTGACTCCAAATATGGATCTTCCACCTCTCTTTCTCCTTCAATTTATGTAATATAAATGTTGTGTGGGTCATGTTCATCTAGAGCTTCCTCTTCAACATGATAGCATGGCAGTAGTTCTTCAATTGTATGTCTATTTTGTTTTTGATATTTTTTCATGAGTTCAACCTTTGTTTCATCAATAAATATCACTCCTTTTATCTCCTTCAGTGATGAATCAATGTTGGGGTTCTCATGTTTAATTGAGAAAGTTACTACAAATTTTTGTTGTAAGGTTGTCCATTCTGTAGTACCTCTGCGCATCTCCTGGTCTACATACCAGTTCTCTGGGATTGCTTCCAATGTATGGATAAAGTGATAAGGCCATTCTTCTGGTAGTGTCATCCTCCATTATGTTATGCACTTCCCCAAGTGTTGTTTTGGTGTTGCTTGTCCATCATACCTTTGCATTTTATTGCTACCCTGTTTTGCACCTAATATAATGCACAATAGTCATTTACATTGGTATCAATCCTGAATTGTTTCTTTATGCGCACCCTACCATATTGCAAGTGTAGCCTTGAATGAAATATATAGTGATAAGAGCCTATGATTTTCTAATACTTATTCTTTATATTTTTTTAGAAATTACTATAGGTCATTTACCCCATGAAAACTGGGAGGTTCTCTTATCTCTGTACCAATCCATCTTACTACGCAATTTATTCTTGCACACCTTCTTGTGGAAACTTCATGTAATTGTTATTGACAATTCTCCAAACATGTATCTGAGTCAGAAGAAAATGATGTGATGCTTCTCCAGCTGAGTACCCCATCTACAGTTGGGTTAACATAATCTTCTTCTCACACAGTGGTTCTGTACAACTGCTTCATTTCCTCTAGATCTATGAAAATGGGTTCTACAAACCTTTCTCCTTCCGAAGGATCCAATGGCGTAATGAATCTATATTCACCTGATTAAAACTTCATTTTCCTTGTCCTCAAATTGATTATGGCCTACTTATCAAATGCCCAGTCCAGTCCAAGCAATGCTGGATAAGTTGTTGTGCCATCTACCATCTGTATCACTTCAAAATCTGTCATAGTGTCCACTCCATCCAAATCGATTGTCACACCTTTAAGTCTTCCAATTGGTAGCACTCTATGTTGATTTTATAATTTCAATTGGACAAGTGAATAGCCTAGTGTGGGTTCTCCCATACACTACCATGTCTTCTTAGGTAAATCATTTACTTCGGAGCCTAAGCCCAATATAATATCACCCATATTAAAGTCTCCAACGTTGGCATTCAGTCTGAATTATCTACCTGTCCTTCTTGTTTGGATATGATTGACTATTTTTTTCTCTACTTTTCCTTCTGCCTCTATATTACATATTTATAGCAGATTTTGCAAGATCTTGACAGATGATGGGTCATTCAATAGTTTAACACATGAGTGCAGAAACATTTTTATGTTACTTACTTGATCTAGAGGTTGTGCTTCACTGGTGTGATCCATTGAGGAGGGAATTTCATACATCGAAGAGTTATGATTTTTATATGTAGATGATGTAGATGAAATGTTTTTCTTAAGAAACTCCTACCTTTCCTCCTTGAATGTCTCCTTTTCTTTCCATGCATCAAATTGATTATGTGGTTCAATATTATTCTACACCCATTGATGTTGTGTTGTATCTTGTCTTACTTCATCAGTTCCTATATTAGCTCCACCTTGTGTGACTATGTTGATGTTTTTTCCATCATCCATGGCTTCTACAAAAATCCACTGTACATTCTAGTTGTTCTAGTTCATATTTTCTTGGATATTTCCCAAGAGTGTTGTATAATATTTTGTATCATGGTTTGTTGCATGACAATACATACATTTCACTGGTGGAAGTGTTCATTCCCTTGCATAATTTCCTGGTTGTTGGCAGTTGTGGCACCCTCTACATCATCCAAATCCTCCTCTACCTCATCCTTCACCTCTATATCCACCTCGATCTCCTCGCAATGCATTGTATTGAGGTAACTAATTGTACTGCGTGGGGTTATACTGTGGTTTCACGTTATTGTATTACAGTTGTGCATTGTTATATTGATGCTACACATTTTTATATGGTGGTGGTACCTAGTTGAATAGAGGCGTATCTTTCCCTATCATCATTTATTCTTGTATCCTATAAGTATATGAAGTTATTTCTCTCATCAGCTCCATTGTCCTACAATATTTATCATCATGACCTACTGACTTGCAGAAATTGCAGTATGAACTTTTTAGTACTGTATTATACTTTTTCATAATTGGAAAATGATATGGATCATTCCCATCTATTTTAAAAATCTTGTACCATGGTCCTCCTGTTGGAAAAGGGTTTGGTACTCCTGTTTCTATGTAATGTATGAAAGTTGGACATTCGTTCTTATGGTGTCCTTCTATTCTACATGTGGTACACCAAACAACTTCTCTTTTCTCTTTACCCTTATTTTAGTTAAGATGAAATGTTGGATTCTTCAAATCCTCCTTCAGCTCCTCTATTGTTGGATCTGCCTTCTGATATTTATTCTCTTCCATTCGTAAGTATTCTTGCAGAGCCTCTTCCTGAGTTTGGAAATTCTATTGTCTTAATGGGCATTTCAAATGTGGTAATAGTGAGTTCAAAAATATATGTCTATGCTTCTTGTTAGTAATTGCATACTTCAACTTACCTTTCAATCATTTAAACCTATGATCAATCTCCCAAACAAACTCACCTGGTTTTTTCCTAATTTCAATCATCTCATTCATGTACTGGTCCTCTGAGCCGGGCTTCTGAAATTCATTTATCAATAGTTTTTTCACATCTGCAATAGTCCTTTTTACTCCTAGTGGACTATTTATATCTAGGCTCATGTACCAATCCAGTGCGAGGTCTCTTAGAGTGATAGATAACTGTGCAAGTTGTGTATCCTCATCTGTGATCTTCTTTGCTTCCCATATATTCTCACAAATGAATACGTTCTTTTAAGGGTCCACTGATGCCTCTCCCTGAAATTATGGTAACTTGATCATGGGATCATTGCATGCCATTTTGAACTGTGTTGAACTACTACCTTTGCGATAATTGATTTTTACTTCCTGAACTAGCTCCTCCAGTTGTTTCTCCTTGTTTGGATGTGTTTCCTGTTGTCTTTCTTCCACTAAAATTTGGTTGTCTAAATGTTGGTGTGTTAGTCACACATGGGGTTATAGGTTCCACATTGATGGTGACCTAGATTGGAGTTCTTCCTTTTGTTCCTACCCTTGGACCTCTTTTTTTCCTTTCATATGTTGCATGCATGATTTCCTCAATCTACTCCATAGCCCATAGATCCTCTACCTCTTTTTCATCACTTTCCAAGCCCTCTCTATCAACTATGGCTCTCTTCTTGTTATTCATCTTATATTGGTAGGGTACTCCACTATGCGTATTTCTAGTTGTTGCCATTATCTTCTTTATATAGTCTTCCTCCATCATGATTGGGTCCATGGACTCCTCCTTCTTTCTCTTATCCATTTCTTCCTCCATTTCTCCACCTCTTATCATTTCTTCTCCCCTTCCCCCATGCACGCAGGGAATTTTATATGTATGATTCCATGGTCATCACACCATTGTTATATAATAAAATCTTGATTGAAGTATGCAACGATATGATATACCTAAATTTAGGTACTTTTACAAAATATTTCTCTGTTGCATTGTAATACTTCATGGTATCTATTGCAAATTCAGTGATAAAACCTGCAACAATATTGTCTAACCAAAAATATATTGCATGTGTACATTTTTTGTTAACTTGTTGTAACTTCATGATATCCACATGATTCCACTCCAATTGTATGATTTGATTTGTTGGGTGGTTGTATTTTAACCTCAATATCTACTACTGCACAAATGCAAGAAATCACAGAAAAATACCTCATGCGAGTCGCTAAAAACGTATTTGTCCATATGTTTGCACAGTGTTAACTTAGGGTTTTTGTTATCCTTCTGTGCAAACTCAATTTCCTTTGTTTTCAACCATATTTGAATCTCCTCCTTAATTGGATTCCATGGCTTTAACATTCCTTTTTCTACCTTCATTCTTCACAAACTTCTTCTACTGATCTCGTCCACTCAATCCCATGTAGTTCCAACCAGAAACAAAACCATTTGTTGGGTTTAATCTCTCATTCACTCTTGATATGAACTAGGTTTAGATATCAACAGGTTTCCAAAAAAACCCTCTAAAACTATCATCCCTTCTGGTAAACCAGAAGGAAACACAGTGCATAGAGTGCACTGCATAGTCTCACTCGAGATAGCTCTATGGGTGACTGCAATGCTCAAGTGCTTACAGTATTGGAATGAGTGGGGATCCAAGATTGTATTTTATATTCTTCATGTATTGATCTGATTATTCATCCTATTATTCCTAGGATTCATTCATCTTTTAATCCCATGCATGCATTCTAATAGATCTAGCTTAAACATTCATTCATCAAATAACCATTAATAGAAAGTAAACATGAAAGAAAAATTACATATAACATTGGTTTTACTATGGTTCACCCCTTCCTAGGCTACGTCCACAAAGATTTGTCTTCTCTGCTCCTTTATTTAGTTTTATGCAAAATATGGTGCTTCATGCATTACATCTCCCATCATACAATCTTGAATAGGTTCAAGAACCTTTGTGAGGCGGACTAGATCACACCAGGCTCCTCATCCTGTGATCTAACACTCAAAATCTACCTTACTTGAGTCTTTTATAGCCTTATTACAACAATAGTTGAACTCAACTACAATAATCAAACTCTTGAACAACCTCGACCTAGACCTCCTAGGTTCTTATTATATTATTTACAGGCTTATAGGCATTACAATATTTACCAAAACCCTAACCCTAACATGTTTAGACTTTCCTGCCTTTTCTCCTTGCATGTTGGTTTTCCTCACACGTGTTGCTTTTACTTCTAACTATTTTTCTCCAAAATTAGGCCTTTCCTTCCAAAATTAGGTCTTTCCTCAAAATAGGCCCGTGCCCAACACTCATTTTCTTGCAGTCAAAATAATATTCAAGTATTTTTCAAGGTAATATTGATTATGTATTATGGTATCCAAAAAAAACAGACCTCATTCTCAGAGTTTATATAGATGCAGATTGGGAAGGAAGTATTGATGATAGAAAAAGAACAAGTGGAGGTGTTCTTCCTTGGCAGTTTTTTAGTATCCCGTCTCAACAAGAAACAAACTTCCATTTCTCTCTCTACAACTGAAGAAGAGTATATAGCTGCAACATCATGTTGTATGCAAGTGTTGTGGATAAAGACCAGTCTTAAGGATATTCAAGTTCCCTATGGTCAACATGTTTCTATCATGTGTGAAAATAAAAGTTCTATTAATCTCTCCAAAAATCATTTTCAACACTCTAAAATTAAGCATATCCCCATCAAGTATCACTTTCTCATAGAACATGTTTAAGATAAAGTGGTTAAATTAGAATATGTTCCTTCCAAAGAGTATATTGCACATATCTTTACCAATCCATTACCTAGGGAATCCTTTGAGTACCTCAGAGAGAAATTGGGAGTCCTTCCCACTCCTCATTCAGGTGCATAAATATTCATGACATGTTAGAGGCTGTTGAAATACCTTCCTAGCCTGAGGGGGAGAAGCGGAAGAAATTGAGCAGTAGGAAATACAACATTCTGATTGGGGGAGTCACTCTTAGGATTTGCGCAGTTAGAAGGATATTTCCTTTTTCCATTGATGTCGAATGGGGAGAAACAAACAACTATGACAAAAAGGATCATACAAAAAAGGGGAGTGAAGGCCAGAGGAACACACTGACAGAGGGAGCACAACTACGATAAAGAGGATCATACAACAAAGGGGAGTGAAAACCAAAGGAACACACTGATGGAGGTAGCAACTCAACAACAAGAATTTTCATCAATAATAAAGGGGGAGTTTTTTGAGCATATGTTGTCATTGATATTAACATGGTGCATAGGCAAAGGAAGTGCACGGAGGTCTTACAGAGGAAGTGTACGGAAGGATACTTTCTACTATACTATTACAGATACACATGAAATAGAACTCCTAGAATAAATTGTGAAAGGTTGAAAAAATAAGTGAGAAGAAGGATTCAAGGATGAAGGGGTCGACGATGATTCTACTAGGAGTGCACACAGAATAAGAGGATAACATACAACATAGTTCAGATATGAAGTGGAATGAAACAAAGTCCCTTCTCCATTATTTCAGAATGACCCAACATATTTTCATGCTGCAACGTGATAATGTTTTGAGCAAGCGACAAGTGACAGAGTGAACTGCGATGGAGTGTGTGGAATATTGTGTAGATGGAAATCTACAGGGCACCTTGAGCCAATGTGATTAATGGTGTAGTGGCATGTGATGAGATTAAGTCTGAATTAGAATGCGAAAAAACAAGTCACCAGGGGTACTTACAGTTTGATGGGGAAATTCAGTAAGCACACTGTAGGACAAGTGCGATAGGATGAAGATTTGTGACTTGCGTATTTCTCTCTGGTTCTATCTGCGTAGTGGATTATTTGTAGAGTAGGATAAATTTATTGAATCATTCTTTAGGAGATGCTCATATAATATCGAGTACATTCATAGGAAGACTTGGTCCATCTGATTTAGACAAATGTTTTCCACAATGTAACATTGATGTGTTCACATACTTTATTCAGAAAAAATTGTGACTGACAAGATTTTGATATGGTCAAAGTTTCTCCACAATATAACCATCATACTTTATTTAGAAAAAATCATAATTGATAGGATTTTAATGTGGTCAAAGTTTTTCCACATTGTAATTGTTACGTGTCCAGATACATGAAGGTAAAACTTAGGAAAATAAGTATAGGTATGGAAGTGCTTTGATCATGGATGTGTGCATGAAGTAAGGTGGAAGATTATATTGTAACAGTTCATATGAAAAAAAATGTAAATTTGTCAGGATGTGTTGAAAGATTTAGTGATGTAACAATTATTTTCTGATTTTAGGGTGCCAGGGTGGTGCTAGGGTGAGTCGAAGCTCACTGAGGATTGGTGTCCTCATTTTTGTAGTAGGTTGGTTCCTGAGAGGATTGGTGCCCTCATTATCTATGGTAGGTTGGTGCGTGAGAGGATTGGTGTCCACATTTTCTGCAATAGGTGGGTTCTTGTTGAGCTAAAAATTTATAACTTGTAAGTTGGTGCTTACAGAAGAACATAAAGAAGATGTTTTGTGGTTTTTAACCGCATTGGGTTTCCATGTAAAAATGTTTTTGTACTATGTTCATTGTGTTGATTTGATTTCTTCTTGTATCAGTCATTAAGTGTTCACTTCTAAATATCTTAGATGACTATTTTTATTTTTTCTTGTATTTTTCATTAAGTGCGCATCTCTAAATAACTTAATTGGTTGAAAGGAAAGAAAAATACAAAAGCTTAATACAATATTGTTCACCCCCCCTCTCAGTATTATTGTGAGTATCAACAGTTGGTTGATTCTTTTCCTCTCATTAGAAATTGGATTGTGTGGCATATCGGAAACAAAAAATGTGTGTGAATTGGGGAGGATCCCTGGGTTCATGTAGAAAATGTCTTTAAATTATTTGAGGATCTAGTCTCTGTCCTTCAAAATCAAGGTATTTTCTCTCTTTGGGATGCATAGGTGTATATTATAGATCTCGCGGGTTGGAGTTAATGGAAATTGGCAGAAGTGTTACGAATAGGCAAGGACCAAGTAGAGGAATGGAGTTATTTTTGGGGGAATCTTAGATCCTGTTAGCACTATAAATGTTCTAAGACTTGATTAGAACTATTCCTAGCACATATTGAAATATAATTGTTTGTTTGGTTGGAATGGTGGATCAGGTAGAATAAGACGGGGATATAAGATGAAAGGAAACTCACAGACTAATACAATACATCCATGGAATGAAGGTAAGTGAACTTAATTCTTAGACACTTAGGATAAAAGGGTGAAAGAGGGAAGAAATGAGAACCAAATATATATGAATATATTAATCTCATAGGATGCTCAATCAATACATTCACAAGAATGAAGATCCAATAATAAGAAATTTTCTTCAATTATGAATACAAATACATAAAAGAAACTTGTGAGGTATGGGAAAATACAACAAATGATTTACTGCTCAGAAATACATGAAACAAATACTATTAATGAATGCTTCATCAAAATAATTTCATTTAAGTAAGAAGAAAAAGAGTATGATAGAACACAAGAACACACTTCTGAAATCAAGTGAAAAAATATGCTTCAATAATGTAACATATGCATAAGTATGGATTTTCCCAAATACAAAAGATATGAATTTAAGACCAAATTCATAATACCTAGGAATGAACTCCCTAGGTCCAACCTCTCTACTACATTCAAAATAATAAGATTTATAGAATATTACAATATATGGGTTGTTATCAGCTTTAGGGAACAAAATCTATCACTAAACCAAAAATAAATGGAATCTTTGATTTGTGGCAAAAGATTAGGAAGTACTACTTTATTTTCCTCCATGGAGTATGGAACAATTTAAGTTGTAGTTGGAAAAATGTTATCCTGGAAATGTTGATATTGATTTAATATTGATGTTTATCCCCTGTTTTCAATCTGGACTTGATTTAACAAAAAAAAAACAAATAAATTTGACTAGGAATGATGGCTCGAAAATGTTAGGTAAAAATATGATGTTATTATTCCTCCATTGAATCTAGAATTGATGTTTTACTGATGAAGATAAGGATTTTTGGAGAGATAAAAACTTAAGGATTTTTGGAGAAATAAAAAATTATGACAGAAACAAAAACCACCCTATGGAGAACCTATTTACCAAGTGTTGTGCCTCTTTCGTCACCTTGGTGAGAAAATAAGAGGTGCTTGCAAGCTCCGTTGGGTTTGCTGAGTAGGACAACTGTAAAGAAAAGATTTAGGGAAAGAAAATAGAAACTATAATTAAGAATTAAACTAATAGATGCAATAAAAACTAAAATCATGAGCATAGGGACATAGAAACAAAAAGAACCAAAAGACCCATGTCACCAATGTTTGAGGCTGATCTATTGATGAAAACAAAGCACCAAGAACAAAGGGGACTATGGGTCCCTTCTTCCTCCAAGGGAAGGCTCTTGGACCCTCACTAGCTAGCTCTTCTTACAACAAAATAAAATGAAAATGGTGGTGAAAGAACTCTTTACAAATCCACTCAATGGAGAGGTGGATTGTCCAATGTAATGGTGCCAATGTGCTCTTGTCAAGGATGGAGTCCTTAAAACAATATAGGTAGCATAACATTACTTTGAATTTCTTGAGAAAATGAGGTGCATTCATGGATTTTTATAGCATTGCTTTGGGTTATTGTTTAACTGCTTTGTAGTGTGAAAAGAGGCCATTTAGGGCATTATTAGGTCTTTGACTAGCCCACCATTTGGATCCAGCCCAGATTTGAGGGTCAAATCAGCTTGAGAGCTGAACCATAAGTGGTTGGGAGGCCGACCACTTTCATAAATGCTTCGTTTAGCAGGTGCGCGACTTTTTGTGCTAACAGTCGCGCATCGTGTGCCTGTGCACAATTTCTACATTCATGTTCTGCGCATGTGCACGCGCGCCCAATGTCTGTAAAGCGCTCTTCAATTTTTCACTACTTTGTATAGTTTTTGACCTTTTTTGAATGCTGTGATATTAATTCAGGGCCATGAATGACTTCTTTACTGTTTGACGATGCTGAGTTATTGTAACCATGTGCGGACGAAATTTCAGTGATAACAGATGCCCCCTGATGGATGAGGTTAGGAGCATATGTATAGCCGAAATCCATCAATGTTTCTTCTACTGAGAATGTTGTTGTAAGATAGAGCAATAGTGGGATCGTTCAGAGCGATCTGTTGGAGAAAAAAAGAACCGGTAGGACCCGACCTTCCATGAGGTGTATAAAATAGAAAACTGTGTACAAACAAGGCGGGCATGCCCCATGCTCGTGTCATGTAACTCTGAAAAAAGATGACTGAAGCATTGGTGTAGACAACTGCAGTGCCCTCAGGGGCGGTTGTGATAAAGGCAGAAGACAATTCTGCAAACGAACATACTCTGAATAGTAGACAGTGATCGCGGTAATAAGTAGCAGCAATGATGTGGGAATTGATAGCCCCGCCAAGTTCAGAGGTCTTCGGCAAATGAAAGAATGAACTGCAATAGTCACAAAGTAAGACCCACCATAACATGAGAAAGTGTTGGCGTCGAATGTTATGGGGGTCAACGACAGCAGGGAGCAATGGTGTTTCACCTTGTGCCATCCAAGATCTCTCATTGAGTGGATAATGAGAATCAAGATATTGTCACCCTTCCAGAAAACTGTGTCGATGTCGACAAAAAGGGGGACGCGACTCCCAGAAGAAAATGGCTTCGTGAAATCTACTAAGTGAGGTGAGGAAGTGGCAGAGGTACATGGATGAAGTCAATATGTGGGAAGACTCAAGACTGCCCTTGGTTGGAGGATGTATGAGATAAAAAGTGGCCGCAAACATTCAATGAGGTCGAGTGTCAGAGGGACGACAAGACCAGGGATAAGTTGTGCCAGAGGCAGGACAAGGTGAACAAATTTAGAGGGTAGAGGTTAGTGACCTGTGGGGTACTCTAAAGATATGGACGATGCCGGCAAGGGTAGATGATAAGTAGTGCTCTAACCAAGGGTGACATGGGTTGCAGTTGGCCAAAAGAGGGAAGCAAGTCGCCAAAGGTGACGACAAAAAAGGTAATGTAATGACTAGAAATAAAGGTGTTTGTACAATAAATAACGAATAATTGAGGAGAAATGTACAAATACAGAAATGGGTGCCCCAGTGTGATATGGGTGGCCCATGTAGGGCATAATTTGCTCAGAAGACTGATGAAGGGTGGGGGCCCCATTGGTGAGTTTCTGTATGAGGTAGGTGGGATGGAGGGAAATTTGTTGATGGGCAAACTGATTGTGGATGAAATGTAGGGTTCATGATACTACGTAGGTGCAGTTCAAAAATAGAACCGTGAAGAGATAATCTGGGAGTCCGTGTGGGAAAGCTAGCAAAATGAGGAGAAGGAGTATGTGGTTGTTTCACAACATGATGAAATACTATCGGGACTCCCATCCCTAAAGGGTTTTTGAAAAACAGCATGAGTGTCAAAAGTGTCAAAAGGTTCTATGAATGGGACAAATCATGTGGGTAAGAATGCTACCAGGTAACAGTACCAAAGATGCAAATGGAGGTGGGGGTACTGCAGAGCCGGGAATGGGGATCCTAGAGGCAAATATTAGAGGGTGTGACTGGAAATGTAAGTGTGATACAGAGGGAAAGACTACATGCCAGTGCTGAGTATATACCTGAAGGGGTTGTGTCGATGTATGATGATCAAGTACCTGTACACATGAAAACCAAATACCCAAAGTGAACAATATCTGAAGAGAATTGAAAATATTACCATGTATTTGATAAGCATGAATATGCGCATGCGTACCTAACTAGTGGTATGAAAAAAGGCGCCCCGGGGGCTTAGGATGAAAAGAGGCCCAGGGGCTATTGTGATGTAAATGACAGGATGTTGATCCTGTGGCTGAAGACAGATTGACAAATGGACACCTTGGGCTCCCGGAATGGTGAGTAGAAGTTTGGCAAAAAGGCCTATATATAGCTGTAGGGCCCACATTGCCACCTCATTTGTACTTGTTGAAATAGTGACTGGACGAGCAATATTCAGAGGAGATTTGGAGATTTGGAGAGGACGAGGCATCCAATTGGTGATTAGTGAGCTTCACGTTAGTGGTCTGATCATCCTGCATAGAAATAGGATTCCATTTTTTGGGCAGGGGATGTACGGGGGGGCGTACAGAGGTATTTAGGGGATATGGGCCCCACATGCGCGGGTGATCAGTTAATGGATGTGCACATGTGTGTTCCTGTACATCGGATATACGCGCATGGGTGCACAGTAGAGGGAATTTAAGGCGCACTCTAAGGGCACGCTTGTGGGTTGAAGAGGTGCGCACAAGTGCGCATCTGTAGGTTGAACAGGCGTGCACTTGTGTGCGTCTATATGATGAACAGGTGCGCACTTGTGCATGCCTGTATGATGAACAGGTGTGCTTGGTAGCACGCCTATGAAGCAAACAGGTGCGCACTGATGCACACTTGTGTAGTGAACAGGGGCGCACTGATGCGCACCTGTGTAGTGAACAGGCACTCATGTGTGCGCGCCTGTGGGTAACAAAACCGCGCCTATGAGGCAAGGTTAAGGTTTTTAAAAAATGAGTCTTTTTGATGTTGTTGATGGTTTCTCGAGATGATATAGGACTCTTTGTTGTGTCTGCAGGTTGATGGTTGTGATGATACCAGTGGGTTGGCGAGAGAGAGACTGGTCTTAGCTGCGAGACGCCGTGGCCATTGAGGGGCCAGGTGTGCATGCGAATTTGGCAGACTGTGGGCTGCTAAAGTATTTTGAGTGCCCGTTGATATGGGCATAGGAGTATCTCTTACAATTCCTGATCCAGATGTGGATTCCGGAGCTGCACTGCTTCCTCGTGCAAGGAGAGAGGATCGCCTTCATTGCGGTGGAGGATGTCTATTTCTTGACTGGGCTTCCCTTTCGGGGAACGCCCCTACCAGCGGAGCCGGTGCTGCCTAGGGGTACGCAGCTCGAGATGATTGGCTTGAGATATTGTTCAGGTCGAAACTTTATGTCCAGGACGGTTGTGAGTATTGCGTCTATTGATTCCCTGGCGCATCGCTATATAGCAGCGATGATTATGCGAGTATATGGGTCACTGGCGACCCAACGGATCAGTGGTGGCTAGCTTCTGGTGCTGGAGAGAGTGTTGGCCGGCGAGCGTTTCGCTTGGGGGCTTACGCTACATGCGAGGATGGTGGTGCAGTTGGACCATTGTCGGTCTACTAATACAGGGGAGTTTTCTTTTGAGTCCATCCTAGTGGCCTGGTTTCTAGAGAGGGTGTCGATGTTGTGACCGCGGATTCTATTGAGGGTGCGAGAGCTGTGATTGAGGTGGTGGTCGACTGTTTTTCTTCGCGATGGTGGTGGAGAAGGTGGCCACTTATTTTCTGCAGAGGCGGCATAGGTATGGCGGCAGATGCCGCAGGTGATCTTACGTTACCCCTATGCCGGGGTGGACTTCCGGGATGATCCGTACATGGTGCTACCTTCGAGGGAGGTTTTTGATCATCGAGGTATGTTTGGTGTTGATGTGTATGTTTTTGTGATTTTTGGTTTGAGATAGAAGTCCATATGTATATGATATAGATGCTGATATGATCTGTTGTTTGTTTGCATGTGCAGATGTGGCACCTCTCGGGCGTGAGGTGGAGTTGCAGCGAGCACCGGAGAGACCATTGCAAGGAGAGAGACGTCGGTGTGATGAGGCCGTAGTGCGACCAGCTGAGCCTGAGAGGGCAGCGAGGAGGAATCGGTTTGATGACCCTGGTGCTGGGCCATCACATGCTCCTCTGACGATGGTCAGAGATGATTATGAGGACATACATCGTCGTCTGGAGACGATACTATAGGAGGTGCCTGAGGGCATATGGTCTCGCATCCAGGACGATACTTTCCTGGAGCAGTGTGTGGGGTTGTCGCCACCATGGCAGACCATATTACAACGAGCAACAGTGGCTGCTGCACTGACGACTGGTTGACTGCCGCCGGGGCAGGAGGGGCTAGCAGGGGGTGGACCAACACCGCCTGGGGCAGGAGGTTGTGGGCCGCCACCACCTGAGGGAGGAGCAGGTGGTGCTGCTCTAGAGGCACCGTGAGTGGTGATCTGAGGCATTTTGATGTATATGTATTTTTTGTGTATAGGTTGGTGAGCCCATTTTGTACTGAGGTGTTGTATTGGCCTGCGGATACCTGTATTTTTTTGTATGTAAACATGCAGATGGTACTGTGGACCTATATATATATACATGAGTATACTTTTTGAGATCTATGTGATGTTTACATGTTTTTGGTTTAATGGTGTGATGATGTCTATTCTATATATATGCTATGACAGGGTTTTGATATGTTTATGTATGTGTAGAGGTAGCTTGGTGTGATATATGCCAGTCTAATAGAATATTAGCTAGGTTATCTGTAATTTGATTCAATTGTATTGAAATATGTGTAAATGTAATGGAATCAAAATGTCGAGATAAAAGTATAACCTGCAGTTATTTGCAAACGAGGCAAGGATCACGGACACGGTACACATTGTTGAGCTTGAGAACGACTAGTTGAGAGTCGAGGAAGATGCTATGGTGACGAATATGATGATGCTGGGCGTCGGCCAGGAGGCCAATGACAATAGTGTATTTTTCTTGGTTGTTGGTTGCTGCCCCCAAACATATTCTGCTTGAATGGAGCATTTCATGTGAGGGGGTGTAGAGAGCCCAAGCAGCCAAAGTGATATTTTGTGTCCAACGGCTGGCGCCATCAGCGTAACCGATGTGATAGGCTGGTGGAGGAAGCATCTTTCAATAGCACAAAGGATTGTTTAGACGTGAGGGAAGGAGAAAAAGATTAAAAATGCTAAAAAAGAAGTAACCTAAAGTAGAATGACTACGTTTAAGAGTAAAATTTCTTTAGATACAACCCATTGACGGGTTCTTTGAGAGAGAGGCCTTCGAGAGAGGCCAGGATATATGTGCCTTTGGTGAGGCAATGTTGGATAATGTATGGGCCATGCCAGAGTGATTTGAATTTGTCGTGGCCAAAGGTATCATGAGCGATATCATAAGTCAGGACAAGGTCACCTTCACAGAATGATCGAAGGTTGACATGGCGATCAAAGGTAGCCTTGGATCATTTTTTAGCTGCCTCGTTGTTCTGTAAAGAAGATCGACGATCTTCATCCAGAGACTCCAAGTTCAGCAAGCACTGCTCCATTCGGGTAGTGTCAGGTAATAGCTCAATTGTTGTGCGTAAGGTGGGAATTTTGCACTTGATGGGGAGAGTGGCCTCAACCCCATGGACTAAATGAAATGGTGTGAAACCAGTAGCATTTTTCACAGCCGTTCGGTAAGCCCATAGCACAGAAAATAAAATATGATGCCAATTGGTTTTATGTTTATTAACCGTGCGCTGTAACATGGTCTTGAGGACTTTGTTAACTGCCTCGACCTGTCCGTTAGACTGAGGGTAATATGGTGAGGCAAAATCATGAGAGAAGCCTAACTGAAATGAGAGTTTGATGAAGATCTCATTCTTGAAGTGTTTCCCATGGTTGGAAATGAGTTGGAGGGGTACTCCAAAGAGGGATATGACGTGGTTAAAGAAAAAACGCGCTGTAGTGTCAGCGGTGTTGTTGAAAGTGGGCATAGCTTCTGCCCATTTGGTGAAGTAATCAACGGCGACAACGATGTATTTGTGACCATTGCTGGAAGGGGGATTACAAGTCATGAATTCGATGCCCCATTTGCAAAAAGGGCCGGCTATAATGACAGGGTGAAGAAGAGCAGGGGGAGCTCGGGCTTTGTTGGTGTAAAGCTGACATTGCTCACATCGTTTCACGGCATGAATGCAATCATGAAACAAGGTAGGCCAAAAGTAATCGGCTCGGATAATATTTTGAGCAGTGGATATACCCGAAAGATGGGCCCCACATGCATCGATGTGGCAGTCATTTAAGACTCTATCAGCCTCGTCAATAGTCAGGCATCGACGAAGAGTGGTGTCGACGCCCCACCGGTATAGGATGTCTCTGATGAGAAGGTAGCAGGGGGCCTGATGGAGAATACGTCGACGATCATCATGTGAAAGGTGGTTACCAAACTTTTGAGTTCGGAGGTAGACGAGGAGGTCACCATACCAAGGATCATCCAAAGTGATGTAAAAGAGATGTTCATCGAGAAAGTCAGTGTTGATGGGGGCACTGGTGGTGTCAGAGGGGAGGGTTGTGACAAGTTCGGCGATAACAAGGGCCTTCTTACTCTTAGGTGTTGATAACTCGAGGTCGTACCCCTAAAGGATAACTATCCATCGAGCAAACTTGCCGTTAACTTGATAACGGTTGAGAAAGTACTGCATGGGGTTGGAATTTGCGATGACCTTGGTGGTGCGAAGCAGAATGTAATGGCGCAGTTTCTGGACTACGAGGACAACTGCAAGAGCAAGTTTCTCTTCGTGTTTATACTTCAAGGGTGGCCCTGAGAGTTTTTACTAACGTAATAAATGACATGTTCACGATTTTCATCACCGAGCTGGACGAGGATGCCAGCTACTGATATAGCTGATGCTGATATGTAGAGAATGTAGTCACGATTGTAGTCAGGTGCACTAATTAAAGGTGCATTTGAAAGCACTTCTTTAAGATCATCAAATGACTGTTGGGCATGGTCGTCCCAGCGAAATGGGATGTCGTGATGTAGTAATCGAAGGAAACCGTGTGCGCATATGGTTTAATTGGGGACAAAGCATCTTAGGAAGTTAGCTTTGCCTTGTAGACTCTGAAGTTGTCGTAAATTTCGGGGAGGTGGAATTTTAGTGATAGCTTGGACTTTGAGGGGGTCCATGGTAATACTGCTTTGGGAAACAATAAAACCAAGGAGGCACCCTGCGGTGACGCAAAACACGCACTTGAGAGGATTCAAGCAGATGTTGTAATGATGACACCGTTGAAAGATGATTTGTAAATCATCAAGATGCTGGGTGCGTTTCTTGGAGCGAGCTATGAGGTCATCCAAGTAGGCGAGGATGATATTAGCCAGATCATGGAAGATGTATGTCATAGCCCACTGGAAAGTTGCGCCATCATTTTTTAAGCCGAAAGGCATGACATGATATGAAAAAGTACCCCACGGGGTAGTGAATGTGGTTTTATACTGATCGGCTAGGTGGATTTGAATTTGATTATAGCCAGAGAATCCATCCATAAAGGACAGAGCCTCGTGGCTGGCACAGTCGTCGATAATTTCATTGATGAAAGGCGTTGGAAAGTTGTCCTTGGGACAGGCGTGATTGAGATCGCGTAAGTCTGTGAAAACACGGATAGTGTCCTATTTTTTGTTGACAGGTACAGGGTTGGAAACCCATGAGGTATAGGCGATTTGGTAAATGAACCCGATAGTGCGTAACTTGTCAATTTCGGCTTTGATAGCCGCGGCTTTGGATGGGTGTAGCGGTCGTTGTTTTTGGCGAACTGGTGTGATGTCTGGCCAGGTGTCGATGAGATGTTCGACAATAGAGGGATTGAGGCCAGGCATTTCTGTGTATGAATAGGTGAAAATATCTCTATATTCCTGGAAGAGGGATTTATATGCGGCGATTTCCCGAGGAGTGCAAGAAGCTCCAATGGTGATTTCTTCGACGATGCCATTTTTAATGGAAATGTCGATTTTAATGGTGGGGGAAATGTTGGCCATATTGCCTTCTTCAAAATCATCAGGGGTGGGAATGGGATTGTTGAACCAATCGATAGGCCCTGATGGGATAAAATCTTTGGTTTCGACCGCGTAAATGGGGTTTTGGTGAGGAGGCATGGAGGCTTCCTGTGGAGAGAAGAGTGCGCGATGGTGTAGTGCATCCCAGGGAGAGTCTAGGTGATTTAATTCTTCGAGTATTTCTTCGTCGCTTTGGAAGTGATGGGAATACAAGGGGTCATGAGGAGTGATCTCAGTGTCAGTAGTCGTGTGGTTGCCCCCTAATGGAGAAGCAAGGGGAACACTGTTAGGAGATGATGAGGGTTCACTCAACATAAACCATATATTGAAGTACTGAGGGGTACCCGTGGTGGAGAGTGTCCGTAGGGGAATGAGCAGGAGAGTTGGGGGGGTTGGGGGGTGAATCCTCATATACATCATCTAAGAACCATGGAGGCATTGGGAGTGCCTCTGGTTCAGGAGAAATGATATGAAGAGCCTCTAGTGACGAGGTAATGTCAATGATCACCTCTGCGGGTCGATGAAGCAGGGTCAATTGACGTTGCCTGTATTCAAGGATCATAGGACACTGGTATGTAAAATGAGCTAATAAATCACAGAGAGAGCAAGGGCGTCTCATACATTCATTGAATGAAGTGGTGACATAACGGATGTCAGTGATATTTGATGAGGACATAGCAAGGCTGGGGTTGTTCTAGAAGTTCTGGCGTATGGAGGCTAATGTCTGCCGAAAGCATGGAAGTACTGGGAAATGATGGGTATAATGGACATACTCTAAACATATATCACAAGCGTATTTGGTCCTCAACCCTTTACTACTAGAAGGGTGGGTGGTAGTGGCTGGACTAGCAGTAGTGGTGGGTGTTGGGGGATTTTGATTGAGGGGGATCAAATTCTGTAATTCAGGTAGTGATGGACAATTGTTGGTTTGGTGGCCCTCTTTCTCACATAGTGCGCAAGGTGGTGGGATGCATGGAGGAAGTGGAGCGGTGGGCTCCTTCTTCTTTCTCCTTCCCCCAACTGTAGCAGG
>JASDQU010104189.1:57439-67778 GCA_032191745.1 Picea mariana | reverse complement strand
GCTACAACCCCCTATGTTGTCCATCTACAACTGGAAGGTGGCTACAACCATCTGTCCTTGCCCCATCCAACCACCCTGAAGTAGAAGTAGAATGATGGAACCACTGTTATATTATCACTGTGAGATATACCACTGTAAACCTATACCAATAAATTTGAACCATGCATCAACTTGTACCTCAACCTGTAATCAACCTGTACCATAAAAAAGTGCATCAACCATCCATCAACCTATACCAAACAACCTGTAATCAACCTGTACCATAAAAAAGTGCATATAACCATGTACCAAGTATGTACCAATCATGTGTCAACTACTCATCAAATATGACTCATCAATATGTACCAACATCATCAACTATACACCTCATGTATGTGCCAACTCATCAACTACTTGTCTCAACCATGTACCCAACATGTACCTTAACCAAAATCCCCCATCAATTTCATCATCCAAATATGATTTGTAAATTTGTAATAGACCTGGGTTATATGATCACATACCTACAAACCTTCCTTAACTTTAACAACAAGGGACTATCATTTTCATCAAACTTTTCTTTAGTGTCACATGACTAGTTTGGGATTAGTCAACATCCATAACTTGAAATAATCATAACTATGTACTTATAATGATTAAAGATATGAAAATAGTACACAATGTTCTTTAGTTTTTTTTATGTAATTCCTCCAGGTGTCACTTCTTGGAACCTCTCATAAAAGGAGTTATAGAAAAAATGACATACCTTGCTGAATTCTCACTTATTCTAGAGATCGACCTTGTAGAGCATGCCCCACACGGAATGTTTGTTGAATGGATCTGAAAATGTTACACAGAATTAGGAATATTGTACTATAAATAACACATTTGGTCTTACTAAATTTGAATTTATTATGAAGAAGTTATGACGTTTTTACCCGAAACACTTGCTTTAGACTAGTTTCAGGACTAGCCACAAACCCTATTTTCCACGGAGTGTAACTCCAAAAATATAACGACCCACAAGTTGAAACTTTTAACACAAACACTTGGCTATGTTTCCTCAATGTCCTATCAATTTCATGGTCTGAATCATTATATAAAAAATTCCACTGTGAAAATGGTGAGATGACCTATAAATAACATTCCTTAGAAAACATCATCAAAAGAATTTATCCTCCCTTGAATTCCGGCCTTATTTTCTTCACCTTCCCTCTGAAATTAGGCTTAGATATCCTTTGGTTGCCTCAGTCACCTATATATATTCAATATTCTCAAGTGTCATATAAAATTAGAGATCCTTTCCTCTTATTTATACTCTCCAAGTAGCTTCCTTAGAAGCATCTACTAGGTCACTTTGCCCACTTTTTTTTATTTTAGGATTACTCCACTTCTAATTTCTCCATTAAATTTATTATTTAAACAATTTATTTTTTATTCACTTTAAATTATAGTACACTCATCACTTCACTTTATTATATACCTTCTAAAATCTCTTAAACCACTTTGACTACTTTGACCTTTTGGGGCTTCTAGATGACATATGAGGGTCCTCCAACTTCGTAAGGCCATAACTCTCAAACCATGAGGAGTTATGTGACATTCCACATACCAATAGAAATGGCATGACATTTAATATCCATATAGAATAGTCTTACCTGTAAATATATAAAAATGCATACCATTATCTATCAAACAAACTTGGGTCCATTAGGGTTCTCCAACTTCTCATGACCATAACTCTGTAATAGTGAGGAGTTATGTGACGTTCCACATACCACCAAAAATGGAATGACATGTACTATCCATATAAGATAGTATTACCTTCAAATATATTAAAAATCATACCATTATACATGAAACAACATTCGTTCCATTACCCAAACCTTTGTGCTACCAGAATTCGCTACTGGACTTTCTTCAAGGGTTGACATCAATGACAACCAACCTTAATCAACAATCTCTCACTTTGGAATTGATGGAAACAATCTGATGCAATACTGAAACAATTTCATGCAATACTGAATTCATATCAGTCATGCTCCCCCTATAACCATACCTTTTTCTTCTGCATCTCTGTGACCATTGCTCCCCCTGAAATCATGCCTCTATCCTCTGCATTTGATAAATATCTCCTCCTTTTTCATCAATGGAAAAGGTATATTTCCATCCGGGGTTGCTCCCCCTAACTGAACTATCCTCTTTATGGTTCTTCCTCATGTACATCTAAGACATATAAGATAAGCATTCAAAATCATTCATTTTGGAGTAGAAATAACTCCGAGTCTCTGGTGAAGATACTCAAAGGCTTCCCGTGGAAGTGGTTTTGTAAAGATGTCTGCCACTTGTTTTTTTGTCTCACATACTCAACTCTGATGTTCTTTTCTGCAACCTATTCTTGTAGAAAGTGATACTTGATTGGAATGTGCTTTGTATTGGAGTGCATCACCAGATTCTTTGAGATACTTATGGTGCTTAGATTATCACAATAGATTGGAATGGGGTCATCATACTTAACCTGTGTATCTGTCAGATTTTGTTTCATCCAAAGAACCTGTGTACAACATGTTGTTGTTGTAATATACTCTGCCTCAACTGTATATAGAGATACAGATGATTGTTTCTTGCTTAGCCATGATACTAAACAATCACCCAAGTATAACGTTGCTCCACTGGTGCTTTTTCAGTCATCAATAAAACCTGCCTAATCTGCATCTGTGTAGGCAATAAGAGATAGATCCTTTCCTTTTGGATACCATAATCCAAAATCTTATGTTCCTTTGAGATATCTAAAAATCCTCTTCACTGCTAACACATGTGATTCCTTTGGTGTTGCTTGAAATTGTGCCACCTATCCAACTGCCTGCATTACATATGGTATGGATGTTGTCACATATAGTAGGATACCAATGATTGACTTGTATTGCCTCTGATCTATAGACTTTGAATCATATTATTTTCTTAACTTGCAACTGGTTTGCATTGGAGTGATAACGGGTTTGCAATCTTCCATTCTGAACCTCTTTAGCATTTCTCTGATATACTTGGTTTGAGAAATAAAAATTCCTTGTTTGCTTTGACATATCTGAAGTCCTAGAAAGAAGGATAATTATCCAAGTAATGACATTTCAAATTCATTCTGCATATCCTTTTCAAATTTCTGGCTAAACTTGTCATCATCACTACCAAAAATAATACCATCAACATAAAATTCAATTAATAAAATACTATCTTGACTTACCTTCATGTAGAGGTTGTTATCTGCACTTCCTTTTCTGAACCCTGCCATTTGTAGATATTTATCCACTCTATACTACCATGCTCTAGGATCCTGGTTTAGACCATACAAGGCCTTCTTTAATTTACACACATAATCTGCATTCTCTGACAATTGAAATCCTTCTGGTTGTTCAATGTAGAATTATTCTTCAAGTTCCCGATTCAGAAAAGATAATTTTACATCCATCTGATACACTATAATATTTTTGGAGCATGCATAAGATAAAAGCAATCAAATTTCTTCCATTCTAGCAACTGGGAAAAATGTCTCTTCAAAGTCGATTCCTTCAACCTGTGCATATCCTTTACATACCAATCTAGATTTGTTCCTTGTAACCTGTCCATATTCATTCAATTTATTGTTGTATACCCACTTTGTGCCGATCACATTCTTATCCTTTGGTTTTTGAACCAATTCCCAAGTGTCATTTTTCTCCATTTGATCCAATTCTTCATCCATGGCCTTGTTTCAAAATTCATCCTTGCTGGCCTCTTCAAAAAAGGTTGGTTCAATTGTATATGTGAGTGCTAGGTGCATTTGTTCTAGTGAATAGATTCTTCTTCTAGTCTCAACTCCTATGTCTTTGTTTTCGATAATATGATCTGAAGGATGATTCTTTTGTACTCGTCTGCTAGGTGTTTTTGGAGTTACTTTCTGAACTTACTCTTCTATTTTTGTCAGATCCTTTTCGTCTTCCCCTTATTTTTCATCTTTTGTTTCTTCTTCGTAAATTTGTTCCATTGATTCATTTTATTCTTCCTTTAATTCTTGTCTACCTGTTTCAACAATTGTTACGTTGATGCTTTCCACCACTTTGTTCAAACTTAGGTTGTAACACTTTTATGATTTTCTTGTGCTTGAGTAACCAACAAGTACTCCTTTGTCTACATGAGAGTCAAACTTTCCCATTCTTCCATATTCTCTTTTGATGTAGCATTTGCTTCCAAAAACTCTGAAGTTCTTTACATTTGATGGTCTTCCTTTACATAGCTCGTAGGGAGTTTTGTCAGTGTTGTTTCTAAGCATTACTTTGCTTTGAATGTGAACTATTGTATGCACTGCCTGTGTCGAAAAAGTATCTTTAAATTTTGAATCCATTAGCATGGTTCAAGCCATTTCCTGTAATGTCTTGTTCTTTCTTTCAACAACTCCATTATGTTGAGGTGTCCTAGAAACAAAGAATTGTCTTTTTATTCCATGACTATTGTAGTAGTCCATAAATTCCTTTGAAGTGAAATCTCCTCCATTATCACATCTCAAGCATTTGATTTTTGAATCCATTTCATTTTCAACCATTTCCTTGTAGATCTTGAAGTTTTCAAAATCTTCTGACTTGTTCTTGAGAAAGAAAACTGTGGTCATTCTTGTATAATAATAAAATAATAACATAAAGTATTTCACACCTTTTAATCCCTTTGTTGTAGTTGGTCCAACTAGATTAGTATGCACAATTTCCAATGGTCTTGTCATTGAATATTCCTTTGATTTGAACCTGGTCTTTGTTTTCTTTCCTTGTTGACAATGCTTGCATAAAGTGTTGGTTGGTTCGTGATCTGGGCCATTTCTTTATCTGCTTCTCTTTTGCTGACTTTGACAAGTTTATCAAAATGTATGTGACCCATTTTTATGTGGCATAGCCAAATTTCATCTTCCTTTCCTAGACAACACTTTTAATTTCCAATTTCACTTAACACATATATGTTTCTTGAAGTTCTCTCAGTTCTTTTCTTATCTCTCACTTTTGTGAATCGAAAGTAACTTTATGACCTTGGTCACACATTTGACTCACACTTGTAAGATTATGATTCATATATTCTACTAGTAGAACATTTTCTGCCTTTGTATTTTTGTTCTCAATTCTGACTGTGACTTTTCCAATGATTTTGGCTGAATAATCATTTCTGAAGGAGACTGATCCATATCTTTCCTTTTGTAATGTAAGAAACATGTCTCTATCACCTATCATGTGTTTTGAACACCCATTGTCAACATACCAACCACGTTTCTTCTACTTATCTTGTAGAGCGAGTGTGCATTCTTCATTGTTATACTGATCCTGCTTTCTTATCCATATCCTTTTCTAAGGTTCCTGTCTATGATTGTTGTTATTTTGTTGTGGTCTCTAGGAGGGACTGTCATTCTGCAATCTTTGGTCATGTGTCCAAAATTGTTACATTTGTAACATTCGACTTCAATGCTCAAATATTCAAACCTATTGTAACTTCTTCTATGTGTTTCACTAGGCTTTCTTGGATAACCCATTTCTGTATGACTTTCAAAGTTGTTTTTGTTCCCATTGTTAGCTCTGCAATTCATATCTTTATGTCCAAAATTATTACATGCATAACATAAACCAAAAAAATATAGTTTGATACCTGGGATTTGAAGATCTTTTGAAAGGAGTTTCTCTTATGAATTCTTCTTCTTCCTGAGGCCTATCTGTTGGTTGTTGATTCTCGATCGAGGAGTGTCCCTGTAATCTTCCTTGTAGATCTTCCTATCCCTCTTGATTGTTTTTGCAAATCTTTTTGGATGTGTTTCTTTCTCTGTTGTTTTGGATCTTGATCCTTTTTATGTCTAATTGTATCCAAGTTCGGACTTGTCATGATGATATTTTTGACTGTTGATAATGTCATCCAAAGTTTTTGAGTTGTTATGCATATTTTTATTTTGAATATCCTTTCTTAATGTGACAATATATTCTTCCAAAATTCCAATGATCTTGTATTTTTCTTCTAGTTGTTCTTTGAGTGCTTCTTCAATTCTTTTATCTTCTTCTATTTGAACCTTCAAATTTGTGATCATTTTTTCTAGTTCTTGAGTGTCTTGTTTCTTATCTAGTTCTGCTTGTAGTTTCTTGTTTTTCTTCTTTTCTCTTCTGATAACTTCTATGGCACACATTAATTACTCTCGGTAGTCAAATTCTACCTCTTCAATTTCTTATATGACTTCTTCATATTCTTCTTCAACTTCTTCATATTCTTCTTCAGAGTCTTGTTTATCAAAGTCTTCTACTACCATGAATAGAACTCTTTATGTCTCACTGTCATTGAATTCATCTTCATCTGATGATGAGATGTCTTCGTTGGTGCATAAGCTTTTCTTGAAAACTTTCTTTCTGGTTCTTTTTCCTTTATATGTTTGTTTTCCTTTTGAGTAACCTTCATCATTTCGCTTTTTCTTATAAGGACAATTGTTAGAAAAATGATCAATACCATCACAATTAAAACAAATTAAATGAATCTTACCTCTATACCTACCATCAGCTCCCTTGTTCAGTCTTTTGATAAATTTGGCCACTTCTTCATCATCTTCCAAGACGTCACTGTCATTGCTATGTTCTGCTTTTTTCCTTCCCTTTTTCTTTGAATTTTTGGATGCTTTGAAGACTGCTTATTTTATATCTGGATTTTCCTATTTAGTTCTCATTTCATATGCTGTGAAGATTCTATGTAATTCATCCATGCTTATTGAGTTTAGATCTGATCTTTCTTCTAGTGCTAATATCTTAGGGTCAAATCTCATAGGAAGATATCTTAGTACTTTTTAAACAATTAAAGATTATTTGATTTCTTCTCCCAATCCTATGATTGCATTTACTATTTCATCAACTGGTAAAAATTAAGCTGCGACATTCTCATCTTCCTTCATCTTAATTTGTTTGAATTGACCTCTATAAGTTTGAAGCTTTGCTGCTTTGACTTTTGAATCTCCTTCATAAATATTTTGAAGTTTTTCCCACATCTCTTTAGAGGATTTACAATGTGCAACTTTGGTGAATATTATTTCATTGAAACCATTCAGAACTGCATTTTTGGCTTTGGAATTATTCTGACCGAGTTTCACTACTTTGTCATTTGTTGGCGGAACAGTCGGTGCTATGTATCCATCTACAATTGATTTCCAAATTTCAAATCCCTGTTCCTGTATATATGTTTTCATCCTTATGCTCCAAAATGCATAATTTTGTCCATTGAACTGTGGCATTCCATTTTTATACAAGTTGTTTCTCTCCATGATCTACCTTTCAGTGGTTAAACAAATTTCTAAAGGAACCTTCTCTAATACCAATTGTTGGATTACTGAGAAGGGGGGTGAATTAGTAATAGAGCAATTTAATCATTTTTAACCATATAATCCAAGTGTTATATCAATGTAGCATTATCATACAATAACTACAGAGTAAATAATCAATGAGCAAATGAATAATCATACACATACACAATACACCAGTGTTTTACGTGGAAACCCAAAGAGGGAGAAAGCCATGTAATACTTTTTCTTATATGTCTTGAAGAATTACATTCATTGGAAGCACCAACTTCCTTTGTTTTCCAGTTGCAAATGGCAGGAGGATCCAACCCCCTTGTTTCTCAGGCTACAACCTGAGGGAAGATCTAACTCCCCTATTCTCTAGATACAACCAGAAGGAGGCTACAACCCCCTATGTTCTCTGGCTACAACAAGAAGGTGGATACAACCACATGTCCTTGCCGCATCCAACTGCCCTGAAATAGAAGTAGAATGATGGAATGATTGTGACACTATCACTGTGAGTTATACCGCTATAAACTTGTACCAATAAACCTGAACCATGCATCAACCATGCATCAACCTATACCTCAACCTGTAATCAACTAGTACCATAAAAAAGTTCATCAACCATGCACCGACCTGTACAAAACAACCTGTAATAAACTTGTACCATAAAAAAGTGCATCCAACCATGTACCAAGTATGTACCAATCATGTGTCAACTACTCATCAATATGTACCAACATAATCAACTATACACCTCAAGTGTGTTCTAACTCATCAACTACTTGTCTCAACCATGTACCCAACATGTACCTTAACCAAAAGCCCTCATCAATTTCATCATCCAAATATTATTTGTAACTTTGTAATAGATCTGGTGTATATGATCACATACCTACAAACCTTCCTTAAATTTCACAACAAGAGACTAGCATTTTCATCAAACTTTTCTTTAGTCTCACATGACTAGTTTAGGATTAGTCAACAACCCTAACTTGAAATAATCATAACTATGTACCTGTAATGAATAAAGATCTAAAAATAGTACAAAATGTTCTTCATTTTTTTTTATGAAATTCCTCCAGGTGTCACTACTTGGAACCTCTCAGAAAATGAGTTATAACAAAAATGGCATACCTTGTTGAATTCTGGCTTATTCTAGAGATCGACCTTGTAGAGCATGCCCCGCACAGAATATTTGTTGAATGGATATGAAAATGTTACAAAAAATACTACATACTATAATCTAACAAAAACATTCAGTCTTATTAAATCTAGATCTGTTATGAATAAGTTATGATATTTTTACCCGAAACACCTATTTTAGACTAGTTTCAAGACTAGCCACAAACCCTATTTTCCACGGAGTGTAACTCCAAAAATAAAATGACCCACAAGATGAAATTTTTACCACATATACTTGGATGTGTTTCCTCAATGGACTATCAATTTCACAGTCTGAATCATTCTAGAAAAAAATTTATTGCGAAAATGGTGAGATGACCTGTAAATAACATACCTTAGAAAACATCATCAAAAGAATTTATCATCCTTTGAATTCCAACCTTATTTTATTCACCTTCCCTATGAAATTCAGCTTAGATATCCTTTTGTTACCTCATTCACCTATATATATTCAATATTCTCAAGTGTGATATAAAATGAGAGAGCCTTGCCTCTTATTTGTACTCTCCAAGTAGCTTCCTTAGAAGCATCTTCTAGGTCACTTTTCCCACTTTCCTTATTTTAGGGTTAACCCACTTCTAATTTATCTATTAAATTTATTATTTAAATATTGTATTTTGTATTCACTTTGAATTATAGTACACTCATCACTTCACTTTATTATTTACCTTCTAAAATCTCTTAAACCACTTTGACTACTTTGACCTTTTGGGGCTTCTAGATGACATATGAGGATCCTCCAACTTTGTAAGGCCATAAATCTCAAACCATGAGGATTTATGTGACATTCCACATACCACCAGAAGTGGCATGATATGTACTATCCATATATAATAGTCTTACATGAAAATATATCAAAATTCATACCATTATCCATCATTCAAACTTGGGTCCATTACCCAAACCTGGGTTCTCCAGCTTCCCATGGCCATAACTCTCTAACCATGAGGAGTTATGTGACTTTCCACATACCACCGGAAATAGAATGACATGTAATATCCATATAGAATAGTATTACATTCAAATATATTAAAACTCATACCATTATACATGAAACAGACTTGGTTCCATTACCCAGACCTTTTTGTTACCGGAGTTCGCTACCATACTTTCTTCAAGGGTTGGAATCAATGAAAACAAACCTTAATCAAAAGGATCCCTATTTTTGCTTAAAAGGTTCTTATTATAAGACTATTTTGATCCATCCTACCTATGTAAATATTTCAACTGTTAATAAAGTCAATGGTTGGTGTGTATCTCTTGTATTTGTTTATCACTTCTATTTCCTCATCTTGAACATATCATTACTTTTATATGCTCATAAAACTGTATGTATGTGCTGAAAATGTTTCTCTATTTTGTATAGTGCAATCTTTGCCACATGTGCGTTTGAGTCTTTTAAATCTTGTTCAGAAAACATTCTGAGTGTAGGTTTATTCTTCTACTAGTCAAGTATATTAAATAACATATGTTATTTGATGATTGTCAGTTTTGTTTTATTAATTATACTTAATTGTATCTAATACTATCTTTTTACTCCAACTGAGGTTTTTTTTACCTAATCTGTTGCACATAGGGAAGTGGTTCTAATAGCTCATTCTTCAAGATACATTGAGATCAAGAGTGTGATCCCTCCACCTTTCTAAAACTATTTTCTTTAAAACATTTTGAACAAGGTGTACCAGGCTTAACTCAACAACAATCTTGAGTTGACTTTTGGTGCTAACACCAACCAAGGCACTATAAAAACTTCAATTCAGTGTCACACAAGAAGTACAATCGCGTGCAAGGAAAGATGCATTTTAATCGTAGGAAACTAAGAATGGAAAGGATACCCTGGAACTAGTGGTCGAGAAA
>JASDQU010104189.1:38718-51439 GCA_032191745.1 Picea mariana | reverse complement strand
TAATTTAATCATTTTTAACCATATAATCCAAGTGTTATATCAATGTATTACTATCATCCAATAACTACAGAGTAAATAATCAATGAGAAAATGAACAATCATACACATACATAGTACACTAGTGTTTTACGTGGAAACCCAAAGAGGGAGAAAACCATGTAATACTTTTTCTTATATGTATTGAAGAATTACATTCATTGGAAGCACCAACTTCCTTTGTTTTCCATTTGCAATTGGAAGGAGGCTCCAACCCCCTTGTTTCTCAGGCTACAACCTGAGGGAAGATCCAACTCCCCTATTCTCTAGATATAACCAGAAGGAGGCTACAACCCCCTATGTTCTCTGGCTACAACAAGAAGGTGGCTATAACCACCTATCCTTGCCCCATCCAACCGCCCTGAAGTAGAAGTAGAATGATGGAATGATTGTCACACTATCACTGTGAGATATACTGCTATAAACTTGTACCAATAAACCTGAACCATGCATCAACCTATACCTCAACCTATAATCATTCAATACCATAAAAAAGTTCATCAACCATGCACCAACCTATACAAAACAACTTGTAATCAACTTGTACTATAAAAAAGTGCATCCAACCATGTACCAAGTATGTATCAATCATGTGTCAACTACTCATCAACTATGACTCATCAATATGTACCAACATCATCAACTATACACCTCAAGTGTGTATCAACTCATCAACTACTTGTCTCAACCATGTACCCAACATATACCTTAACAAAAATCCCTCACCAATTTCATCCTCCAAATATTATTTGTAACTTTGTAATAGATCTGTTGTATATGATCACATTCCTGCAAACCTTCCTTAACTTTCACAACAAGAGACTAGCATTTTCATCAAACTTTTCTTTAGTCTCACATGACTAGTTTGGGATTAGTCAACAACCTTAACTTGAAATAATCATAACTATCTACATGTAATGGATAAAGATCTGAAAATAGTACAAAATGTTCTTCTTTTTTTTTATGAAATTCCTCCAGGTGTCACTACTTGGAACCTCTCAGAAAAGGAGTTGTAACAAAAATGGCATACCTTGATGAATTCTGGTTTATTCCAGAGATCGACCTTGTAGAGCATGCCCCTCACAAAATATTTATTGAATGGATATGAAAATGTAACAAAAAATACTACATACTGTAATCTAACAAAAACATTCGGTCTTACTAAATCTGGACTAGTTTCAAGACTAGCCACAAACCCTATTTTCCACGGAGTGTAACTCCAAAAATAAAACAACCCACAAGATGAAATTTTTACCACATATACATGGATATGTTTCCTCAATGGACTATCAATTTCACTGTCTGAATCATTATAGAAAAAACGTTATTGCGAAAATGGTGAGATGACCTGTAAATAACATACCTTAGAAAGCATCATCAAAATAATTTATCATCCCTTGAATTCCAACCTTCTTTTATTCACCTTCCCTCTGAAATTCAGCTTAGATATCCTTTGGATACCTCAGTCACCTATATATATTCAATATTTTCAAGTGTTATATAAAATGAGAGAGCCTTGCCTCTTATTTGTACTCTCCAAGTAGCTTCCTTAGAAGCATCTTCTAGGTCACTTTTCCCACTTTCCTTATTTTAGGGTTAACCCACTTCTAATTTATCCATTAAATTTATTATTTAAATAATTTATTTTCTATTCACATTGAATTATAGTACACTCATCACTTCACTTTATTATTTACGTTCTAAAATCTCTTAAACCACTTTGACTACTTTGACCTTTTGGGGCTTCTAGATGACATATGAGGATCCTCCAACTTCGTAAGGCCATAATGCTCAAACCGTGAGGAGTTATGTGACGTTCCACATACCACCAAAAGTGGAATGACATGTACTATCCATATATAATAGTCTTACATGAAAATATATCAAAATTCATACCATTATCCATCAATCAAACTTGGGTCCATTACCCAAACCTAGGTTCTCCAGCTTCTCATGGCCATAACTCTCTAACCGTGAGGAGTTATGTGACGTTCCACATACCACCGGAAATGGAATGTCATGTAATATCCATGTAGAATAGTATTACATTCAAATGTATTAAAACTCATACCGTTATACATGAAACAACCTTGGTTCCATTACCCAAACCTTTTTGCTACCGGAGTTCGCTACCATACTTTCTTCAAGGGTTGGCATCAATGACAACCAACCTTAATCAACAAGATCCCTATTTTGGCTTAAACGGTTCTTATTATAAGACTATTTTGAGCCATCCTACCTATGTAAATATTTCAACTGTTAATAAAGTTGATGGTTGGTGTGTATCTCTTGTCTTTGTTTATCACTTCTATTTCCTCATATTGAACATATCATTACTTTTATATGCTCATATAACTGTATGTATGTGTTGAAAAGGTTTCTCTATTTTTTATAGTGCAATCTTTGCCACATGTGTGTTTGAGTCTTTTAAATCTTGTTCAGAAAATATTTCTGAGTGTAGGCTTATTCTTCTACTAGTCAAGTATATTAAATAACACATGTTATTTGATGATTGTCAGTTTTGTTTCATTAATTATACTTAATCATATCTAATACTGTCTTTTTACTCCAACTGAGGTTTTTTTTACCTGATCTATTGAACATAGGGAAGTGGTTCTAATAGCTCATTCATCAAGATACATTGAGATCAAGAGTGTGATCCCTCCACCTCTCTAAAACTATTTTCTTTAAAACATTTTGAAACAAGGTGTGCCAAGCTTAACTCAACAACAATCTTGAGTTGAATTTTGGCGCTAACACCAACCAAGGCACTATAAAAACTTCAAGTCAATGTCACACAAGAAGTACAATTGCATGCAAGGACAGATGCAATTTAATCGTAGGAAACTAAGAATGGAAAGAATGCCCTGGAACTAGTGATCGAGAAAGTAAAGCTCGAGACAAAAGAGGAGAAACAACATGAATATAATTTGGAATAGAAGTTGAAGCAAGTCTTTACAAGGATTCTAGATAATGTGCAGGCATGCATGAGAAATGTGGAGGAACAGATCCAAATAATTGCACAGATGCTCAAGAACTACAAAAAGGAGATCAAAGATCTCAAAGAAAAATTAAATCCAACTACTCCTTCGAAATTTTTGGCCGAAAGGGAACAACAAGCAGTTCTGCAAGTATATGTGATGTAATAAGAAGTTGAAAGGGTCACACAATTGTTTGACAAGACCACATAGCTATGGACAATGTTGGAAGAAGATGATAGGATCCAACAACTAGATCAACAAGAGGAACTAATCAACACTGCAATCCAGGAGTTGAAGAAAAGGAAAAAATCCATGAGCATCACAAAGCGAGTGAAGGGTGCGCAAGAGATTAAGACTCTACAGGCAGAACTGAAGACTACGTAGAACAACAAGCAGGAAAGGCTAGCCTAGTTAGAATATCTCCAAGAGAAAGAAACACAAATTATTGTGAAATTGGAGAATAAAAATCCTAGAATGACGGAGGACCATGTTGAGAGTGCATAATCTCTCAAGGAGCACATCACGATGCAGAGGGTATAAGAGATCAAAAAGAAAGCTTCATAGACCAAAGCTAAAAGGGCAAGAGCTAGAAGGAAAATTATACAGCTTGGCAGAGGCTATTCAAGGAGTGCACACAACCTAAGTGGCTCGAGATGAGCCACATGTCAGTGTTGGGGGCCTGCTCGGTGCAGGCCTATTTTGAGGAAAGACCTAATTTTGAAAGGAAATGCCTAATTTTGGAGAAGAATAGTTGGTATGAAAAGCAACACGTGTGAGGAAAATCAACATTCAAGGAGAGAAGGTAGGAAAACCTAACCATGTTAGGGTTAGGGTTTTGGTAAATATTGTAATGACCACAAGCCTATAAAATAATATAAATAAGAACCTAGGAGGTCTAGGTTAGGGTTGTTCAAGAGTTTGATTATTGTATCTGAGTTCAAATATTGTTGTAATAATGTTGTAAAAGAGTCAAGTAAGGTATATTTTGATGGTTATACCATAGGCTTAGGATCCTGGTGTCATCTAATCCACCTCACAGAGGTTCTTGAACCTATTCAGGATTGTATGATGGGAGATGTAATGCATGCAACACTATATTTTGAAGAAAACTAAATAAAAGAGCAGAGAAATCAAATATTTGTGGACGTATCCCAAGAGGGGGTGAACCATGGTAAAGCCTATGTTATATCTAATGTTTCTTGTATGTTTACTTTCTATTAATGGTTATATAATGAATGAATGGTTAAGATAGATCTATTAGAATGCATACATGTGCTTAAAAGATGAATGAATCCTAGGAATAATAGGATTAATAATCATATCAATGCATGAAGAAGACAAAATGAAATCCCATATCTCCACTCATTCCTAGACTGCAAGCACTTGAGAATTGCAGTGACCCATAAAGCTATCTCGGGTGAGAATGCGTAGTGCACTCCGTGCACTGTGTTTCCTTTTGGTTTACCAGGAGGGCCGATAGTTTTATAGGGTTTTGTTGGAAACTTGTTGAGATCCAAACCTAGGTTAGATCAAGAGTGAATGAGAGATTAAACCCAACAATGAATTGCCTTAAGATTGGCTTGAAATCTACCTACCATACCCACTGCTTGTATGATGTTGGGCCTTGAAGCTCTAAGATAGATTAATATTTCTATCATAGACCTATACATGGTTTGATCTACTTTTGGAGCATCATCATCCTTACTGATTTTACAATTGGTAGTCATTGGAGTGCTTACTAGTGCACAATTTTCAAAGCCAAATTTATTCAATATTTACTTGAGATATTTACCTTGATAAATGAAAATCCCCTTTTTTTATTGATGAATCTGTAACCCAAGAAAGAAGGAGAGTTATCCTAACATGGACATCTCAAAATATTGTTGCATTGTAGCTGCAAACGTCTTACTCATTAATTCAATATTACTCCCAAATATAATATCATCAACATACACCAGAATAATTAACATATCATTACCTTTAGCTTTGATGTATAATTTTCTATCAACAGTTCCCTTTTTGAATCCTTGTATGTTCAAATACATATCCAGTCTATAATACCAATCTCTTGGAGCCTGTTTTATCCCATACAAGGGTTTATTTAGTCGAAAAACATAATTCTTTTTGTTAGTAAGTAGAAAATCTCCAGGTTACTCCACGTAAACTTCTTCCTCAAGGTCACCATTTAAAAATGTTGATTTTACGTCCATCTAGTAAAATTTGAATTTTTTGTAGCATGCAAAATCCAAAAACATCTTGATAGCTTCAATTCTTCCAACAGGAGAAAAAATTTCTTCAAATTCCACTCCTTCAACTTGAGCATTCCCTTTGGATACTAATCTGGCCTTCTTTCTAACTATATGTCCATCTTCATTTATCTTGTTTGTGTATACTCATTTAGTTCTAATTAAATTATTGTCATTTGGTCTTGGAACAACATCCCAAGTATTACTTTTCTCTCTTTGGTCTAGTTATTCATTCATTTGTTTGACCCAATGTTCATCCTGGCTTGCTTGCACAAAGTTTTGGGGTTCAATTATAGATAATAGTGCAAAATTTGTAGAGGTAGATGTATCTATAAGTTTTCTTCTAGTTTGTACACTTGTTTCCTTATTTCCAAGAATATGACTTTCTGGATGATGTTTTTGAAGATACCTTGATGGGGTCTTTATATGTGATGTTTCCATTCTCTCTTCTTCTAAATCCTCTTTCTCTTGTTGATCACCCATTCTATCATCTTGTAAATCATTGTTGATTGGTTCATCATATTGCTCATTATGGTCTCAATATCTCACTGAATAAAGTGGTCCATCATATAACTTTACATATGTTCTCTCAATTATCTAATGGAGCCTTTTGTTATAACACTTTTATCATTTACTTTTGGAGGAGTATCCTAGAAGAATTCCTTAATCAACTCTAGAATCAAACTTACCTAAGTTGTCTTCATTTCTTTTAATGTAGCATTTGCTTCCAGAAAGTTTGAATTGATTTATTGATGTTGATATTCCATGCCATATCTCATAAGGTGTTTTATCACTATTTACGCTTATGTGCACCTTATTGAGAATGTTGACAACAGTTTGAACAACCTCTCCCCAAAAGTTTATGGGTACTTCTAATTCATCAAGCATGGCCTTGGACATTTATTGATCTATTATGTTCATCCTTTCCACTACTCCATTCTACTAAGGGGTCCTGACAATATAAAATTGTCTCTTGATCCCATGTTTTTCACAAAAACTGTTGAATTCATCAGATGTGAATTCTCCTCCTCTATCTGACCTTAGGAATTTTATTTTTAAGTCCATTTCATTTTCTACCTGCGCTTTGAAGATTTTTAATTTTTCAAAAGCCTCAAATTTATGCCTCAACAATCCAACCCAAGCCATTATGGTATAGTCATCAATTAATAGAATGAAATATCTTTCACCTCGAGGAGATTGTGTACTTGTATGGCCACATATATATGTATGAATCAACGCAAGAGGTCGAGTGGTGGCGTGTTCTCTTGCCTTGAATTGAAATCTTGAATATTTTCCAAACTGATGTGACTTGTAGACAATATTCTCAAGTTTGAAGATCTTAGGCATATCTCTCACAACATATTTTCCTCCTAGATTAACAAGTTTATTAAAACTAAGATGACCTAACCTTTTGTGCCAAAGCCAGCTCTCATCAGTTTTACCAATGCAACATTTTTTTGTGTCTTATTCTAGAACATAGACATTTCTTGAAGTTCTAACTTCCTTAACAACAATATTCCCTGTATTTGCATCCATTACCTTACATCCTCTTGAATGAAAAATAACATTTTGTCCTTGGTCACACATTTGAATTACACTTAATAAGTTATGTTTTAGATCATCAACATACATCACATTATGTTCTTTGGTCTTTCCCTTTTTATCTTCATCTAATACAACAATTCCTTTTCCTCTAATTCTAGTTGGAGAATTGTTTCCAAAAGTGACATTACCACCTTTTTATTCAATTAAGAATTCAAACTTACTTTTGTCTCTTTTCATGTGCTTGGAGCAACCATTTTCAATGTACCATTGACTTTCTTGATTTTTGGCATATATATCTTGTCCACAATTTTCTTCGCTTTTATTTTTCTTCCACCAAACCTTGGTAAAATATTGTAACACCCCTGGTTTTAATAGCTATGAACTAGAATGTATTATGTAAATGTGACATTAGGCTCGTGAGTTGGTAAAATTGGAAAGGGGATGAAGTGCCTAGAAATGTAATACATCTATATATATTAATAAAATATATTGATGGCTACAAGATGGACAATGACATGAGATAGGGGCTATGATTCCATAAGAGAGGGGGCTAAAGGGGTTAAGTCTTTTTATTATATTTTATTTACCCATATTTGTTTTAATTGAGAAAATTGGTTACATGAGCTTCTTGGGAAGGCCATGTGGTTCTTCGTTCTTATAATTATATAAACCCTGCATGTGGGCCTTTTGGGGGTTGTTATTTGTTCCTCTCCATTCAATCTTACACTCTTCTCACTCTTTCATTTTTGATTCTTCATTCTTGATAATTCTTGTGCTCTTGTTCTGAGCATGGAAACGAATGGCTGGAAGAGGAGAGCCATTTCTAGATAGTTATAATAAATTATTGATCTTTCTAGGTTGGAATGGATGCCTATGGGAATTGAGATTGTTGGAAGTTCTAAATGAATTTTTCATAGATGAAGGGCCTTCTGGGAGGAAGTGTCAAAAAATACTTGGAGTTAGGCATGAGGTTGAGTCTTAAGGGAGGAATTTAATGACAAGAGCCCAAAATAAAAAGATCATTCAGATCAATCGAGACCATTCTCATCCATCATATCTTGTGGAGATGTTCTTTTGTAAAGGTGTTTTCGAAAGATCTCATTTAGAAGAGTTTCCATGGTATCGAAAGGGAATATTCTTCGATGCCATATTTTTGGAGAAGTGAAACTTCCCCGATCTTCTGAAATCTGAATGAAAAGTTTTGATGGTATCGAAAGGGAATATTTTTCGATACTCTATTTTTGGAGCAGTGAAACTTCCTCGATATTTTGAACTTTGAATGATAAGTTATGATGGTATTGAAAGAGAATATATGTTACACATTATTTTCATCATCCCTATGACCGTTAATTATGTAAACCTATCTGTTTCCTTCAGAGGGGTTAGTGGCCTAAGTTCTTGAAGAAGGAAGGGAGAAGAAATTTTCCTGAGAAAAGAAGTTGCATTTTCCTTTGAAAAACCCCTATAAAAAAGGAAGTTCACAGGCTGCATTATAGCTAGGGTGTGAGAATGCCTAATTCTCACAGGCTGCATCATAGCTAGGTCACGATGAGTTCACATTTTTCTCTATAGGTAGGGTGCGAGAATGCTTACACGTGGGAAAAACGAGTGTTTTCTCGAATCTTCTAGAAGGAGAAACCTCCATGTTGAGGTGGCATCTGGATGGTTTGGATCTTACTCGCTTTCATGATTTAGTGGGATCATCCTAAACTCCTCACATTATCCTCTTCAGCTTATAAAAGGAGAGGATCTCTCATGGAGAAGGGCTAAGTTGGATTTGTCTTGGACTTATTAGCTTGGTTGGAGTGTCTTTGAGTTTTTCATTTGTCAAGATAGATTGTGAATATTATCAGATCTGTGCTCTCAGAATTCTTGGAATGGAAGTGTGTGGGGAACGAAGGACATTTGGAAGGGACCTTACGACATCAAGGTCATGGTTGTAATCTCTCTTTCACATTTAATATGATACAGTAATATAATTCTTTCCTATAAAGCTTGTTGTGTTTTATTGTATGATTCCTTGATCACATACATAGGTTTATATTGAGTTCATGTTATTGCTGTCACTTTGGTTGGTTGCATTATTTTGCAGGTTCATCATTGCACGAGTGTTAGAACGGAGCTAGGATGGTGATGTCAAGAGGAAGCAGTTTTTAAATGGTATGTCGCCCATCCCTCTTTAGTTAGTAAATTCAATATCTAAAACTTAAGGAAAGCATCATGTTCTGGTGTGTTTTGTTCTAGATCTAGGTGGATCTAGGGAGATTAGTTAGTGTCTGCACCTACCGATTTATCTGATAACAAAATTGGCGACTCCACTGGGGAACAGATTGTTTCCTAGTTAGTCTAGTTTTGCTTGCTTTGATTGCTTGATTTATGGTCTCTGAGTCTGTGGGAGATCCATCCAGACTCTATGGATATGAAAGTTCACTCAAAATTTTTGTCCTTTTTCCAAAATTTGTTTGATTACAAACCTTCTCGCACTATAACTTTCTGTGGATTGCGAGAATCATTGAAGTTCGCATCCTAGTGTTTAGTTTAGTGTGAAATTCTCGCACCCTGCCTGTGTCTAGGCTGCGAGAATCACTAATTCTCACACTGTACCCCACTACCAGGCTGCGAACTCATTTGTAAAAGTTTTGGATTAGGTATTCCTGTCTTTTTGATGCCCAGTTTTGCTTTGATCAGCTGTATTGAACCTTTGGAGCCTATATTGATCTGTTTACAGACTGCTTGACATTCTTTGAGTTTCTTTTAGCCATCTTTTCTTTGTTTGGTTTTGAAGGATTAGTCTCTTGCTTTTAGTGTCTTTCAATTACAAAGCATGTGTTTTCTTTAGAATTATTTAGGGAAAGATCAGATTTCTTCTTAATAGTTCGCTTTAATAGAAAACTTTTAGTTTGGGTTTCTTTGTTTCAACAAAATTCATTATTTCTTTTAGTGAAATTTTTGAAACAAAAAAATTTAATTTCTTGCTTTATATTAGGTTGGGGGCATCCTTGAATTTGAAGCAGAGAAATTGCATGATTCTTGGCATTTTTTGGTCTTAAATTCCAAAAAATTTCCCCCCTCATGGCTAGGGGGGGCCATGAATCGTGCATTGGTGTATAGTACCTTTTTCTCATTTCTTGAGAATCTTGATATTGATGAGTTTAATATATTTTTGGGCCTTGTGTATATTGGAATAATAAATGTTTTCTCCTTATTGTAGCATATCTTTCATCGAAATGAAAAGATTGCATCTTCATCTCTTTGCATAACTTTTGAGTCAGTCAAAACACCATATTGTCCATGCCATTTTCCTCTTGAGTAACAACAGCCATAAAATAAAGCGCTTATAAAAATTGATTAGACATTTTTATATTTTATGGTAGTAAACCTACATTAGATTAGTTGTAGGGCTTTAGAATAGGTGTGAAAGATAACTTTCCAAAACTGCAAACAAACATAGTATCTTGTGATAGGGAGAGTTAAATCCACTTACTACATTTTGTCTTGGGAAGCCTTTCTAACACAAGGGTCAATCACGAGGTCACATTGAGACTGGCAGAGTTACTCACCCTGCTTTGTTGGTCTTGGTGTAGAGATTGCGCGTATTANGTGACTTTGGAGGGGCAAGTCTTCACGGTACCTAGAATCAACGTTGGCCAAACTCACTCGGGCTCCTTGGAGGGTATACCCACGATTATGTGTGGGAGATTGCACCAGGGTGTAAGTTTGTTAAGCAAGTCGTCAACGTAGCTTTTCCACTCTCTCTATCTCAGCCCCTTCTTAATTTGTTCCCTCTACGTTGGATTTCATCACCCACTAGTGAGCTCATTGTGAGAAGGTTTTGTTTGCTTGCTTGCTTACTAGATTTTTAGCGTATGTTGTTTGTTTTCCCTAGCATACTCTAGATTGGATATTTATTTAATGGCGTCAGTTCCCGGAATGACCAATGAAGGAACCCCTACTCCATGGGAACCTTTTGTTTTTCCTTCTTATGGAAAAATTGGTCCTCCTCAGTTCACTACTTTGAGCCTTCCAGGTCTCACAATTGGATTACCGGTATGGTTGTTTTCCACTCAGGTAATCCTGAATGCAGTAATTTTTTTGGTCATAAGCACTTCCCCCCAAGAACATCAACCTCATGTTGATCCTTCGTCGTCTTCACCAATAAGATTTTCTTCGCCTTCTTCACTTGCAAGGTCTTCCTCCATTTCATCTTCTTCGCCGAGTGAAAGATCTCAAGCTAGTAACTTGGTGGATAAGAAGAAGAAAAATAAGCAAGGATCCAAACTTCCAATCACTGTCAAACATGTTGGAAAACAACCAGTTACTGTTAATCATGCTGGGAGTGTTGATGATGTCAAGATCACCCAAAGAACCCGTAAGCCCAAGTACCCTTGCAGGCTTTGTAAGGGTAGTCATCTTCTTAACTTTTTCCCTGGTCTACCCAAGGTTATTGAAGTATGGTCTACACATCCTGACCAACCCATGTCATCAGCCTCTGAACAACATGCTGATGACCTACCGTCCACTAGTCACGATACCATTGGGAAGAAGAAAAGTAGAGTCAAGTTCTCGTGTATGTTATGCAAAGGGAGTCATCTCACTCACCTTTGCCCTCATATGGACGAAGCCTCAAAATTACTAGAAGACATGACTGTTTTACAGCCTCAACTTCCAGCTTCTTATAGTATGTTTTCTCTCAACCCCCTTGTAGTTGATGGAATGATCACTCCAGACTCGTCGCCGGTCAATCCGATTGATCATGTCGTCAATCTGGTCACATCCTTAATTGAACCAGTTGACAAAGTGGTCAATCCGATCCCATATTCAGTTGATCCCACTCTCCCTTTAGAGAGTGTTAACAAAGTGGTTGATTTGATCCCATCCTCGGTCGATTCCACTCTCCCATTAGAGAGTGAAACCCAAGCGATCGATCCGTTTCCACCTGTCGACCCCATTCTCCCCTTGGAGAATGAAACCCAAGTGGTCAATCTGATCTCTCCATTGGTCGATCCTACTCTCCCGGTCAAGAGTAAACCCGATACTGCCCATGTTTTTCTTGTTGATACAGACTCTGCCATGTCGGGGGGTATTGCTCCTTCTCCCATGAAATCTCCTCCAAGTAATGAGACCATCCATTTTAATTGGGGTGTGCTAACTGGACCTCATCTTCCCTCTCACATTCCTTTCTAGATTACAGTATAGGTTTTTGGTTGAGACATTCCTCAGACACTGATAGATGAAGGTGCATCCATTAGTATTTTGTCCTCTTTTGCTTGCCAAGCTTTGGGTTGTCCTCCACTTGCGTCGGTTACACAAAATCTGTTAGCTTTTAACAGAAGAACTAGTCAACCTTTAGGGACCCTTCCTTAGTTTCCTGTAACTTTGGGAGGGAAAATTGTCTTTATTGACGTCATGGTAGTCCAGGACCCCTTGGATTTTTCTTTACTCCTTGGGTAAGATTATGTCTATGCCATGAAAGCTATTGTGTCTACTCTTTTTTCGTGTGATATCTTTCCCTTACTATGGACAGGTTGTGATTGTTGATCAACTTTCATTCATTGACCTCGCCTGGATTGCCTCCCTAAATGGTTCTTATATGCAGACGGTATCACCCCCACCACATGTTAATTATGTCGCATTGTTGCCTATGGCTTAAACTTCTGATGACTTGGATCCAGTAGTTGACATGGTGATCTCTTCGATAGGGTTGTTAGAGCCTGATTTCTTTACTCCTGTCATGACCCTTGACATGGTGTCCTTCCAGAGTGTGTTTCTTCCTTCCAGTGAAGACCTCTTGGAAGATATGACCGAGTTTTGTCCCTTCACATGGTGTCATTCCAGAGCATTGTCCTCTTGGAATCCATGATCAATAAGAGAGACTGCAAGCATAGTTTTTGACTCTCTGAGGCAACCTCGTTA
>JASDQU010104189.1:0-14044 GCA_032191745.1 Picea mariana | reverse complement strand
CAAGTGCCTCTTTAGTGTCGTCATTATGATAACACGATTCAACAACATTTGCGACACTTGCGACAAGTGAGAGGAATGTGCGACACTTATCCAGTTGAGTGATTTTGAGGTGTAACACCAATGTTCATCCTGGCTTTCTTGCAAAAAGTTTTGGGGTTCAATTATAGATAGTAGTGCAAAATTTGTAGAGGTAGATGTATCTATAAGTTTTCTTCTAGTTTGTACACTTGTTTCCTTATTTCCAAGATTATGACTTTCTGGATGATGTTTTTGAAGATACCTTGATGGGGTCTTTATATGTGATGTTTCCATTCTCTCTTCTTCTAAATCCTCTTTCTCTTGTTGCTCTCCCATTCTATCGTCTTGTAAATCATTGTTGATTGGTTCATCATATTGCTCATTATGGTCTCGATATCTCACTGAATAAAGTGGTCCATCATCTAACTTTACATATATTCTCTCAATTATCTTATGGAGCCTTTTGTTATAACACTTTTATCATTTACTTTTGAAGGAGTATCCTAGAAGAATTCCTTAATCAACTCTAGAATCAAACTTACCTAAGTTGTCTTCATTTCTTTTAATGTAGCATTTGCTTCCAAAAAGGTTGAATTGATTTATTGATGTCGATATTCCATGCCATATCTCATAAGGTGTTTTATCACTATTTACGCTTATGTGCACCTTATTGAGAATGTTGACAACAGTTTGAACAACCTCTCCCCAAAAGTTTATGGGTACTTATGATTCATCAAGCATGGCCTTGGCCATTTATTGAACTGTTATGTTCATCCTTTCCACTACTCCATTCTACGAAGGGGTCCTGACAATATAAAATTGTCTCTTGATACCATGTTTTTCACAAAAACTATTGAATTCATTAGATGTGAATTCTCCTCCTCTATCTGACCTTAGGAATTTTTTTTTTAAGTCCATTTCATTTTCTACCTATGCTTTGAAGATTTATAATTTAAAAAAAGCCTTAAATTTATGCCTCAACAATCCAACCCAATCCATTATGGTATAGTCATCAATTAATAGAATGAAATATATTTCACCTCGAGGAGATTGTGTACTCGTATGGCCATATATATCTGTATGAATCAGTGCAAGAGGTCGAGTGGTGGTGTGTTCTCTTGCCTTGAATTGAAATCTTGAATATTTTCCAAACTGATGTGACTTGTNTATTCCTAGATTAACAAGTTTATTAAAACTAAGATGACCTAACCTTTTGTGCCAAAGCCATCTCTCATCAGTTTTACCAATGCAACATTTTTTCGTGTCTTATTCTAGAACATAGACATTTCCTGAAGTTCTAACTTCCTTAACAACAATATTCCCTATATTTGCATCCATTACCTTACAACCTCTTGAATGAAAAATAACATTTTGTCCTTGGTCACACATTTGACTTACACTTAATAAGTTATGTTTTAGATCATCAACATACATCACATTATGTTCTTTGGTCTTTCCCTTTTTATCTTCATCTAATACAACAATTCCTTTTCCTCTAATTCTAGTTGGAGCATTGTTTCCAAAAGTGACATTACCACCTTTTTATTCAATTAAGAATTCAAACTTAATTTTGTCTCTTATCATGTGCTTGGAGCAACCATTTTCAATGTACGATTGACTTTCTTGATTTTTGGCATATATATCTAGTCCACAATTTTCTTCGCTTTTATTTTTCTTCCACAAAACCTTGGTAAAATATTGTAACACCCCCGGTTTTAATCCCTATGAACTAGAATTTATTATGTAAATGTGACATTAGGCTGGTGAGTTGGTAAAATTGGAAAGGGGATGAAGTGCCTAGAAATGTAATACATCTATATATATTAATAAAATATATTGATGGCTACAAGATGGACAATGACAAGAGATAAGGGCTATGATTCCATAAGAGAGGGGGCTAAAGGGGCTAAGTCTTTTTATTATATTTTATTTACCCATATTGGTTTTAATTGAGAAAATTGGTTACATGAGCTTCTTGGGAAGGCCATGTGGTTCTTGGTTCTTATAATTATATAAACCCTGCATGTGGGCCTTTTGGGAGTTGTTATTTGTTTCTCTCCATTCACTCTTACACTCTTCTCACTCTTTCATTTTTGGTTCCTCATTCTTGATAATTCTTGTGCTCTTGTTCTGAGCATGGAAACAAATGGCTGGAAGAGGAGAGCCATTTCTAGATAGTTATAATAAATTATTGATCTTTCTAGGTTATAATGGATGCCTATGGGAATTGAGATTGATGGAATTTCTGAATGAATTTTTCATAGATGAAGGGCCTTCTGGGAGGAAGTGTCAAAAAATACTTGGAGTCAGGCATGAGGTTGAGTCTGAAGGGAGGAATCCAATGACAAGAGCCCAAAATAAAAAGATCATTTAGATCAATCAATACCATTCTCAGCCATCGTATCTTGTGGAGATGTTCTTTTGTAAAGGTGTTTTTGAAAGCTCTCGTTTAGAAGAGTTTTGACGATATCGAAAGGGAATATTCTTCGATACTGTCTTTTCAGAGCAGTGAAACTTCCCTGATCTTCTGAAATCCAAATAAAAAGTTCTGATGGTATCAAAAGGGAATATTTTTCGATACTCTATTTTTGGAGCAGTGAAAATTCCTCAATATTTTGAACTTTGAATGATAAGTTATGATGGTATTGAAAGGGAATATTCTTCGATACCCTCTTTTTAGAGCACTGAAACTTCCTCGATCTTTTGAAACCTAAATGATAGGCTCTGACAATATTGAAAAGGGAATATTCTTTAATACCCTCTTTTCGGAGTCCCATTTGATCTTTATTCTTCAACACTTCGAATGGGAACCACTGACAAATAGTCCAAATCTATTCTGAGTTGATATCAACGATGCAGATTGCCATAGGAAAAACGGTTCCACAGTTTAAAAAAAATGAAGTCTAGAACCATTTTCTTATTTTGTCCATAACAAGAGTAGATTAAGCCATATTTAGATGACACTTATGGTTTTTTTCTATAGATCTGGACTCTACAAAATTTCTAGAGAGGGTCATTGCCCATTTTTCCTTAGATTTGTCAGAAATTGCAAAATAGTGTTTTTTAAAGATCTGGGTCTAGGTCATTGGTAGAGGTCTAGATTAATCTTAAATTCATTGAGAGTGTCTAGAAAGAAAACACAGAAATAAACTATGAATGAATTGAATAAATCCTAAGGGGATTAGAATGGGGATGTTGAAATAGGCCAAATCCACTATTTTGGGCCATGTTTTTGGGATTTTTGAGATGTTTGGAGGAAAAGTGACCCCAGATCACAAAAATGAAAATTTTTATTTACTCAACATTTTATTTACTCATCAATACAAACAACTTTGGCTTAGTGAAAATTTTACAGAAGAGCACAAATTGAGAGATAACTAGTTTTGCTAAAAATTTCAAGTCTGGGAAAATAGGTGAAAAAGGGAAAAATTGCCATTTCCAGATTGCTACAGTTTTTTACTAGAGCATCATATTGAAAATATGAGAGTTCTTATAAATTAATTTTCATTATTATTATTTATGCCTCATATAAAAGTTTCTCTAGTTCCTGATGTATTTTCTTCTGCAGTTGACCAAAGTTGGCATTTCAATAAAATTACACCAGTGGAGAAAATGAACAAATGGGATGAAAGTGGCTTTTTTAGGAAGCCTTAACTTTCACCTCAAAGATCAGATCAGGGAATGAGTATATTCCTTGGAAAATGATTTAGAGGAGAATGACTTGGAATTACTATAATTTGGAGAATTGTGATATAATTCTTCATGAACTGAGTAGAAAAAGTACATGTAGCCTTAATTGACAATTTTTTTTATAATACGTATAATTCTAACAAAAATGATTGATTGCATATTTGGAAGAATTAAAGGTATAATTGGATAAATTAAAGTCTATTATTGGATATTAGAGTCATGGAATAATGAAAAATTTTGTAGAAGTTGGCTAAGGCAATAGAAAGCTACATGGAAAATAATGAAAAGTGGATAAATAACTCAAGAAGAGTGAATTTTTTTTTTTTTATTATTCAGCTATTACAGAGTCTGAATGAATTGAAAGACACAAAAACAAAAATAATCACATAGGACATGAGACCAACAGGTGAAGAATGGCATTCATGAGCATAGAAAGGAAAATTAAGTCTCCATAGCATTGAAGGTAGAGGGGTGTAGATAGCTGCAAAGCTTGATGTGAAAGAGAAAAAGGAGATTAAGAGGTGATGTGTGAATCATCTATATGTTCCAATAACATGAGTGCTTGATAAGGATTTTCCATGTATAAATTTGTTACCTTGTCTAAAATTACTCAGAGAAAGAAAGCCACTTCTGATATCAAAGTTCACAGTGAAAGCATGATACAAATGTAGAGAAATTAGAGATAGAATAATAAATGCTCTTTCACTTGAAAAGTGATACTGAATGAAAATAAGATTCCATTAGGAATGGCTTGAGTGGGGAAACTATGGATTCAAAGGAAATTGTTAAATGAAGTAATAGTAGGGATGTAGAATCTGTATGGGTAAGTTGATTCAAGCATGTTGTGGTAGTAGAGTAATGGAATGTTGTGAGCTACCTCATTCTATGGTGTTGGAATGTTTCATAAAGGTAAAATTTTGTATAACCCTTCCTACTGCTGCACAAACCCTACTTTAGGTGGTGGTCTTGGAACCACAACCTTTGTGTGCACGTTGGCTTCCAAAAAAATGAATAATAGTGCACAGGGCCGCCAAAAAAATGATGTAGTCAACCTACAATCAATTGACTGCATCATTTTTTTGGCGGCCCTGTGCACTATTGATCTCCATGGCAGTTGTTGTTCGAGCTTGTGCTTCTTCCATCACTGGTGTAGGGATTTTTGGTTCGACACGTAGGGACGAAATTGTGTCGACATCAACTACTCCCTCTCTATGAGCCATTTCTTACTGGACCTCTACACTTTCATGTGGTGCCCTAATGATGCTACAGGTTTTCCTCATGGTTTGGCACGGTGCACCAATATTTGTTGGTTCCATCATGGGTATTGCTCACTTTTTCCGAATGGGCTTTGACTAGTTCGCATTGTGCACTCGTCTATTCACTTTGGCTCAGTGTTCTCTCTATTGCTGCAAGTTTGCAATTTCACAATAAGTTGTAATATGTCTGCGTTGCCCATTTATATAGAAGGTTTTATAATTTTTCATGAAGCTTCTAGGAGAAGCTTCCCTAGCTGCAATAAATCTTTATGAGTATGTTCCATTTAATTTTCATAAATGCCACCAGTTGGCGCCTTTTTGCCATAACCATCATTTTTTTCTTTTCCAACCATTTGTCCTTTTTTCGTTGCGCTGAAATTTTTAAGTTCATCGTGTAGTTCCGCTGTCATTTTTATTTAGTGCATAGTGTTTTTCTTTTTATTACCCATCTGCTGCGTGCAAACATTTTTCTCTTTTGTCGCACTAAGTCTAATTTTTCTGCGCACAATATTCCCTAGTAATTTTTGTATTTTCTTTATTTTTTGTTTTGAATTTATTTTTCCTTCTTTTTATCCTTTTTAATTATTTTTTTCATTTTTCTATCCTAGATTCTACTATATTACACTATGTACATGTCTTTCTTACTGCGTTGAAACTTTTAATTATTAAGAAGCCAGCTATTCATGTATAGTTTCAGTCGACTCCCATTAATAATTCCATTCATTTGTGTTCCTTCCATATCCTTTAGCTGAATAGATCCCCCCATATGTGACATCCTTTACTTCATAGGGCCCTAGCCAATGCATTCTGAACTTACTAGGATGTTGAAAAAATTTACTATCATAGAGCAAGACTAGGTCTCCTTCCTGGAAATTCTCCCTCTCGATATGTCTATCATGCCAAGATTTGTCTCTTGATTTTTGTACTTGATGAAATCCTTTTAGAATCCTATCCTCTTCCATATCCATTAGTTTATTTATACTTTCCATTACTATGCATATTTCTTTCATGTTGGTAATTGCTGCTATGCATAGACTGGGTACCAGAAATTATAATGGTACTATGGCTTCCTTCCCATACACCAATCTGAATGGTTGTTGGCCCTTGGTTATGGAAGGAAGTGAAGAACAAGGAAGAAAAAGTAAAAAGTGAACTTCGCGGGAGACACAGTGACTGTCACTGGGTCGAAGTGAGAAAAAAAATAGAGAAGATGGAGACAAGTATGGAAAAGAAAGCCATTGGATGAAAAGGTCAAGGTTAACAGATCAACAAGGAAGAGGGATCGAGGACAAATCAACAAGTGGATAAATCCACCATTGGATGCCTTGGAGCACCGTGCGAGAAGGAAGGAAAGATAGGATGGTGAAGCCCGGAAAAAGCGGATTAAGTTGACCTAGGGTTTTTGGTATTTAGGGTTTTGGCACCTAGGTTTTAGCCTAAGGCTATCAATGTGATATTGTAATGTATAAATAAAGGTCAAGAGGACTTGGGTTGGGTTGGTACGATATTTTTGTTGATCTATCTCTATTGTTGTGGTGAGCGATTATTGTATTGTGAGAGAGAAGTGTTGAGTGAGAGAGCCTTCTGGTATTGTAAGATCTTCAGTTGGGTGTGAAGGTCAAGTCTTGCAGCTAGGTGCACAGGAAGGGGAGAGAATGGGAGAGAAGAAATAAGATCTACTAGATGAGAGAGCAGACAAGAATTGTATGCTTTACCTTAATAAATCATAAGCACAGTTTTGTGGATGTAGCCCTAGAGAGAGGGTGAACCACGTATATCTGGTGTTATGTGTGTGATTGATGCCTTGATCTATGTCATTGTTATTATGTTATTGCATACTGTGTTAGAGTAGATCTATAACTATGCAGAATAGATAAAAGGAGGAAACTGATATATGATGATTATGATGTTTTTGTGAGATCCACTTGATATTCCCCTGGTTGTAGACATCTATGTCCTACAACCCCCTCATATCTGCTTCGGGTGATACTGCATCTACCTCGTAGGTGTTGCCGAAAGGGCTAGTAGCTAGGGCTTGTTGGTGTTCTCTTGGAGTTGAACCCTGGGTATGCCCCTGACCCAAAAAATGGTTCCATTGTCGGGACCAGAATCTTCGTGAGGGAATTTCAAGGTAGTTCCCATCGAAGACAGAGATACTAAAGAGGATATAAGATTAGGAGAGGGACTTCGCTAAAGCCCAGAATAAGAACCTTAAGTTGAGTATTGAATATTGGCTACAAATATACATCTTCACCGACATTCATGAGATCTTCTTTGGAGGAATCCACCAAGATTTGTTTGAGTGGTTGGATAGGTTAGTTGATACCCAATCTGAGATAAGACCTAGATCTCCCGTGGTTTGGACTCCAACGTTGATACAAAAGGTTAAAAGAGTCAATAGCACTGTATCCCAAGCTATAGATCACTGGTTCAATAGTACCATTGGAGGGTATAGTACCGAATTTGTTGTTGATAGGGTAGAATTGTATAGCCAAGCTGAGAGATACTTTTTCAAAGGACCCAAGGGAAATTTTTTGCACTTTTTGAAGCTGAGAATCAATATGTTGTTGCTTGAAAAGAACATCTTGAAGATATAGTAGATCGGGTGGATTTGAAAAGGCTAATGCTCAAAAATTCAGACAACAACAACGACACAGAAGTTGGACATACACGCAGTGGAAGAGTATTTAGAGGGGTTCACCTTGAGAACCTGTTTAAGAAAAACTACGGGGAAGAGGGTTTCTACAATGGAGAAGAGGCAGATCTGACAGACGAAGAACGTTCAGAACCTACTGAGGCAAAGGAAGAAGTAGTTGAAGAACTTCACCGAAACGAGCCAGAAACCTCAGGAACTGTGCGGGCTACTGAAGTAAGTAATATCATTCCTCCTATTGTTTCAAAAATTCTAAGTAATCAGAATATTCTAAATCACTAGAGTCCGTAGAGCACTATTACTAGTAGTTCAACATCCACTCAGACATGAAACCTAGGAAAATTCATGGCAGATGAGATGAGGCTCCCTATCTTTAGAGGAGATGGATCTGAAGATCCTGATTAGCACTGGTTTCTATGTGAGGCTGTATGGAACATTAAAAATATTACCGATGAAGCTGTTAAAAGAAACCCATTTAGCACTACATTGAGAGACCACACGTTGAGTTGGTACATGAAGCTTGTCCAAGGACTTGTGCAGTCTAATCCATTAAGTGAGATCAAGAACACATTGATTGTAGAGTTTAAGAAACCTAAGTTGGAGTCACAATGTATTAAAGAGCTGAAGGAGATCAAGAAGAAGGTAGCCAAACCTGTTTGGGAGTTCTACCAGAGATTCAAGACCCCAACAGGCCGACTGACTTTCAAGATCCTGAACGAGAAGAACAAAGAATGGTTCATCACTGCTCTTTTACCACATATCAAAGTTCCCCTAATGTATTAGAAGATTTCTTCATAGACAGAAGCATTGGAGATCTCCATGAAGCTTGAATCATCCCCTATGAGAGAATCCAACTCAGGTATGAGTCAGATCATGAGTCAGTTAACTAGTTTGACTTTCCAGGTTGAGGACATGAAAAAGGACAAGGGAAAAGATAAAAGGGAAGAAATATGGTGTATCGGATGAAAATTAGAAGGCCATGACAAGGAGAATTGTCCCCTATTCCATGAATACTTGTCTTATAGAGCTTCTATCCCTTTGAAGCAAGTCAGATTACCCTGGTGTGAAGTATGCAGAAATTGACATCACCCTGGTGAGTGCTATTACATGCAAAAGTACATTTAGAAGCCCATGAACTTGTATTGCACATTCTGCAAATCAGTAGGGAACGATGATAGATATTGTAGAGATTATGATCTCATGCATGAAAGATCAAGATACATATACAAGATCCAACTCCCCAAGAAGAGTAAACTTCAACCCTCATGGTGGATTCATAGGATGAGGACGAGGAGGAGGTATGGGTCGAGACTGAGGATAAATAATATGTTATAACTGTGCGCAGCTAGGACATCTAGCAAGGGACTATCAGAACCCTTGTACCACTTGCAGTTATTGCAACTCCTTCGAGCATGTCATTGAGGACTGCCTTGTGCTGCTAGCTAAGCTTCAGGAAAGATGAGGACCTCAAGAGAACCCGCAAGTGAAACTAGTATATGCTAAACCTCACGGAGTAGACCCTAGAGTCATTGTTATTAATAGAGGAGGCTCTACTACAGGAGAGGATAGAATGACCCAATGAAAGAGCACAGAGGACTCAGGTATCAGGAAAGCTACAGAGAAGACACAGACTTTTGATGCAAAGAAAGAAAGGAAAATATTTGAGGAAGTAAGGCAAGAGTTCAAAGAATATCAAGGTTTGTCCTCAAAAACACAACCAAAAATAAGATAATATGGAATGCCTCAGACATTCGGTCATTCTTCTTCACCCAAAGAAGTAAAAGAGGTAAGAAAACTCATGGAATTTCTATGCACTTGTGTTAAGTTAAATCAAGATAAAAGCATTGTACAAGAGCTGCAAAATTTAATCAGACAATATGAGCTAGGAATGACAGACCCCTTACTGAGCAAGGAAGTACACCAAATTGGGAAAAAGAGAAGGAAAAATAAATAATTACACTTGAATGCTCAAATAGGAGAATATCACATAGACTATGTGGTCCTCGACTTAGGGTCGAAGGTCAATGTCATGACAAAGCAAACTTGGGCACTAATGGGAAAACCAAAGTTAATATATTCCCCTATAAGACTTAGGATGGCTAATCAACAAGCTATCATCCCATTTGGATGAATGGAGCATGTCCCTGTGGACATCGACGAAGTAAGATCATTTGCATATTTTGAAGTAATTGAAATTGTTGATGACAGTTTCCCTTACCCTACTTTGTTAGGAATTGATTGGGCCTTCAACAATTCCACTGTTGTTGATTTAAAGAAAAGGTGTATGAACTTTGAAAGGGATGGCCTTAGGGTCATTGCACCATTAGATCCAAATGAGGGTCAACGATACACAAAGCCCATCCAAGAAGAAGACCATGCATATGAACTAGAAAATATCTACAAACTAACAACCAGACAACATGATTATATCAACCCTATAGCCAATGGAAATCTAAGTTGGCAAAGTGACAATGCATGTTCATTAGATTAAGAAGAAGTGCTAAAGAACTAGCAGAACTAGATGTATGAAGTATCTACCAGAAGATGTGCTAGATTAACTAGAGAGGTTTGCTAGATCGACACAACAATGAGTAAATTACCAACATTTGATGGGTTGAACCCTTTAGAAACCTTCCTATCATATTTTGAAACAAATGTACCAGCAAAATAGAGGTTGTTGGCAATGAATGAGGCCCTGAAAGCTACACCAGCAAGATGGTGGGGGACGCATAAAAGAAATATCACAGATTGGACACAATGTCGAACCTTGATTACAATATGGTTCTCAGCACAAGCAGTAAGTTGTGAAGTAAGGTATATCGGTCAAAGTTTCCCAAAGGACCATGTGCGAAGCTGCGAAGAGGCCTGGAGTGACATTCCTCGAGAACAATGGGTGCACAGATTCATTAACACGCTGGACACGACCCCTATCAAGTGGTACCTTCAAGTGGAGTTGTGCCTCATCACTGTAGATTGGGAAGGTATGACTCGGAATTTTGTAACCACCTTTTTATTTGAAAGTGAATATCCTTTAGTAGACCAAGCATTACAAATTGTGAGACATAAGGTATTCTAAGAGGCATCTATCCTCCCTATGAAACAAGAAGAGAATAAATGGACTACGCCTCTCCATAAATTGTAGACTTGCTACAACATCAATGCTAATGACGACAATGATCCGAGGAAGGTAAACATCACTGAAACAAAAGGCCAAAGAGATGTGGAGGGACCATGTGTTGAGCTACCATTTATTGGTCAGACAATCAAGATAAAAAATTTCAATATTGGAATAGAGGAGACACGAAATCTTGCCAATGTTGGAGATTATTAGGATGTTGCTACCATTAACAATATTACAAAGTTTTTGCACGAATATAAGGACTTATTTCCGACCAAGTTCATTGATATGAAGGGTATCAAAGGACCTATGGGAGAGATGAGAATACCTTTGAAACCAAGTGTGAAGCCAATCAAGTAAAGACCCTACAGATTGAATCCAAAATACAAGGAAAAAGTGAAGATTGAGCTTGACAGAATGCTAGAAGCAGGAATTATAGAACCTATCAAAGAATCAGAGTGGATAAGCCCTATGGTGGTACAAGACAAGAAGACAGGAGAAATCAGGATATGTGTAGACCTCAGGAAGTTTAATGATGCCTGTCTGTGTTACACATTATTGTCATCATCCCTATGACCGTTACTGATGTAAGCCTATCTGTTGCCTTCAAAGGGGTCAATGGCCTGAGTTCCTGAAGAGAGAAGGGAGAAGAACTTTTACTGAGAAAAGAAGTTTCATTTTCCTTTATGAAAACCCTATTAAAGAGGAAGTTCACAGGTTGCACTATGGCTAGGGTGCGAGAATGCCTGATTCTCGCAAGCTGCACCATAGCTGACTTGCGAGAAGTTTGCAGGTTGCTCTATAGGTAGGGTGCGAGAATGCCTACATGTGGGAAAAATGAGCGTTTTCTCGAATATTCTAGAAGGAGAAACTTCCATGGTGAGGTGGCATCCGAATGGTTTGGATCTTACTCATTTTCATGATTTAGTAGGATCATCCTAACCTCCTCACCTTATCCTCTTCAACTTATAAAAGGAGAGGAGTTCTCATGGAGAAATATAGCTTTGGTTAGCTTTAGATCTTTTGGGATTAGATTGGATTGGATTGAGATTTGGAGATTTTTAGCTTGGCTAGATGAGCCACTTTGTCAAGATAGATTGTGAATATTATCAGATCTATGCTTTCAAAATTCTTGGAGTGAAAGTGTGTGGGGAACGAAGGAAATTTGGAAGGGACCTTACGACATCAAGGCCATGTTTGTAATCTCTCTTTCACATTTAATATGATACAGTAATATCATTCATTCCTATAAACCTTGCTGTGTTGTATTGTATGATTCCTTGATCACATACATAGGTTTATATTGAGTTTATGCTATTGCTATCACTTTTGTTGGTTGTGTTCTTTTGCAGGATCATCATTGTATGAGCATTGGAACAGAGCTNATGGCGATGGCGAGAGGAAGCGACATTTAAATGGTATGTCACTCATCCCTCTTTAGTTAGTAAATTCAATATCTAAAACTTAAGGAAAGCGTCATGTTCTTGTGTGTTTTGTTCTAGATCTAGATGGATCTAGGGAGATCAATTAGTGTCTGCACGTACCGATTAGTCCGATAACAAAATTGGCGACCATACTGGGGAACAAATTGTTTCCTAGTTAGTCTAGTTTTCCTTTCTTTGATTTCTTGTATTATGGTCTTTGAGTCTGTGGCAGATCCATCCAGACTCTATGGATCTGAAAGTTCACTCAAATTTAGTCCTTTTTCAAATTTTTTCTTGTTTACAGGCATTCTCGCAATGCACCCTTTAGTGGCCTGTGAGAAACACCTGAGTTCACACCCCTAGTGTTAAGTACAGTGTGAAACCCTCGCAGTCAACCTTTGTTCAGCCTGCGAGAATCTTTGATTCTCGCACTGTAATACACTGCGAGCCTGCAAAATTGTTTGTAAAATTTTTTGGTTTGGGTCTTGTCATTTTTTGATGCCGAGTTTTTCTTTGAATAGCTGGATTGAACTTTTGGAGCCTATATTGATATGTTTACAGTCTTCTTGACATTCTTTGAGTTATTTTTATCCATCTTTACTTTGCTTGGTTTTGAAGGATTAGTCTCTTGCTTTGAGTGTCTTTCAATTACAAAGCATGTGTTTTCTTTAGAATTGTTTAGAGAAAGATCAGATTTCTTCTGAATAGTTCGCTTTAAAAGAGAACTTTTAGTTTGGGTTTCTTTGTTTCAAGAAAGTTCATTATTGATTTTAGTGAAATTTTTGAAACAAAAAGATTTAATTTCTTGCTTTATATTAGATTGGGGACATCCTTGCATTTGAAGTAGCGAAATTGCATGATTCTTGGCATTTTTTGATCTTAAATTATGAAAAATTTAAGATGGGGGGGGCATGAATCGTGCATTGGTGTTCAGTACCTTTTTCTCATTTCTTGAGAATCTTGATATTGATGAGTTTAATATATTTTCGGACATCGTGCATATGGGAATGATAAATTTTTTCTTCTTCTCGTAGCATAGCTTTCATAGAAATGAAAAGATTGCATCTTCATATCTTTGCATAATTTTTGAGTCAGTCAAAACACCATATTGTCCACGCCATCTTCCTTTTGAGTAACAACAACCATAAAATAAAGGACTTATAAAAATTGATTAGACATTTTTGTCTTTTTTGGTATCAAACCTACATTAGATTAGTTGTAGGGCTTTGGAATAGGTGTGAAAGATAACTTTACAAAGTTGCAAACAAACATAGAATCTTGAGTTAGGGAGCGGTTAAATCCACTTATTACATTTTGTCCTGAGAAGCCCTTCTAACACAAGGGTCAATCACGAGGTCGCATTGAGACTAGCAGAGTTACTCACCCTTCTTTGTTGGTCTTGGTGTAGAGATTTCACGTATTACGGGGGTCACTTGGAGGTATACCCACAATGATGAGTGGAAGCCTCTCGAGTTTATTTCGGGCTAGATACCCTGCCCTTGTGTGTGGATCGGATTGTCGACTGTCCGCCCAGGATTTATTGTTTTCAGTGGTAACCTTAGTGGCCTATCTTCTTAGGGTCTTACACAAGGTGACTATGAAGGGGCAAGTCTTCATGGTACCTGGAATCGACGTTTGCCAAACTCACTTGGGCTCCTTAGAGGGTATACCCACGATTATGTGTGGGAGCTTGCACCAGGGTGTAAGTCCATTAAGAAGGTCATCAATGTAACTTTTCCACCCGCTCTACCTTAGCCCCTTCTTACTTTGTTCCCGCGACGTTGGATTTCATCACCAACTAGTGAGTTCATTGTGAGAAGGTTTTGTTTGCTTGCTTTCTTACTAGATTTTTAGCATGCGCTGTTTGTTCTCCCTAGTGGACTCT
>JASDQU010104188.1:247058-257999 GCA_032191745.1 Picea mariana | reverse complement strand
CATGGTGTTGATGACCCTACACCTCAGCAGAGTGGAGGCACCAGTGGGGATTCAAACGTGTTAGCACTTAGAGATGACAAGCTCCTTATGATGGCCATGACACATCTGTCATCTTTCCAGACACCCTTGATAGCCACATCACATGAGGGTATCAGTGACATGTTAGATATGATTGAGGAGCCTTGTGTGAGGGATGCACACCATGGACATATGGATCGACAGACCCAAGAGGAGATATATGACATGCAGACAGTTGACCCTACACTCACATATCAACATGAGGAGATTGAGTCACCTCTTTTGGGGACTCCATTAGTTGAGTAGGTTATGGAGACGTATAGTTTGAGGGGACGCTTACTTCCAGGACCAGCCTGCATTGATGAGGATGCACTCTTTATTAGTTAGGATGACCATAACACGTGTCTGGACACATCTATATGGGATCCAAGCGCAGATGATAGTAGCAAGGTGAGTGCATAGGAGGATACAACTTCTCATACATGATACAGTGTGATTCAGAGGGAGATAACATCTAGTGATGTGAAGCATTGGCATACAGGACCCAGTGGCATAGTAGACAGTGGGTAGCTCAGCACTTTATCTTCTACGGAGAGTGTTGTTGGGGATTCCAATGATGGCACTAGCAGTGAGGGATGTGAGGTGGCACCTCAGCATGACGGTGATTAGGAGTCACACCACTTAGTAGGACAACTGAGATTCAGTGAGGATATGATCATGGCAACTATTAGGCGTTTTGATGACACACATGCATTGGTGGTTGATTACTGTTGGAGGGCATCTGTGGCACATGGTAGTGCAGATGGGGGGTTTGTCATGGATGACCTTCTTACCCTTAGGGAGAGAGTGTCTATGTCGAGGACTGACTACCAACAGTTGTTGACAGAAATAGAATACCTACTGGGGATTGGCGAGATGTATCACAAGGCCTTGAGGGAGCAGGAGTTGGAGGTGGACCGACTCACTCAAGAGTTGGAGAGCACTTGAGGATTCTTGAGAGGCACACAGACAACCCTTCAAGAATCAGAGTCTAGATCAGAGGAGATTCGTCAGAGATCCATTTCATCTATCCTAGTGGATAGTCAGATATGCCCTTCGGTCACAGGGCTAGAGGATCTTGGTGGTCTATCAGAGGAGCACCAATTGGAGGACACTTCCATTTGTGTCCCGAGATTGGTTGACCTTTAGGTAGAGGTTGATCCAATAGTACGTCTAGGATCTCCAATGCAGCATGAGTATGCGAGAGATGACATGAGTATGTCAGAGCATACTGTGAGGAGTGATAGTTCGCAGAGACATGCTGAGATGTACGGTGGGATTCAGAGGGGTATATTGCCTTGCAGGGAGGAGACACACCTAAGGGAGCATGCAGATGTCATTCCTTTGCAACAACACCTAGTTATGAGAGATCACCTTCACCATATCAACAATTGCATGGGAGATGAGAGATGGAGGTTGGTTGACCAACAGTTAGAGAAGTTACCTCCGGTTGTACTGGATGGTTGGGATTTGGTGATGACCACAAGAGAATATTTATCATGGATACCGACGAACGAGCTTCTGGTCGAATCCTTGGGATTGACCAAACAATGTGATATCTTCCAGTCCTATAGTCAACTGCGGATACTTTTGTTAGCCTATCCTAACACTTTTATCATAGACAACAACATGTGGAGGGATAGGCAGTGGTTGAGGACATGGGGAATGGCTAGGTCGAGACCACCTGACATGAGTATTTTTACGGCATCCAGTCGGATAGAGGTGGATCGTCATAGGAAGCCAATTGAGACTTGGTGTGTGATGGTGAGCATCATAGGCTAGGTGATAGCATATGAGCACAGAGGACTTCTGACAATGATCAGTCCCACACAGGAGCAGTCAAAGGAGATTGGAAGTGATAAACTTCCATGTTTGGCATGGGATCTGGGAATTCATTAGGCTAGCAGGATGTTTCACTACAGAGTGACCCGGGTTGCACCAGAGAGCCACATACGCCACCATGGGTTGGTTTGGAGTGGGCCTGGAGGGACTTGTCCTATGAAGCGAGACAACTTTTCACTCTTGATCATCATGATTGGACATGGAGATGGTTGGGCAGGTACTACTTCCATAAAGGTGTTTTTTCAGATGCAACTTCTGGACAGTAGGTCCAATTGCCACAGGTACTTCAGTTTGAGGATCCAGGAGTGGAGGATAGAGTATATATACAGGGAGCAGTTAGGCAGGGTTAGCATAGTGCAGTGCCAGCATGGTGATCTTCGACAGAGATTAGCATGGGACCCAGGAATTGCAGGATTGACCATTTCACTGACTGACAGGGGCGAGTGGACCTTTGCAGAGGAAGGTTGTTATGAATTTCCATTGAGCTTCAGTGTTGAGGGGAGCACATCACTTGAGGGTGTCTCACGGAGGTCTTGCAGTACCTCATTCTAGCATCAACATGTTTAATTGATGGAGGCTGTGTTGATCTTGGTAGTATCTTTGAGGATGGACTCATTTCGAGATGAGGTCATGTGTCATGTGCAGGAGATTCACAGAGTTGATATATTTCAGGACTATACTTCACAAGATATTGCAGTTCACTTCCTGATATGGGATCCAGGGGTGGAGTGTATGATTGTTCATCTTTTGATGGGTTCTACTATGTGTCCTACAGGTGGACATGGGATACTGGTATTATGCTTGGAGAGATTTGGTTATTGCTTGAGGACAAGCAATATTCTAGTAGGCAGGATTGTAATGTCCCCACTTTGGGACATCATTACATTTCAGGGTGTTATGATGACCAGAGCAGCCAGATGGATGTTATAGTGAGTACAGTGACTATTGAGCGATATTTTCGGGTCCAGCTTGCATCGCTCATCCTATTTCATCATTATGATCCATTCCACACAGTTTGTCTTTGGTTCCGTTGCATTTCGACAATTTCCATGATTTTGAGTATTTTGAGCTATAGGTTAATTAAATTCACTGAAGAGGTCATTTTGGGCACAATACTTGAAGGAACCTCTCAGTATAATAGCTCATTGGAATCGGGAGGAACAACACTACATGATAGGATGATGAGAAGTGATTTTCAGTGGCCAGGGAAGCCATAAGGAGAGATAAGGTGTTTTTCAGAGGTAAAAAGGTTAATTAATTAATTAAAGTGAATTAATTAATTAATTAATAATTAATAAAATGAAAGTCACTTTGGAGGGACAAGGTGAGCAAGAAGTATAAAGGAGAGGCAAGGGCCTCTATTCTCTCATGCATCCATGTATGTTTATCTTTGATATCTGGCTTCTAGCTAGAGATCCCATACCTTGGGGGTTTTGAGGGTTTTGACTTAACAAACCCTAGAGGACGATTAAGTGGTGAAAGATTCCACCTAGCTTGTCCCAAGCTTGGTCTCGGGGATGCAATACTCCCCCACACCATTCTAGTTCAGATCTACATTAGTGCAGGAGGGTTCCACACCAGCCACAGGCATAAGAGGAGAGAGGGCGCACCATTGGGGGTTTTCTAGCAAGGGAGGCACACTTGTGGAGTTAGACTCATTTTTTTTGGTTGAGGAGAAGAGATTTCGGGAATTCCAAGTATTGGGTTTCCCTTGCAGGTGTCATAACGCCATTCTTGGTTGTTTTCGGAGGTATTTTGATGGAAGATTGATTTGTATTGAGAGTGGGACGATTTCCCCAAGAGGAGGGCACAACATTCTTTGGAGGGTGGCTAGATCCAAGAGTCTAGCAGGTCCTTTGACGATTTGAGCACTTGGGTTTTCATTGTCGTGTCCCGATCTATCATTCTAGCAGTTTGGTAGAGCATTTGGAGGTCTCTAGGAGAGAGGCCGAATTATCTAGGGTTTCAGGCATCCAGGGGGCACACCATTCCTTGGAGGGAGGCTAGATCCATGACCTTGAGAGGGATCTTGGGATTTTGAGCACCTGGGTTGTTCTTGCAGTTACCCGATCTACTGTTTGGCATCTTAATTGGAGCATTCAGACATCTTTGGTAGCAGGGCCGAATTGTTGAGGCTATTCAGTGTTCTAGTAGGGCGTGGCATCTTCCAGCTTGGGGGTTGACACTTCATACAACTCAGATCTTTCTTGTATTGGTATTCATGGTGTATTTAGCCTTTGGAGGCTTATAGTATCTTCTTGGAGCATTTTGTAGCATCTCCTATTATGTTATTAGATCGATCTATTGAGCATTCTAGATCGACATCTTCATTGTATCAGGTTTTTGCTTATTGTTATGAATAAAGATCAGATCTGAATCATTTTTGGGGTTGTCTATTATATTGTTGATCTTGCATATGGTTGAGGTATGTTTTGTTGCTTTATCTTCTTATCTGTTGCTGCAAACACACATATAAACCATCAGTATAACCCTAAGTGTAACCTAAAGGATCACTGTAAACAAAGTGTTTGGCGAAATGCCACAACCAGAAAAAGTTTAAAATTCATGCAAGATATGATGTTCCTGGCATATTGGCTTGGGAACATTACATATCAATTATTCCTTCTGCTTCATACTCGACTACTAATCATTCATCAAAACTGAGGTTTTCATGTAGTGTGAAAATATTTTTTAAACAAAAACTTTGTGTCAATATGAAAAATAAATGATGAATGTGAACTAGGGAGGGAGCACATAATTTATTGAAGAAAACTGCAATGTTAAAATAATATTCTAGAGGTTTTGTCAAGAGGAAAAAGGAAACAATTTGTCATTATAAAAACTTATATTGTTGCCTATATAAAATGGATGAAAATATGTTGGTGCTACCATTCTAGTGACCCAACTTTTGTTCAAACGATGGAATAGTGTTTAGGTGGAGTTCTTGCCATACTAGTGATTTAGGTTTTGTTCCTGATAGGTAAAAATATGTCTGGCTTTTTACTCGAATGGTTCATGTTACTAAATATTTCATAAAGTTTAAAAGATGAAATACTCGTATATTATTGTCTCCACTCTAGTTCATCCTTCTGAGATTTTGAATTCTAATTTGGTTGTGCTTTCCCTATAAGAAATATATGAGAGAGGCTCCTCCCCAACCGAATCCCCATCCCACGAAGGGAAATCCTTCAAATTAATCCCTTTGAAAAGGGCACCTCTTGAAAGTTATAGAGATTCTTTATCAGTTTTTACAAAAGAGATGAAAAAGAAAGGTGGTTGTTGATAAAACCAAAAAAAAATTGATAACAAGATGAAGGATGTTCCAAAACTCTTGTGCCTAAACCCTTTTGACATCCACAATTAGGTGAATGTCTTCTCTCAATGCACTTTAATATGAAATATTAGAAACTTGTGGTGCCTACTTAACACATTGTTGGATATTTAGGTTGATAAAAAATGAAGCCCAAATGAGTGGGAAATATTAAAGTTTGTCGTTGTGGATGGAGGGTTTTCCTATCATCTTTTCAATATAGCACTTATAGAATGCACATTTTCTACATGGGCTAATGGTTCACAAGAAACTACATATTGTATCTTGATTTGTGATGCATCAATAACTATCCTATTACATTAAATCATTCTCAAGTGTCGATGTTTGTACCTCTTCATTTTCTACCTAGATGACAATGCTACTCCATTAAAAATAAGGAATTAAGATGGCAATTACATGATGGCATCAACACAAACCAAAAAATAGGGAATCCCTAGCTTGTGTTAGGTTTTGTTAGGGGCCTTCTTGAGGCCCTAGAGATGGACATTCTACAATGGGGCCTTGTTGAAAAATTAGATTACTACTAGGTTTCTTTCAATTGCTCTTCCATGAATGTGGCCCCTTAACAAGAAACCATGAAAAATCCCCAAACATGAAGAGTTTCTAATATAGAAAAAGTGGAAGAAAAGTAGCACATTTTTTAAAGGAAAGCAAACACATAGGTGCTTAGAGTGAAAAAAAAAAATGTCAACTTAGGAAAACAACAAATACCAAACTCATAAAAGAATTAGCTTGCAAGCCAAAAGAAGTGACTCAAGACAACATACGAATGACCTCAAAATGGATGGGCTTTAACCATAGTTAATAGTCTTTGAAAATGACAAGCTACATGGAGGTTTTCTAGTTTAGGAGGAAACAAACTCCATAGTTAAGATGAAGAGCATAGAATGGAAGTTGAGAAGAAATTAGTTTATCCTTCCCTTATCACAAGTTTAAAGGTTAGATATAGAAGCTCCAAAAAAAAAGTCAATATGCTAAGTAGGGATAAACAAAAAGGGATTCCAAAGTCCTTCATGAAGATAGAGCGGAAGAATATTTGAAAAATCATAAACAATCCATAGAGAATCCCAAAGTAGCAAGTAGATGGGATCAAATACTATATTTTTCTTGAGTTCAAAGGGGGCTCCATCAAGTATAACAAATGGATTCTTTCTGTCAAAATATTAGGAGTATTAGAATCTATGTTAAAATTAGTGCCTTGAATAGGAAAGTTAAGGAAACTAGCTCTAGTTCAATGGTGTTACAAGAAACAAGATTAATATCAAAAGTGATAAAAGACAAAAAAATGTTTAATACCATTGTGCACTAGGTGTACCACCCCTCATATTTTATGTTCCCTTTCTTACAACTCGGTAGGAATGAGGCAAATGAAAGGTTCAATAGGTTTTATGGACCTTAGGATGGACTTCTTTTCTTCGATAAACGTGGTCTAGTTGATGTTTTGATAGATATTATAGGCTTGGATCATCTACCCATCCAAAATACCGTTTTTCTAGGTTTGTCGGATGACTCCCCTCCATCTTTGTTTAAGAAAAAAACCTTGCATCTTGAGTCTCTTGACATTAGAGCACTAGTTCACCGAATTTGGAACCTTCCACCTCAATTATGCAAGGAAAGAGGTTGGCTTATTTGGTGGGATGCCATTGTTTTCAAGATGGTCAAATTCACGAGGGGATGGGGAAGATTGGTTGCGAGGAAACAAAGGAGGGTGTTGAAGGAGGCACATCCACAGTGAGATGAGGTATGTATATTCTTGGAGGATGACTTACATAACATTGTTGTTTCAAAAGAGGTTGTTTATGGGGAGGCAGTTTTTTAAAAGGATGAGAATATAGTTATCAACTTGATGAGAACTTTGGCTCTTATAACCCATTTTTTCATCAAAAACACCAAAAGCAACCCATAAATCTAAAAGTGGTGCTACCAGTGGCACTTTTTCTTTTTCAGGGTTAAAATTACAACATTTTTTAACCATGGCCTTAAAAACCCATATTGTTGCTAATAAAAATCCTTCAAATCAACCCTTGAATTGAAAAGTGATTCTACCAGTAGGACACTGTTTTTTTTAGAGTTAAAATTACAACTTGTTTGAAACCACGACCTTAACAATTGGTATTGTTGTAATCAAATTCTTAGAATAAACATTTAAATTGAAAAGTGGTGCTACTAATAACACCATTTTGGGGGGGACTTTAAGCTACAATACTTTTGAAACCATGGCCTTAACAACTTGGACCATTGCAATAAAACCAGTAGCACCCCTTCTTTGGAGGGACCTAAAATCAACATTTATGAATCTGTAATCTAAAAAACTAGTACTTCTCTAGACAAAACCATAAAATCAACCTTAAAATTTCCACTCCTTTAAGGTTAGTTTATCAGTCCAAGCACCAAATAATACATAATGGCATGATAATATCACCCTATAATTTGCAAAATTGAACATTACTTTCAAATATTTTGTTTACTTTTAATAAAAAAAACTCAATACAAATTGCATTGGATTAAACATAAATTATTTCATAAGAATGATGTTGCATGGTCCATATTCAAATAAGATAAGCTAAGAAATTTTGGTATCGTTATTCATAATCAAAGCATATAAGCTAGAAAACACAAATAATTTATAACTTCATGGAAGATCGTATGTAAGTTCAACAACTCCTTTAGAGTTTACCATATAAACATCATATTAATAAAAAATATATAGAATGTTTTATACAATTATTGGCATTGACTCATACATTCTAACACACCATTAAAATTCACGACGTCTTCAAATGAATGATTGGATGAAAATGTAGATGATCCATATTCTTTGTTGTTGATTGCAGCTTCATGAGACATCCTCCAGATCGTTCTCCTCTGGACTGAGTTGAGACATCTATGAGAGAGAGTCCAAGTGTTGGGTGTGCCCATGTGATGGGTGTGCGTCAGACTCTGGACTGAGTTGTGATGACGTGTGGTCTCTTGTCTACTCCTCTGGACTGAGTTGAGATGACTGGAGATGGTCTCCTCCCTTGTACTGATTTGGACTGAGTTGAGTCAGCTTGATATGGTCTCCTGCATTGTACTCCTATGGACTTAGTTGAGTCGACTTGAGATGGTGCTCCATATGGTACTCCTGTGGACTCAGTTGAGTGATCTATTGAGTGTGACGTCCATGTGGATGAGCACAAGTGGACGTGTCCCTAGTGGCTGAGCACTAGAGGATGAGATAGATCCTTGTTATATTGTCTGAGAGTAAGATTTGCTTATAACCCTAATTATGTTGTAAAGGGTACAAGTCGATCCCACCATATGAAAGATAATTATTATTGTGTAAAGATTAATTATATTATTGAGTTAAAGAGGTCGACCCTATTGTGCCAAAAGACACTCCTTTTGTTGGGTCAAGTCTTGTATAAAGAAGAGTGGATCCCCATTGTGGATTACACAGACTCACTTGTCTTCTCATAATTTCAGCAAGCACTTGTACGGCTAAAGTGTGCACCTCTCTTGGGCGCTAGTTTCTAGGTTTTGTAAGAACCCTCTTGTGTGCTAAGGTCTATGGTGTGGGGGGATATTATCTTGAGAATATAGCAAAGGATTGTTGGGTTTTTCCCTTTATTGAGAAGGGTTTTCCCAGGATATTTCTTTTGTTCTTGTGCATGGTTATTCTTCTTGTGATCTTGGTTATTGCAGCACTTGTGTATGGTATTGTTTCATTGTTTATGGTTCAAGTACATGCTAAATTGAAATAAACCACATGTGCATGAGCTAAGCATTAGAATTCAACATGGTTTCAGAGCAGAGTTCCTGAAGAGACCATTGCACAAGCAATTAAAGAGCCAATCGTCACCTTCTTATTGCAATTGCAAAAAGCGACCCTCCTTCTTTTGCCAGTTTCAACACCTTACACTTTAGCGTTGGGGATAATTTTTTCATAAGAGCATACGGTCTCCTTCAGCGCACCTCCAGAGACTCTCATATTGCAATTCTGAGAATTTTTTATTTTTGGCCCTAAGGTTTCTAGGGTTTCCACAATTTTCTACAGAATTTCGATTTTAGGGTTTTTACAGCTCATTGAAAGATTTTTGCAGCTCGTCAGTGTTCTTCTGACTTTCCAAGGCTTATTGTTGGCAATCATAAGTCCAACGAAACCTAAGGTTGCTAGCCTAGCCTAGTCATTAGGTTTCCTAGCCTAGTTGTTAGGGTTTGTGGAAGAATCTGCAAACCATGAGTGACAGAACTTTGGTGGAAGATAGGCTTGATGGATCAAGCAACTTCAGTTCCTGGAAATCAAGGCTCCAGATTACCTTGGAAGAGGATGGCCTATTGAGTTTGATAGAAAAGACTCTACCAGAAATAGCTACCAATGAAGAGAAGGATGATTGGAAGGAAGATGGCGTCAAAGCAAGGAAGATAATCATCTATTTAGTAAGAGATCATCTACTACCTCGTATTTATACCCTAAAGACAGCGTATGAGATGTATGATGCATTGAAAAATATGTTTGAGATTAACAACACCCTCAGAGCCCTTACATTGAAGAATCAACTTCAACATATCAAGATGACAAAAGTTGACACCGTTACTACCTTCTTCATGAAAATTTCAGAGATCAAAGATCAGTTGGGTGTCATTAGAGAAACCATATCAGATAAAGAACTTGTCTTGACTACTCTCAATTCTTTTCCAATACATTGGGAACTATTTCTTCAAAGTATCAGTGGTAGAGTTGATCCACCTGGATTTGATCGTCTATGGACAGACTACACCCACGAGGAAACCAGACTTATAGCAAGAGGAGTATAAGACTCCCACCTTGATGAAAATCAAGCCCTTGCTTCTTATGCAAGGAAAGGCAACAGAAGAAATAGAAGAAGTTTCATCAAAGCATTCAAAGACAAGAAAACTTCATCAGCTTCAGAACATGAACACAGAAAAGACAATTCAAAGATTCAGTGTTTCAGATGTGACAAGTATGGACACATTGCGAGAATTTTTCCTACCAAGAAGAAAGGAAGACAATTTGCATCTAGTGTTGATGTTGATCCAGAACCACCTTAGAGAGATGATGACATAAAAGATGAAGCATTCTTCTTCATGTCAGCACTCTCAGGTACAGTTCCTACTGATGGTGATATTTGGTTAATTGACAGTGGTGCTTCCAAACACATGACTGGATATAGATATCATATGACAGACCTTGTTGAGAAAGAGTCTAGACTACATGTTGTACTTAGAGACAATGCTAGATATATTGTGAAAGGAGTTGGAACTTCTACATTCCAACTAGATTCTGACATACCACTTCAATTGAGTGAGGTACTATATGTACCTAGGATGAAAAGGAACCTTGTCTATGTTTCTTCCTTAGAGGATAAAGGCTACAAGGTTACCTTCTCTGAAGGAAAATTTCTTGCATGGCACAAGAACTCACATATGAATTATGCCTGAGTGATTGGTGTTCAAGAAAACAACTTATACAAGAGACTTGCTCATATACATTACAGAGCTCTTCCCACTCTAGGAAAGATGGTAACATTCCTTCCAGAGATACATGTTGAGCATGATGGTGTTTGCAGAGGTTCTGCTCTTAGAAATAATGTCAATGGGTCCTTCTTGATCAGTGACAACAAATCCAAGGGGATCTTGGACTTGATACATTCAGATGTTTTTTGGACCCATGACTATTGCTTCCTTGAACATATATTTGTACTATGCAC
>JASDQU010104188.1:223794-234975 GCA_032191745.1 Picea mariana | reverse complement strand
TTCGACACTAAAATTATTGTTTCTTTGAGATTCTCGAAATGGGTAGCTAATTTTGTACCTTTGAGAAATAAAAGAGGTGAGATAAGAGTGTGTGTAGACTTCCGAAATTTAAATAAAGTGTGGGCCACTATCCCCTTCCTTAAATGGACTACATCCTACAAAAAGTGGTGGGGTCCCAGAAGATGTCTATTCTGGACAGGTTTTCAGGATATAATCAGATCATGGTCCACCCAGACGACAGAGAGAAAATGACTTTCACAACTCCATGGGGAATGTTCATGTATGCCAAGATGTCGTCCGGGCTGATGAATGATGGAGCCACTTTTCAGAGGGCCATGGACATCGCGTTTGTTGATGAAAAGGACAAGTTCAATATGATTTATCTGGATGACATCACAGTGTACTCTACCTCTGACAAACAACATCTCGAGCACCTAAAGAGAGTTTTTCAGAAGTGCAGAAAGTTCGGCATATCACTAAATCGAAAGAAGTCGCACTTTGTGGTGGAAGAAGGAAAGATGTTAGGGCACATCATTTATGAGGGAATTAAGATAGACCCTATTAGGGTTGAATGGATCTTGAAGATAGGCACCCCACATAGTAAAAAGGAGGTACAATCTTTCCTGGGAAAGGTGAACTTTCTGAGGAGATTCATCCCAAACTTGGCGAAGATCATAAAACATATAACTTGCATGCTCAAGAAGGGAAACAAGATCAAGTGGAACCCGGAGGCCAAGAAGTCTTTTGAGGATATCAAAGTGGTGCTGACTAAATATCCTGTGCTATCCAACCCAGACTTTATGAAATATTTCCTCCTGTTTTCATTCGCCTTAGAGCACACTATTGTCAGCGTAATGCTACAGAAGGACAAACAACATTTTGAAAAACCAATAGCCTATTTCATCCGAAAGTTTCACAATGCTCCACTAAGGTATGACATTATGGAAAAAAAGGTGTATGCCTTAGTGAAAGCCTTGAAAGAATTCAAGACATACATATTGCACGATAGGTAGTGTTATGGCTTGTTTTCTATAGTTATGTCTAGGGGTTAGGTCGAGAATCAGCGATAAAGAAGTAAAAGGTGGTTCCCCTACTCACTGGGTGTGAGCACGTTATAGGAGGCCCTCAAATACCTTAAAAGAATAGAAGGGACAATCCTATGACGTGCTCACAATTATCACTTGTGTACCCAACAGTTCAGTAAAAGATATTCTGACTCAACCCGACCCGGAAGGAAGGAGAGGCAAGTGGATAGCGGCCATGTTAGAATACAACCTTGAAATCAAGCCTACAAATCTTATCAAAGGTCAAGGTATCGCAAAGTTGATGGCGCAGTTGGACTGCGACGCTGTAGGAATGAATTTCATCATTGATCTGTCGGAATGCCCCCAAGAGGAAAAAATTGCACAGGCGCCTCAGCAATTCATCGATTCGCCATGGTACGTGGACATCATCTATGTGTTGGAGAATCTCCAGGCCCCTCCAGGCATGAGTAATACTAAGTTCAGATTTCTCAAGATCAAAGAGGTTAAGTTCTGCATCTTGGACAACTCACTCTACTGGAAAGATTCCGGGGGGGGGGAATATCATTGAGCTTTTTACTGGAAGATGACGTGAAGCGGGCCATACAAGAATTTCACAAAGGCCACTGCGGAGGACACCACTATTGGAAGAACACCGTGCACAAAATCCTGAGGGCAGGTTATTACTGGCCTACAATTTTCGCTAACGTATATAAGGAGGTCTCCAACTGCCATGAATGTCAGATTTTCGATGGAAGAAGAAATATGTAGCCCCTGCCACTAAAGTCGATCTCAGTTGAAGCACCTTTTATGCAGTGGGGTATAGATTTTATAGGAGAAATAAACCTATCATCCTCTGTGCAACACAAATAAATACTCACGACCACCGAATATTTCACGAAATGGATAGAGGCGATCCCCACGAAGCAAGCTACCGACGCATTCATTATCCAATTCCTAGAGATGAACATTTTGTTGAGGTTTGGGTGTCCCGTTAATATCATTACAGATAATGCAACCGCATTCAAGTCTAAGAGGATGGAGAAATTTTGCCTGGATTATAACATAACCCCAGGGAATTCCACAACGTACTATCTGCAAGGAAACAGGTTAGCATAATCCTCGAATAAGAGCCTGACCAGGATTATAAAAGACTCCTGCAAGAAAAAAAGAGAGATTGGCATAAAAATCTTATCTACACACTGTGGGTAGACTGGGTTATCACTAAGAAATCTATATCAGCGTTTCCTTTCCAGCGCATTTATGACACAAACGTAATTTTCCCTACCTTACTGGGACCGCTCGTCAGGAATTTGTTGCAAGAATAGGAGGCTGAGCCAAAGGCTGCGTAGAGGAGGATTAATTAGCTAATTCACACGAAGCAGGAGAGAGAACAAGTGTATAATCGGTCACAGCTCCATCATGAAAATATAAAGAAAGCCTTCGATAAGCATTCTAATCTAGAATATTTTTGGTTGGGTGATCTAGTTTTGAGATGGGATGCGAGAAATGAAGGCAAAGGGAAGCATGCAAAGTTTGACCACCTTTGGATGGGTCCGTTCAAGATCAACGATCAGAGTGGAAAAAATGCTTATTTTCTAGAAGGATTAGATGGAGAAAATTTTGATTGGGGCCCTATAAACGATAGGTTCCTCAAACATTACCTGATGAATTAAAATCCATTTGAGTCATGTGTCATTGGAAATAGTCATTTTATTTTCCCGTCGAGTCAGTAGGTTAGAAAAAAATTGAAGCTTGAAGTGAATTCCCTAAGTTTATGTTGAATTTTTAGAAGTTGTGTCAATAGGTTTAGTTTGTTTTCGTCTGTCAGTTATTTTTCTCAGTGTCTAGAAGTCAAATAAAGCCTAATGGTCAAGCACCTAGTCTATTGTTCTTTGCTACCTCGAAGGGAGGATAACATCCCCGTTGGAGCCTGTTGTTAGCGCCGCCAAGAGCCAATTTTAAGTCATGTTGCAACCCATGCGTCCAAACATGTGAAATTAGGTACATAGCACCCTGAGGTCAAAATTAGCAAGTGGTCGATTGGCCCTTGAAAACGGGAAGGGATGTCAGAGTTGAAACGCGTATAAGTGGTATGGGTATGTCTTTTCCAAGAGAGATGAGTCCTGTTAAGAAGCCAGTCTTTACGTGCCCCAGGTCAAGTCAGGTGGTTAATGGAAGTCGCATCAGCAAGTCCAGCAGTTAGTATCAATTCATCATGAAAGCCGAGGGAATAAAAAATCATAGAGTTTGTATCATGCAGGCCCAACAAACATTATCACCTGTATCCTACATGTGGGGATTTTCCATGGAAAACCTGCAACATGACTTGGAACATCTCGTCACCATGAATTCATTGTCCTCTAGCANCGTTTCCTCTCTTGTCCAAATCATTATAAATCTCGGATGTTCAACACTCTCTCTTGTCGCAGAACTAGGCCCGAATTTTGTTTTCAATTCCCCTTGCCAGTTAGGTTCGTTCAAAGCTTCCCCCCCCCCTGTGCGTTCGTTGGATATACTGCGCACAAAATACACATTTGTCGCGTCATGGCGACCTATCAGAGCACAAGGAAAGGCACACAGAGTAGAAGAACTGCAAGGTCCGAGCCCCAAAATGACTGGGAGTCATTCTCACCTGCAGCGGGCCTCCCCAAAGACGTGAAAGGAGCTATTATTTTTCCTACAGAGAAGACCAGATCGAACCATGAAAAATCTGAAATAGATAGATTTGAATAAGAAGGGAAGATAGCAGGATCCCCCTCTCCCTAATCACAAATACCTCGAAGGAGGGGTAAGACGAGGAACAACAAGGAGACCGTGGAAACGCGAGTTTCAAAAGAGCCGCATGCCATATAAATAGCTGAAGAACTACTCATGTGCGCCATCCGGCTAGAGCTTGCTGGAGGATCGAGCCGTGAAAACAAGAGAAGAACAAGGAGAGTGGAGATCATAGGTTCGAATGATCCAGAGCCATCTCAACAACTGAAGCAAGCAAAGCTGGCGATTGCTGAACTCTATCAAGAAAACATGGAATTGACGTGGCAACTATTGTCAAAAACTACAGAGACATCAACAGCACAGGGTCACGAAGGGAACGTGGCATGGTTGAAAAGACATCTTAGAGAGGCACAAAACACCATTGTATAGTTGCGAGAAGCACAAAGGTTAGCGGAAGAAAGGCATACAGAGCTTCCTAGAGAATGCAAAATGGCCAAGAAGGAAGCCTGCATGGCTCTTGCCAATGCGCAGAAAAAACAAGTCTCGCAGGTGTTCGTTTCTACATCTGAAAAAGCATAAGACAAATTTTGGAAGTTTTGAATGATACGTTTCTCTAAAGTACGCTACCATTTTGATAAACGACAACAACAATTAAACAGTTTTTTGTTGAGCGAAGCTCCCCAGCAAATTAGCACATAACAGAAACCGAAGTCGTTATCACAGACAATATGCTCATGACAGACACATGTTCGCTAGGATGCCTGATCAAAGGGATACAGGGACACATCTTTCTCCATATCAAAACCTGACCGATGATCAGACCCCCGTGGCGGAACTGCAAAGAGTCATAAGTGGACCGATGTGATTATGGTCTATTTTTGGAAAGTACCATGCGAAGAGTCTCTGGTGCATGCCACTTAGTTCTCCTAGTTTTAGGGGTTAGCAGTTAAAAAGCAGGGTAGCCCAAGCGACACCCTCATTTATATATTTCATCCTTTCGATGTAAGCCGGGTTGGTTGGCAAATTTGGTAGAAAATAACTATTGTATGTAATCTGAAGTTTTGATTGGAATTTAATGCAAAGGTCCTGTGACTTGATGAAAAGATTCTATTTGTAACAGTTGGATGTATTGTGCTCCTCTCTTTGTGTATGTACTTTCTTGTTATCTTTATTTCATATCTCTTTCTCTCTATTTCAGAACGAATTATCGAACCTGCGGATTCACTGTACAATGCCCCTCGTTCGCGCCACTTAGACAAAATGTTTTCCTCTAAAAGTTAACTCTGAATTCGTACACAGTGGCACTCCTGAGTTACTTCCTATGATTTCTCCCACCACACATTACGGTTTTACACTGAAGGTTGTTGCTTGCCTAGGCTTATCCTCTCGAGTCCAGTCACTGAGTCATTTGTCCCGTCTTTTCCTTAGACAGACCCCATAGCCCAAGTCTTACTTTCTTGTTCCAATATAACCAGAACCCATTGTATCATAGGTGTTAAATATAGCCATTTTTTTCAAAGTCATATCCTGCACGAAGACTGCGCCATTTCTGAGAGAGCCCTCTCTAGATCTGAAAGGCAAGTTTCGGGTCTAAAAGTTGGTTGAAAAAGTTACCTTCGTCGTATGTTTATCAGTCGAACAGATTTACGGAGTGATANCTGATACACTTCCATCCTTATGATTATTTCCCTAGCATCGATGGGTTGGAGACTACATTAAATGGATCTAAAGACAACCTTTCTCAATGGTGAGATTGAGGAAGAATTTTACATCAAGTAGACAGATGGATTTGTGACACATAAGAAGGATTCTCATGTATGCAGGTTGAAGAAAGCCATGTATGGACTAAAAGAAGCACTTCGTGCTTGGTACAAGAAGATTGATGGATTGTTGACGAGTTTGGGCTTCAACAAGAGTGTTGTTGATCCAAACCTATACTATCATATTGTTGGTGATGAGTGCCTGATTTTGGTCTTGTATGTTGATGATTTATTCCTCACTTGTTCAGAAAGTTTTATTGATGAATGCAAGTGTGCATTGACTTATGAATTCAAGATGAAGGACCTGGGTATGATGCACTACTTCTTGGGACTAGAAGTATGGTAGAGGATTGATGATATTTTCCTGAGACAAGGAAAATATACAATGGAGATATTGAATAAATTTGGTATGAAAGAATGCAAGACCATGCCTACACTGATCGTGATGGATCTGAAGAAAATGAATGAGGCTTCTATTGATTCAGGAGAGATTGATACACATCTTTACCAAAAGCTGATTGGATCATTGATATATCTGGTTAACACTAGACTTGATATATGCTATGTAGTGAATGTACTCAGTTAGTTTATGAGTCATCCAAGATAGGCTCATTAGATAGCAACGAAGCATATGTTGAGATATCTACGAGGCACAGTTGAATATGGCCTGAGATATGCCTCCGGTGTAGACATGAGATTGCAAGGATATGCCAATGCAGATTGGGCAGGGAGTGTAGTGGACCAGAAGAGCACATCTGGTTGTTGTTTTACTTTGGGATCTTCCATGCTTTCCTGGTGCTGTAGGAAACAAAGCTCTGTGGCTTTGAGTATAGCAGAAGCAGAGTACATAGCATTATGTGTGGCAATCCGTGAAGCAGTGTGGCTTCACAAGCTCCTTGCAGATTTATTTGGTCATGAGATGGATTCCACCATTATTCATTGTGATAACCAGAGTTGTGTGAAGCTGTCAGAGAATCTTGTGTTTCACGATAAATTGAAACACATTGAGATCAAATACCATTATATCAGAGATATGGTGCAGAGGAAAGTAGTACACATGTAGTATCTTTCTACACATGAGTAGGTTGCAGATGTCTTCACCAAACGGCTTGTCGGGATGAAGTTCGAGTACTTTCATGAGAGACTTGGCCTGGTGGAGAATGCCTCCCTAGCTGAGAAGGAGTGTTGTTGATTGCAGCTTCATGAGACATCCTCCAAATCATTCTCCTCTAGACTGAGTTGAGACATCTGTGAAAGAGAGCCCAAGTGTTGGGTGTGCCCATGTGATGGGTGTGCGTCAGACTTTGGACTAAGTTGTTATGATGTGTGTTCTCTTGTCTACTCCTCTGGATTGAGTTGAGATGACTTGAGATGGTTTCCTGCCTTGTACTCCTTTGTACTGAATTGAGTCGGCTTGATATGGTCTCCTGCCTTGTACTACTATGGACTTAGTTTAGTCGGCCTGAGATGGTGCTCCAGATGGTACTCTCGTGGACTCAGTTGAGTGATCTGTTGAGTGTGACGTCCTTTTGGATGAGCACATGTGGACGTGTCCCTTGTGGCTGAGCACTAGAGGATGAGAGAGATCCTTGCTATATTGTCTGAGAGTAATATTTTCTTGTAACCCTAATTATGTTGTAAAGGGTACAAGTCGTCCCCACCATATGAAAGATAATTAATATTATGTAAAGATTAATTATATTATTGAGTTAAAGAGGTCGGCCCTATTGTGCCAAAATACACACCTTTTATTGTGTCAAGTCTTGTATAAATAAGAGTGAATCCCCATTGTGGATTACACAGAGTCTTCTCATAATTTCAGCAAGCACTTTTACGGTTGAAGTGTGCACCTCTCTTGCGCACTAGTTTCTAGGTTTTTTAAGAACCCTTTTGTGTGCTAAGGTATATGGCGTGAGGGGATCTTCTCTTGAGAATATAGCAAAGGATTGTTGGGTTTTTCCCTTGATTGAGAAGGGTTTTCCCATAATACTTCTTGTAATCTTGGTTATTGCAACACTTGTGCATGGTATTGTTGCATTGTTTATGGTTAAGTACATGCTAAATTGAAATAAACCACATGTGCATGAACTAAGCATTAAAATTCAACATTCTTCTCTATTATCAATTAGTGCACCATCTAAATCTACATTTATGTCCAATGTTTCAGATGTTAGAATCCTTCTAGATCTACTACTAGGTTCACCAAACTCCCATCTTGCAACTATTTTGTGTTCCACCAAACTCTTGATAATCTTTATAGCCTTTGAGAAAAAAATGCCTATTTTTGTCAAATGGAAGTCATAAACAAGTTTTTCAATATCCTCTAGCTTTAAGAGGTTAATGCAACAATTATTTAGATGTTGACCCTTTCTTTTTCTTTTTCTCTTTTGGTCACTCAGTTTCTTGACTACCATCTCTAACTTGTACATACCATTAAATGGGTGTGTATTTGTTGCATATCAATGTACTTCAACTATGATAACTTCATTTTATTTATTAGCCTTCAAAACTTTTGCAATGCAGAATGAATAACCATGTTGATCTTCAATGACTAAAACTGCAATCATGAAACCCTTTTTAATATCTTGTGTTGAGCCCATGTAAAGGTATTCCATGGCTTCACGATGTACACATGATCTTCTGAACCTAATATGCATTTCTCTTTCAGTTGCTTGTAAAGACCAATAACTTCCAAAGATTCATGTTATTTAACAACATTTATTTTCTCAAAAGATTCATGTTATTTAACAACATTTATTTTCTCATGTTCATTTGGCATACTTTGTGGCCAATTAAAAGAGTCTTAAAAATATATATCGTCATTTGTTGAGTTTGAAATTGTGTCAATTTAATCATTCAAAAATTACTCCTAGCAAACAGAATCAATGATACCAAAGTACTCTTGTATATTTAATATAATTTTTTTCCCCAAGTATTAGAATAATTTACATCTCTATTATGCCCATGTGCATCATGGATTTAGGAAGTTGATTGAAATAACAATAACTTTGATGCATAGATATGAATATCTAGGATTAAATTTAGAAATGATAGACCCAATGAATGCCCCCCTTCTGCATTGGTTGAGTACTTCTTTCCCTATATAAGTGTATTCCCATCAATATTGTTGATACAAAATTGATGTTGGAAGCTAATGTAATTCAGTTGTTCAATGCATTTTTCTTCACCATGTGATCCCTAATTAAATCTTCAGACATCAACAATTTATTTAAATTTGTGAAAAACAAGATCAAGAATTTATTTTTTTCTTAGTAGTTTCAATTCATGATGACAGACTCCCAACATTGTTCATCTTCAATGTTACTAAAAATAGTTAAACATTTGATCAATGCGGTCATGTGTAGCCAACAAGAAGGAAACAAGCTTTCATCTTTTGAAAAACTCCTAGTTCAAAAAGCATGTTTAGATATCCAAACACAATCTAATATTTGTTTTCATAGCAAGTGTTGTTCAATAGTAGATACAAAACTTGAGAAAGATTATCAGACAAATGAATAAGCATATCATGAATTATGATTATAATCATATTTGCATCATTGTGAATATTTGAAGCTAATAAATAAACCCTTGGAGATGTTTGACCATTAAAAACCATACAACCAACCTAGTGAAACCAAATAATATTCTTCTCCTTTAAACTCTTTGGTGTATAGATAAAATGTGGAAAAATTATTTTTTTCTTATCCATACCATCAATTATCAAACCTAGATATTTGTCTGGAGCATTATTGTTTATTTTTCACTAGGTTAGTCTCAAGCATGAAGTTTATTCCAATTTTATCATTTTACTTGAACCATAGACAATTGCAGTTACACCTTAAACAATTTGTTGTAGTAACTGAGATCACAAGAAGAAATACCATGCACAACTACACAATAAGTATCCTTGGAAACCCTTCTCAACAAGGGAGAAAACCCAGCCAATTCTTTGTTATATTCATCAAGAGAAAGACCTCCCACACCATAAACCTAGCACACAAAAGGGTGCTCACAAAACCAAGAAGACTAGTGCCCAAGAGAGCTGCACACTTCAGCCCTAGAAAAAGTACTTGCTGAAATTTCCAAACTCACATGTGTGTTGTGTTTCCCCAATGGGGAAATCACCTTTATTTATATTAGACTGGACACATCAAAAGTGGTGTCTATTGGCACAACATGGACGACCTCAATAACTCAAAATATAATTAATAATTACCATATTAATTATCTTTCACTTTATGGTGGGGTCGACCTATACCCTTTACATCACAATTAGGGTTACAGGTAATTATGACTCTTAGACAATATAGCAAGGGATCTTACACACCCACTAGTTCTCAGCCACTAGGGGCACTTCCACTTGTGCTCAGCCACATGGATGTACAAGTCAATAGATCTCTATCTCACTGTGTCTTACAAGAGAATCATCAGAACACACACTCACTAGTGCTCGGACACTAGGATCACATCCACCTGTGCTCAACCACAAGGACATCCTACTCAACATATATCTATCTCACTTTGTCTCACAAGAGAATCATCTGGAGTATCACATCATCTCAACTCTATGCATAGAGGAGAACAATAAACCCATCACATGGGCTCCTTCACCCCTCACAAGGGTACACATCATTTCATCTCAAACGATACACCCAGCTCATGGGCATCTTCCCTTCTCAGGGGCGCAGAACATTTCATCTTCATCTCAGAGAGAAAGAAACACCCATCTCACGGGCCTCTTCCCTACACAGGGGCACATAGTGTTCCATATTCATCTCAGAGAGGAACTACACACCCATCTCATGGTTTCTCTCTCAAGCCGACTCACTCAATATGTGTCTTGGAGGATGTCTCAAACAACTGTAATCATGAACACTCCCTCTCAGCTAGGGAGGAATTCTCCACTAGCCCAAGTCTCTCACGAAAGTAATCGAACTTAGTCTTGGCTATAATCATCAACACTCCCTCTTAGCTAGGGAGGTATTCTCCACCAGACCAAGTCTCTCACAGAAGTACTCGAACTTCATCTTGGCAAGTGGTTTGGTGAAGATATTTGCAATCTGCTCATGGGTAGGAAGGTATTGGACGTGTACTTATTTCCTCTACACCATGTCTTTGATATAATGATATTTTATATCAATGTGTTTCGATCTATCATGAAACACAGGGTTCTTAGAGAGCTTCACACAACTCTATTTATCACGATGAATAATGGTAGGATCCATCTCAAGATCAAATAAATTTGTCAGAAGCTTGCAAATCCACACTGTTTCGGAGACTTCCACATTCAATGCTATATACTCTTCTTCTGTAGTACTCAAGGCCACATAACTTTGTTTCCTGTTGCACCAGGAAACCATGGCAGATCCCAAGATAAAACAACAACCATATGTGCTCTTCTGGTCCACTGCACTCCCTATCCAATCTACATCGACATATCCCTGCAAACTCAAGTCTACATTGGAGGCATATCTCAGGCCATATCCAACTGTTCCTCGTAGGTATCTCAATACATGTTTCGCTGCTATCCAATGAGTCTATCTCGACTGACTCATGAAATGACTAAGTACATTCACTGCATAGCATATATCAGGTCTAGTGTTAACCAGATACATTAGTGATCCAATCAGATGTCAGTACAAGTGTGGATCAATCTTGCCTGAATCAATATCATTCATTTT
>JASDQU010104188.1:149226-177476 GCA_032191745.1 Picea mariana | reverse complement strand
AGGGGATGCTCATGAATGGTATCATTCTTTACCCCCTGGTAGCATCTCCTCCCTGGAGCAGTTTCATGCAGCTTTTAATAAGCATTGCCAAAGGTTTTATTTCTCTGATTTAATCTGTCATAATTATTGTGAGGAATGTGAAGGCCATGATCAAGATGTGGTTGTGTCTAATGGAGACTATGAGGATGAGGACCATGATGAGGAAGAATATTCTTTGGGTGAGCTAATGGAACTGGTAAAATCTCTATCTGCCAAACTAGAAAGGTCAGAATCTGGAGAAGGCACAGAGGATTTCCCAGTCCTTGAGGCATAAGTTTTTGGCAGCTCTACTGAGGAGGATAATGAATATTTCATGGCTAAAGAGCATTAGTTTCTGCCCCTGATGAGATTTTTGTCTCATATTTAAAGGAATAAGCCATTGTGGAAGAGGATGGTTCTCTTTTTCTTCACGATATTTCCCATGATGTGTTTACATTTGGGATTGAAAGGAAGGATGGGGATATCGTTCCATTTTTCCAATATGGAAGAGTTTTATGCTCACCCAACTTTGATGATTATTTTGATGAAGAGAAGCAGAGTCCTACACAACTTTTTGATAGCATGGGGAGTAACCAACCTATATATGATAGCTACGAATCAAATCCTGAGCTGGATATGCAGGATTTCCAAGAACATACGGCAGAGCCTTATCCTCTATTCATTGAGGGAAAACATTGTGTGGAAATCAGACATCTTGGGCTTGCATAAGACCAAGAGAAGAGATTTCCCATGGGTCTTGTTTATGATGATTATGACTTTGAACCTTGGGAGAGCCATGAAAAATGAGAGGGAGAGCCAAATGAGCAGTTTATATCCTGCCCTGAGACTGTGAGTGAGAAACCATCACCTGGGACTAGTCAGCATGCATCAACTGTGCACTCACCTACGCTTGCCAGAGACATTTAGCCCTGTGTGAACAACTGTGGGACAGAGCATGTTTCTGCAACCAGCCCTATAAATTTTCTCACTCATTCTATGAGCTTGTAGGGGAATACATGGAGTTGCTTTTCCTCCATGATTTGAAGCCTCCAAGTCTTATCCCACCATTTCCATCTAGAGGAAAGATCGAGGATGTAATCATCCTGCTGTCATGGTTGCATCATCTGCTATCAATATGTGATAGAGTAAAAGAGCTTCTAGTTAGGAAGTTACTTGAATGGATATGGTGGAAGTTTTCTTTCACCTAGAACTTTGTGAAAATCATTAGTCTAGGAATGTACATAAATAAGCTCCTCCTGGAGACTATGTATTTTGCTTTCGTTTTTAGGATAGTTTTCTTGTCAGATTTTAATCCTCAGCAGGATGTTTTTTTAGCATGACTCCATAACCCAATATCTAAGGCACTGGAACTACTTGTTCTTGGTAGATCGCAGGGAGCATGCCATTCCCTATGGAGCCAAATGTTATCACATAAAGTTGTCAAGGGCTGCAGGCCGTGGCCAAAGTGCAAAGCACAACACTCAAATGACTCAGTCTAGACTCGAATCAAGAAAAAGGCAGTTTTAACCTTTCAACGTCGGAGATCCAAAGGGTTATCGATCAACGATGTGCGTTCTTTTGGAAGGTCAAATTTGTGTGAAGGTTAGCGCCAGAGTAGGCCTGAAATAAAAGGTCGAGCACAGATTAAATCTGGGTCGTGGATCTCATTGGGAGAGATCAATGGTGTAAAATTATCACAGGAATCAAGAGTTCGAAATGTTGTTAAATTTTTTTGTTGAGGATCCGAAGTCTCGAAACCCAAAATCAACATGAGTCATTAATATTGAAGGGGAAAGGTGTCAGTTGATCCAAGTATTCATGGAAATGAGCTTTGGGAGAATTTAAGTAAGGAATGCATGAAAGTCTCGATGTGTCGATTGCCAATGAACCGATGTGTTGATATGCCAAAGTCCCAAAACTCGAGATTCATGGGAGCCATCCGATCCAATGGGGATAGGTGGCAGTAGATTAAGAAATGTCGCAGAATTGGGTTTCGGGGGTTTTGATTTGAGCCACAAGAAAATGTCATGAAATTTGAAATCGATTTGGGTCATCCAAACCAGAGGAGCATGTGGCGCCTGATCAGAGATTTCACGGTTTCGTTGATCGGGAATTTTGAAGTCTAGCATGTAGGAATCCCCGAAAGGAAAAATGCTGAAACACCTTTGGAGATAGGCTCTAGGTCATGGCCCATGGTCATGTGAATTAAGGTTTAGGAGAAGCATCCAACCCCTAGTTGCATATGGAGGACTTTTTCAGAGTCCAGAGGAAGCATCTCACCCATTGGTTTAGAAGCATATCTGACCGTTGGTCAGATAAGCGATTTCGTCGATTATGATATCGGGAAATCTAAAGGTGAGCCATATTAAAACCCTCAAAATGAGAAATACCAAGATCTCATGTGAGATTAGCGTAGGGTCATGGCCTTGGGTTACATTGAAGAGGAGCCAAAGGAAAGGAGGCTAGCTTTCGAGCCTTGGAGAGTAGGAACCTGGTCGTCCCCTGAGCATTTTGTCTCGACCACTCTCTGGGGAAAAGAACTTAATGTAAATTGAGCAGGTGGTTGAAACCTTGGCTCAATCCATAAATGGAAGGCATGGAGGTTCTAGAGTGGTCAGCTCGTGGTACCCCTGTGGACGGATTTCTCTGCTAGAGCCATACTGATATAATCTTGCATATGACAGAGGAGTGCAAGTGCAGCCTAACAAAAGAAGATACAGATGCAAATCTTTGATTGCTATAGCCAGGTTACACTCCTGGTGTTGGTAGGTTTTTCTGAGTATAAATACTCCATTTTGATATTTTGTTAAGGGTCGATGGTTGAGCTAAGCTCCTGTATTGTAAAGTTTTAATGAAGTCTTTGGTTCTCTAGTTATGGATAGCCATTTGAGACTTCTTGTTTAATAACAGTCATCTTTCTTATCATCTCTTTTTCTTTTGATATTGAAGACTCGGGCATGGGTGATCCAGTTGAGCTGTTGTGATCGTGTTGTAATGTATGTTTGATTGCAATATTATTACGACGTTTTCAATTTTCTGAAGTTCTGGGTTCAAGAGGATATCGTATTCAAATATTTTCTTCCTTAGGTTGTTGGAAGACCCGATGTCCATAGAATACCTCTACTTTTCCTCATCAATTCTTCCCCACTCACCCTTTACTACAACCTATTGACTGAAGTTAGATCAAGACCTCATATGCTTATGCATTCTAGCCCAATTTTTCTGAGTTAAAGCGATGTTATCCTAAGTTTGCATCCATTCAACCATCCTTAAATTCATTCATAGTGACATATAAACTGATGGGTACTGGGCTTACCTTTTCCGCAATCCAAAGGTGACTTCTAGTGCTAACAGGGTTCACACATGGAGGTTGGTTTCTTGCATGAGAGGATGACTTGCCTTGGAGGAGTGTTGGGAATCCTATAGAATAGCATTGAGCCCTAGATGATATGGGCACACTTAGCTTCTTGTATGGATGCTTGTACTTGAATTGAGGACACTTGGGTTGATGAGTGATCATGTAGGTGTGATGGACCCAAAGGTACACATGGCTTAGGAGGGAGTGTTGGAGCATTGGAGGAATTTGGAGTAGGAGTGTTGAACACAATTCATGGAGTGTTCATCCTTTAACCCTTACTTGTTAGACATGATTCCGGTGGAGCTTGACATGTGTGACTTGGAGTTGGAGTGCTCCACATGTGGGACTATTTAGTGAATAGATAGGTTGCTTAATATGGACTTGATCCACCTTATGATTGTTGGCTAAATATAAATAAAGGGAAGAGAGACTATTTTCATCACTTGTACTTGTTCACTCATAGACTCACACACTTGAGTTATAGATGTGAAATTAGAGTGAACTTGTATTCTTATACTCTTCTTCATGTACATTTAGTTTCTTTGCCTAGTTTCTTGGAGGAACATTAGGGGAAGACTAGAGTTAGAATTTTTCCCTAAGGAGAAAAATAAGACTAGGGCTTGGGATAAATAAACCCTAGAGGAGCAAAGGAATCAATTTATATTGTATCTCTTGTGAGAGAATAAGACTAGGATTTTATGTCATTTGGAAATCTTAGTGTTGTTTTGTGTTTCTTAGATTTTAGGGTTACTTTGAAAGTATTTATACCATGTTTTGGGGTGCTTCATGTGATGTGGGGTGCATGGTGTATGGACGGACCTTGGTTGTACTGTGATGGACATACATATTAGATTTGACTTTCTCATTGATTGGTATGCCTTGCCTTGATGCTTGTGGGACATTCTTCTTTAGATCATTGTAGACTTGTGGACCTTGATTACTTATTCATGGCATGGCACATGGAGGGTGGTTTCTTTCTTAGGAGGATGATTTTTGTTTGAGGAGGAGCATTGGGAATCTTGGAGGAGTATGTTGAGCCCTAGATGGAATGGGGACACTTGATTTCTTGCATGGAGTCTTGTACTTAACTTGAGGATGCTTGGGTCGAAGAGTATTCATGCTGGTGGGGTGGACCGAGAGGTACACATGACTTAGGAGGGATCATTGGAGCATTGGAGACCATTGGGGAAGGAGTGTTAGAAATTTATTAAGGATCATTCATCCTTGGAGCCTTGCTTGTTTGATAAGCATGCCTTGAAGGTTGACATGTGTCACCTAGAGTTGGAGCACTCCACATATGGGCCTATATTGTGTATAGTTAGGTTGCTTGTAATGGACTATTTTTCTTTGTGTAATAGGCCTCCCTCTCCTATAATATAAATAGGATAAGGAGAGATTCATTTCATCACACTTATACATTTTCACTCTTGATGTCAAATGCTTGAGTTAGACATGTGATGCTAGGGAAAACTTGTCTTCTTGTAATCTTTTTCATGTACGTTTTCTCTCTTTGTTTTGGGTGTTGGGTTCTTGGAAACATTTCAAGGGAAATCCTAGGGTTATTGTTTCACCCTAATGAGGAAAATAAGAATAGATTTTGGAACCCTACAGGATAAACTGAAGCATTTTATCTTGTAGCTTTTGTGAGATAAGAAACTAGGATTTTGTAGCATTTGGAAATCCTAGTGCTACTTGTTATGCTCGTTGTGGAGGAGAAGGGAAGGAGACATATTAAAAACTTGTAGGTGTTGATTTTTCAATAAGATAGGTTAAGAATGTAGTTCATTTCAATTTTGCATTTGTCTTAACCATAAACAATAATGTTGCAGCAACCAAGATCACAATAAGAAACACCAAGCACAAGAACACAAGAAGTATCCTAGGAAACCCTTCTCAACAAGGGAAGAAAATCCATCCAAATCCTTTGCTATATTCTTCAAGAGAAATACCTTCACCACCAATAATACCTCGCACACAAGAGGGTTCTCAAACCCTATAAGACTAGCGCCCAAGAGAGGTGCGCACTTTTCCCAAGGAGATATACTTGCTGAAATTTCCAAACTCATGTGAGAGATATGATTCCTCAATGGAGAATTTACCTTTACTTATACTAACAAAAACCTGTCAACAAAAGTGTCTATTCGAACAATAGGGCCTACCTCAATAGCTTATAATATAATTAATATTAACCAGATTAATTATTTTTTACATTAATTTCTAGTCACATTAAGGTGGGGTCGACCTGTAACCTTTACATTACAATTAGGGTTACAGGCATGTCTGAATCTTGAACAATATAGCAAGGGATATTATACACCCACTAGTGCTCATCCACTAGGGGCACATCCATAGGGATGTCCATATATCTGGCTCACTGCATTACATAGAAGAACCACTCCTTCACTAGTGCTTAGCCATTAGGATCACGTTCACTTGTGCTCGTCCACATGCATGTCCAATCAACAGATCTTCTTTCACACTACATTACACAGGAGATTCATCTGAAGTTTCTTGTCAAATATTCTTCTCAGATGAGGCTAATACATCATCTTCATTTCTTTTCTCATGACGATGCACCCAACACTTTGGGATTTCATGTGTTCACCTTGTGCTCAGCCACAAGCACGTCCAACTCTGCAGATCACCTTTCTCACTGCGTTACATAGGAGAATCATTTGGAGTTCTTTTCAACTCTCTGTATGGAGGAGTTCATCTCTACGTTCCAGCTCTGTATCAAATAGGAACCACACACCCTCTTCAAGAGCTTTCTCTCAGTTTTGTAAATTGGAGAATATCTCACATAGCTTCAATGATCCACATCTCATAGGTTTGTAAGCTGGAGAATGTCTCACATATCTTCAATCATCAACACTCCCTCTCATCTAGGGAGGCATCCTTCATCATGCCAAGTTTGACACAGATGTACTTTGAATTTTTTCTTGGTTGGAGTCATCAACAATCCCTCTCAACTAGGGAGGCATTCTTCACCAAGTTATTTTGGTGAAGGTGTCTGCAATCTACTCACGTGTAGGAAGGTACTGCATGTGTACAATTTTCCTCTGCATTATATCTATGATATAAGGATATTTCATTTCATCATGTTTCGATCCATTAGGAAACACTGGGTTCTCAAGTATCTTTACACACGGCTCTTGGTTATTGTCATAGGATCCATCTCATGGTCAAGTACATCTGTCAGAAGCTATTGAAGCCACATTGCTTTGCACACTCGATGCTATATACTCTGCCTCTGTGTTACTCAAGGCCACAGAGTTTTGTTTCCTATTGCATCAGGAAACCATGGAAAATTTCATGGTAGAACATCAACCATATGTTCTCTTTCAGTCCACTGTACTTTCTTCTCAATCTGAATCAACATAGTCTGCAAACTCAAGTTCACACTGGAGGCATATCTTAGGCCATATCCAATTGTTCCTTGTATATATCTTAATACATGTTTTGTTGTTGCCTAGTGAGTCTGTCTCAGTTGACTCATGAAATGACTAAGAACATTCACTGCATGGTATGAATAAAGTATGGTGTTAACTAGATACATCAGTGATTCAATTAGTTGTGGATCAGTCTCGTCTGAATCATCATCAATCTTCTTCTTTAAATCCATCACGGTGGATTTTGCATTCTGTCATACTTGAACTTCTTTAATATTTTCACTGTATATTTTCCTTCACTTAGGAAAATCTCATCGATCCTCTGTCATACTTCTTGTCCCAATAATTAGTGCATCATACTGAGATTCTTCATCTCAAATTCATGAGTGAAGGATTACTTGTATCCAACAACAAGGCTTTCTAAATAAGTCATCTAAATCAGGCTCTCGTCACCAACACTGTAATGATATAGATTTGGATCAACAACACTCTTGCTGAAATCCAAACTCATCAAGAATCCATCCATCTGATATAGTTTCCAACTCATGGATGGTAGTATGGATGGAAGTGTATCAAGTTTACTGGATCAAGTGTCTCATCATAGACAACTCCCTATGTTTGTGAGAAACCTCTGGCTATAGATATCGCTTTGTATTTCTTGACACTTCTATCAACTGCATGCTTGATTTTATAGATCCACTTGGAAGTCATTACAAAATTCCCTTCTGGTCTCTGAACAATATCTTATACATCATTATTTTAAGATATATTGGTTTTATTATGTTATGGTATCTTGCCATACATGTTCTCATGTTGCTTCTTTATGACAAGAAGGCTCAGAATCAAAGAAGTGGCTCATGATTGAAGGATAGCTCGGAAATCTATTTTTATTTCCCAGGATGTGCCTCGAGAGGCTTGTATTCTTCTCTGCCTCTTGTAGAGTGAGTCTAGGTAGGCCTTTTATCCCCTACTGCAATATCTCTGAACATATCAACTGGAATAATGTATGTCTCCCTCTGAATTGTTGAAGGGGGAGAATATATTGTCTTACTGTTAATCTCCATCTGAGATTATCTAGATCTTTGAAAGACTATCTCTTCTTTAAGGAGAACGTCTCTGCTTGTCTCAATCTGTCTTTGTCCAGGGATGTCGATATGGAATGTCTTTGAATATTCACTGTATACTTTCTTTCTAAAGGATCTAGCTTGGACTTCATCTCTTTGGGTACATGAAAATACACTAGGCACCCAAATAACCTGAAGTTTTCAATCTCAGGCTTCATTCCAGTGAAGACTTCTTCAGGAGTTATGTTTTTCAAAGTCTGGTGAAGACTCTTGTTCTGAATAGATATTGTGTCATGCATGCTTATGCCCATAGAATCATAGAAATATTCTGATCATGTGTTATTGCATTGGTTTCCCCAATGATGGTTCTATTCTTCCTCTTTATCAAACAGTTTCGACTCCCTCTGAATCAAGTGCCTCCCTCTGAAGGATAAACATTTTCCTTTGATATTAACCTGTCCGGAACAAGAAAACAAGAGGAACCAAAACAAGAATATTTCCTAAAGGAGAATAATGAGTGCATCTCTAGAATTAAAACAATTTAAGGATTGTTGTCATAGCTACAACACCTACTTGTAATGTAGAAAACTTTAGAAATATAGGTTAGAGGAATGGCAATTTCCATAATCAAACCTGGAGTCTTCACTTCCAGTGTGTTGTTCCTCTGAATGCACTTATATCCCTCTAGATTCAAGACTTCAACAAAAAGGTTCCTTCGTCTTGCAATTACCCTCATGACAATGATACAAATAATATATATACAAGTGCATACATGAGGGTCCTGATATAATTTCTCCAATGGCACATGGCTAATCTCTATCCTCTGACATCTTTATCAAGGAGGTATGTCACAGTGACACCTTTTTGTATCACCCAAAATAAGTCTTCTTTTTAAGTCTTGTCTTCCAAGAACTTGAACTTGCTTGATCCATCAAGCTTGCCTTCCATCATAGTTTTTTTCATCATAAATTAATATTCTTCATAACCCTTTGTCAACTAGGCTAGAAAACCTAATGACTAGGTTAGGCTATCACTTTTGGGTTTTATTGGACTTATGACTGCCAAAATAATCATTTTAAAGATAGGAGAACACTTGTGAGCTGAAGAGATCCTTCAATGAGTTTCTGCAAAAATTAGTGAAACCCTAGTAACCCTAGGGCCAAAATTTCAAAATTTTTGAAATTCTGATCTGAAGCTTGTTGGAGGTGCATTGAAGGAGGTTGTACATTCCTATTCCAAAAATATACCCAACGTCCAAGTATTTGTTAGAATATTAAAGATTGTCTGCTCGTTTTACCATTGACAATACCCTTGTCACCCAACCATAGGCAGAAGCCACCCTTTGAGCACCTTAACCTTGACAAAGAATCATTCCGGAAGCAAACCCTAGGCTAGATAGCCATACAAAGGGTATCACACCTCTCCCCAAGGATAGTACATCAACAAAGGATGATCATATGTTCCAAACCCTATCCAAGAGATAGTCTAATCCAAAATGTAACTGCTAGCTGCAGCAGTTGCACCAGCAGCTCTCCTCCAAACCTGCACGCAAGACTGTAACTGCACTGCGCAGAACTGGCTCTCTGCAACTACTGAGGTGTGTCAAATGAGAGACTAGCACCCTGTATTTATAGTGGTTCTGGCAGACTTACTAGGGCCGACTTCTCCTTCTGGGTACTTTTCTGTTCAATATATTATTATTTATTTCTGGCTGACTTCTTCTCTTGGAGGCTAATAACCTAATATAAATTATCCTCTTGAGCCGACAAGTCTTCTAGGTTTATTAGCCAACTCATTAGGGTTTCTTCTTACTTTCCAGAGTATTCTATTCTTGTCAAGTTTACACGTGTAGGTAAATACCTCCCGCATCTACCATAATATCAACACTCCCTCCTAGCTAGGGAGATATTACAGGTAATGGTCTTGAGAACAAAACATACCATTCACCCGGTAGCATCAACATAGTTATATAGACTAGATTATGACTAGATCATGAGCATCATCATCATCATCAACTACATCATCTCTTGAAACCATACTCTATCTAAGTAATCAAACATGATGCTCACTCCAGAGAGTGATACAAGAGCCATTCTTCTAATCTAGAAGAGTAAATGTTCTAAACCATTTTTCGTCTGGAAAATCTCTGTTCATCATTCATCTGGCTGATAATTATTTCCAATAACCTGCTGATAGTCTTCAAGGCAATCAGAACAAAATAGAACACAACTGTGTCTATCCATATTAGTACATAACTACAATCTAGTGGTACACTACCACACCAAGTAACACACAAGTACGTGATCAACAATGTATAGTCACTAACAGTGGAACATATCCACCACAACAGTATACATCTACTATCATACAGTCTTCATAACAAACATCGAATAGCAACCTGCATAGAAACAATGTTATGATATAAAATGAATCACCTGGGCCAATCTTTCACTCACATTTGTGAGATCTGAAAGAATATCTGCCCTTAGTGTAGAACATCAATAATGGGCTATCTGCCCTATTCTTCTCAAATAGGAAAGAATGATTTCTTCTGATTTCTGAGCCTGGACCATTCCTCACCCTGGGCCATTCCTCCTACACTAATCAAAGTGCACCCTAGAGAGAATGTATAAACCTTAAGGAATGACTATCTGGACCATTTCCTCTGTTACCACAAGAGGAAAATATTGTCATGCATCAACCTCCAAAACGGACCATTCCTCATTTTAACCACAATGAGAAATCGTTGTCCAGCGAGGCGGGATAGTCTTCTTGAGTAACCCTCAAGAAGAGAGACTGCCCTAGACCACTCCCCATGTTAACCACAATGGGAATTCGTTGTCTATGATACATCAACAATATGGACCATTTCCATGCTAACCACAATGGGAAAGCGATGTCCGTCAGAAATCTCAATCCACTTTCTGAACATAAAAGCATCTGTCCAAGATGGACTATTTTTCAATCTTGAAAATGAATGTTCTCAATAATATTTTCAGTGCTCCCTCCCAACCTGGGAGTCATCTCTTCCTTTTTCAATAAGGAAGTAATCTCCACGAGCTCCAACTTGAGTACACAAACTCTTTCATCTTGGATAGAAGCTTTGCCAAAATGTCTGCTTATCTGCTCATCTGTGGAGGTATGTATTGGAGAATCACTTTCTCCTTTCTGGACTTCATCACGGATAATGTAAGGCTTGATTTCAAATGTACTTTAGTCTGGAACACTGATTTTCTGTGAAGGCATCATGTAGCTCTAAACAATAGAGTATATCATTGTTGGAAAACTAGAACATATCCATGTGGCGCTTCTTCTGTTATCATGAGATCTGATCTATTGAGTAATCATCTTGATGTTATAGGAAATCTTCACCATGCTTCTACTATGCACTGGAGGTTCTTCACCAAGTTATCTTGTTCTATCTACATACAAGGGTCTCTTTCTCGTATGTCTCAAAGTCTTGAGATTGCTTCTTCATACGCTCTTTATTCAATTTCTCTGGAGAGTATTCTTTACATTCATCTGATGTAGAACTCCAACTTATGGACGTTGTGGATGATATACTGACTGATGTAGAGATAAGTCTGGTTTACTAGAAAAAATAATCATCATAGTCTTCTCCCTCCATCTGAGAGAACCTCTAGTTCTAGATCTCGCAATGCTTTCATTCATAAGTCTTCCATACACTGTTCTTCATCACGACTCTCAGTTCCTCTACTTGATTGCTTTTATTGAGTTTATATCAGGCTGACAATCTTGTGATTCTTGATACAATGACTGGTTTTTCTGGATTTCTCTTTCTTTCTTTGAATCTTCATTTTCTCTCTCGTGTTTAGCTCTTGGGTCCATGGAGTAGATTCCATGCCCTAAAGATTCTATTTCTTTCTTTCATCACAAGATCACGGATGTGGATGGATAACCAAGGATAATTTAAAGCTTCTCTTCGAAGAAGGCTTCTTCTGAGGTTGAACTAGATACGTACTATCTTTCATGGATGCTATCATGGATATATACTTCATCATCTTCTATGGATCATAGGATTAGCTCCCTCCTAATCCTTGCTTCATGTATGACTGTATATAATCGGCTCTCTCCGTCTAACAGAGTCCACGCTTCCATATGCATCCTTATTGTCTTCTGAAATATATAATCGACTCTCTTTGTCTAATAGAGTCCACACTTCCATCTTGTCACAGTCTTTGAACTTCTCCGTAGCTGCAACGTTCTATGGTTCCTTCTCTTTTCCTTCTTCAAACATTGGTTCCATGATCTTTCCTTTCATGATATCCAACACTTTATTCTTGGCAAGTATGAGGTCAATCCATGTTTTCCACGCTCTAAAGTTAAAGTCTCAATCTAACTTGTTCTCTGACTTCATAGAATAATTCATGGCTTCTTTGACTTGGTCAAACCCTAGATTTGACCACAAACTCAAAACTTCACATCTTGGCTTGTTGAGAGTCTTAGGAGATGCGCTAGGCTAGGGTGCACTGATCTGTCCAGAAATTAGGTCAATCCATTCACTTAAGGTTCCTCAACAAGAGGAATAGGGTTTCTGCAACTGCTCCTGCTAGAACCCTAGCAACAATGTCTTGGAAGTTTCTTTTTCTAGTAACTCTAGCGACAATTCCTCAGCGAGCTCAATATCCTAGCGGCCATGTTTCCTTCCAGCATTTAGACTGAATGAAGGAGGTGTGGGCCCATAAATTGTTAGAATATGAAATATTGTGTGCTCATTTTACCATTGACAATACCCTTGTCACCCAACCATAAGCCGAGGCCACCCTCCGAGCACCTTAACCTTGACAGAGAATCATTCTGGAAGAAAAGCCTAGGCTAGATAGCCATACAAAGGGTAGCGCACCTTTCCCCAAGGGTAGCACATCAACAAAGGCTGATCATATGTTCCAAATCCTAGCCAAGAGATAGTCCAAGCCAAAATGTAACTGCTAGCTGTAGCAACTGCACCAACAACTCTCCTCCAAACCTGCACACAAGACTGCAACTGCACTGCGCAGAAATGGCTCTCTACAACTGTTGAGATGTGTCGAATGAGAGACTAGCACCCTATATTTATAGTGGTTCTAGCAGACTTACTGGGGCTGACTTCTCCTTCTGGGTACCTGTCTATTCAGTATATTATTAGTTATTTCTGTTCGACTTCTTCTCTTGGAGGCTAATAACCTAATATAAATTATCCTCTTCAGACGACAAGTATTCTAGGGCTATTAGCCAACTCATTAGGGTTTCTTCTTGCTTTCCGGAGTATTCTATTCTCGTCAGGTTTACACGTGGAGGTAAATACCTCCCACAGCTACCATAATATCAACAGTATTAAGGGATGAAACTGAGAAATAAGGAAGGTTGTACAAAATTTATGGAACCCTAGGAGGGTCGTACGATTCTGCAAAAAGAGGACAGTTTGCCTTGAGGTTTTGTGCAATGGGTTCTTCAATACCTATGCTATGATACCATGTTGAATTTTCAATAATCTAGGTTAAGAATGTAGTTCATTCCAATTTTTCATTTGTCTTAACCATAAACAATAATGTTGCAACAACCAAGATCACAAGAAGAAACACCATGCACAAGAACACAAGAAGTATCCTAGGAAACCCTTCTCAACAAGGGAAGAAAATCTAGCCAAATCATTTGCTATATTCTTCAAGAGAAATACCTTCACCACCAATAAGACCTAGCACACAAGAGGGTTCTCAAACCCTATAAGACTAGTGCCCAAGAGAGGTGCAAACTTTTCCCAAGGAGATATACTTGCTGAGATTTCCAAACTCATGTGAGAGATATGATTCCTCAATAGGGAATTTACCTTTACTTATACTAACCTGAACCTGTCAACATAAGTGTCTATTGGAACAATAGGTCCGACCTCACTAGCTTATAATATAATTAATATTAACCAGATTAATTATCTTTTACGTTAATTAACAGTCACATTAAGGTGGGGCCGACCTGTACCCTTTACATTACAATTAGGGTTACAGGTAGGTCTGACTCTTGAACAATATAGCAATGGATATTATACACACACTAATGCTCATCCACTAGGGGCACATCCATAGGGATGTCCATATCTTTGGCTCACTACATTACATAGAAGAACCACTTCTTCACTAGTGCTCAACCACTAGGATCACGTTCACCTCTGCTCGTCCACAAGAACGTCCAATTAACTTATGTTCTTTCCCACTGCATTACACAGGAGAGTCATTTGGAGTTTCTCATCAACTCTTCTACTCAGAGGAGGCTAATACATCATATTCATTTTTGTTCTCATGATGATGCACCCAACACTTTGGGATTTCACATGTTCACCATGTACTCAGCCACAGGCATGTCCAACTTTGCAGATGCCCTTTCTCACTGCGTTACACATGAGAATAATCTGGAGTTCTTCTCAACTCTTTGTATGGAGGAGGTCATCTCTATGTTCCAACTCTATCTCAGATAGGAAACACACACCATCTTCATGGGCTTTCTCTCAGGTTTGTAAGATGGAGAATATCTCACATAGCTGCAATGATCCACATCTCACAGGTTTGTAAGATGGATAATGTCTCACATAGCTGCAATCATAACTAGTAGGATGCAAGTGTAAGTGTGAAGGAGAACTTTCCATTATTTATGTTATCATTTTGATAATTTTTGGTGGAGCAACCACCTTTGGTTAGGAGTGATTTCTAACTAAAAGGAGTTGATGGCTAAATTTTCTTATTGTTTCCCTGGATAGAGTTTGGAGAGATTGACTTGTACCAACTTTGTAATAAATTTTTGGTGTGTACTTGTACTTAATCTCTTTTATGTATATGAATTTTCCTATTGTCCAAATATTGTGTATTGGTAAATTTTATTTTTAGCTTATGGTATCTTCTTGATTGGGTAGATTTTATCACTTCTTGTTCATGTTGATATGACATAACATATAGATGGATTGGTTAATTGATTTAACACATATCTTGAAGATAAAAGGGTAGATTTGATATTTAATGATGTTATAATATATTGTAATAAGAGAATTTGGATCTATTATATGCTTTGAAAAGTGTGCTTGAAGAGTTGTGGCATTATGGTATTGAAGTACACTTGTATGGTATTTATCCTCTTGGGTTGTCATGTGAAATTTGGTTGAAAACAAGTGAAATATCATTATTGTAATTTAAAATTTCAGATCAAACCTAAGGATTAAAGTTCATAGGGAATAGATTTGAGAAACCTCAATATTGAGGTGAAATTTCTAAAAGTGGAAGTTCACAAGATTTATACATGGTTTCAAATTTAATTTAATTTGCATTGCTCTCTTAGTGAAGAGGGAGTTGAATATTTCAGTTGCATTGTACCTAGCAATAGTTCTTGACTTAATATAGGTTGATTTGATGTGATGCCCTAGGTCACTTGGGAGAATCACTTGAACCCTTGAAGGGATGTTCTACTTTATTTGTTTTTTATTGAAGTGTGCTTCAGATTTGCACATTGACTCACCTTGATCTTAGAGAGTGTGACATGTTAGATGGTGCTTCCAATTTCATTCTCTAAAAGTTCAATTTGGGAGCATGTTGAGAAAGAGATCCATGCACCTATCGATCCAAAATCATTCATCATTCATGTTAAGGATGCTAAAGCAAAGAGAATTATGCTTGATTTGGGGAAGGATAGCTTCATCCCTCACATTGTAAAGAAGATGAATAGTACTAGGATATGTTTGAGGCTTTGGTTGGTTTATATCAAAGTTATTGTGTCTCTAGAAAAATTAAATTGAGGAACAAACTTTCAGTCATCTGCATGAGTAAGACATATACAATGGTGAGCTACCTGGCTAAGGTCACAAATTTGAGAGATCATTTGATTTTGCTAAAGATGAAAGTGGAGGATAAAGAGTTAGTATCAAATTCCTTGAATGGACTTACTCCATCATGGAAGCATTTTGTCAAAGATATTTGTGCTTGTGAGAACTTGCCAGATTTCATGAAGCTTTGGGATAATTTTTTGCATGAAGAGATCAGGTTGGAGTATTGTTCAATGCTACAAGAGGAAGTACGAGGCATATCAATCATTGGGAGGACAAGGAAGGGAAGCAAGAAAGGATCCAAAAAGGGTAATAAGGAATAATCAATTTCAGGTAAGAATATTTGAGTAAGGAGAAAATTTTTAGACATCACCAGTTGGTACATTATGCTAGACAGTGTCCAAAAAATAAGAAGGGGAAGGCCAAGAAACAACAAGTTATAGTGACTAAAAGTATTATAGCAAGTGTTGATAAGTGATCATCCTATGTCCTTCTCCATAGTCTCTTGTTTATATTCTAATATTGTGTCAAGTGTTGAATGGTATGTGGACAATGGTGTTAGGAATAGGATCATGTAGCAATACAAATAAAACAAATGAAAATGAATGTGGAAATAAAACATAGAAGAACACAATATGAGGTAGACATCGATATATGTGGTTCACCTGATATGGTCTATCCATGGAGAAACAATCATTCCTTCCTTTATTCCATCTAGAAAAATAAAGGGATAACACCTACGACACATCTGTTGCAACCTCCTCTTCACTCTCTCATAGTCTCCTCTCTTAGTCACAATAATCTCTCTCATTGTATTAACTTCGCCATTACAATATATATATATATATATATATATATATATGGTCCCACGGCATCCAAAATACCTAATTCATTGACCTGGATTAGATTACAACCTTAATTCCTTAACTGGAATTAGAAAACCATGGATTGAAAACCATGTGCAAAAAACACCCAAAACGGATGCAAAAAGACACCCAAATTTTTTTCTTGGGGGCTATGCTCCCCACTATGCCCAGTGCAATGTAATAGTGTGGGGGGGTAACTATGAAAATAATATAACACAAACCTCCACCAGGGGCTGAGATTCAAACGTTGCTAAAAGAATACCTCTAAATTAGGAATATAATCAAGCTCCACAACCAAAAATCTCCCATTTAGAGACTAATCACAACAACTCCACCACTACTGCACCTCCTGGTCTATGCTCCAAATTTGGACCTGGAAAGTTTCTCATATTCATCATCATGCTTGAAGGCCAACTGAAACTAAGTAGAAACTCAGTTTTTCTCTAGTTACTATCTTCGTTAGCATGTCTACATGATTATGGAGAATGTGTATTTTTTCCAGCTTCAATTGGTCATCTTCAAAAACTAATTGTATGAAATGGAACTTGAGTTGTATATGTTTAGTATTATAATGGAAGGTTGATTTATTTGCAATATTAATGGTGCTCTGGTTGTCACTGTACAACCCATTATTCTCTTTCTTCTTTCCAAATTCCTCCATAAACCTATGTGAGCAAATCATCTCTTTACTAGCCTCTGTAGCAACAACATACTACGCTTCTATTGTTGAAAGTTCAACAACCTTTTGCAATTTTGAAATCCAACTTATTGATTCTTTTTCTACCTACTTCTTATTTTTCTAATATAAATGATCCTTTAGTGACCTTCCATGATTTTTCTGTAAATGTAATTGTATAGCCTTCACTTCCCAAATGCCCTGTTGAAATTATATTTCTTCTCAAATCAAGAATGTGCTTCGCCTCTTTCAACAACCATTTGTTTCCATTGTGTAATTTTATATGTATCTTACCCTTTCCAACAATTTTACATGGTTTATCATCACTTAAATAAACCTATCAAAAATCACCTTGAACATAGTCTTGAAAATATTTTCTATGGGGTGTGGCATGAAATGAAACCCTTGATTCTACCACCCAAGAATAAATAATATTATCTAATGAAATTATTAGATCATATTGCAACACAACACATGCTACACTCTCTTCCTCATTATTCTCCTATTGTTCATCTCCTTATTTTCCTTTCTGAGACATGTTATTACACATATAGTAGGTTGGATAAGTCCAACCCAATCCAAAAGAGTGAGACAATGATGGGGGTAACTACCCACTGTCACCTTATATAGATACTCCATGCACTTTAGTGATGATAAGTCACCACAAGGGGGGAATCTTAGTGACCCTAGGGGGATTGAGATGGAAAGTGAAACCCCTATAGGCCGATTTAGGAGGTGGAAAAGGGCTTGGATAAGAGCCTTGTTGATAATGATAGGTTTCCAAAGTATAGTGTATCTACAAGAGAGTGTTGTACCTTCTTGAGACAAGACAATATATAGAGATACAAGCCAAGTAATCAAATGTACAAGAAAGTGAAGATTGTTGTACTATATTACAGTAGTAAACATGAATATATATCGACAATTAAAATATATATTTAGTGTAGAATTGACCATCAAAAGCATCAAACATTTAATGGACAATGAAGGACTAAACAAACAAATAATTTTCCAATACTTAAGCATAAACTTTGATGGTAAAATGAGGTTGTAAAATGATATTATCAGAAGAAATTTAGGGAAGACAATTGGTTGTAGAAAAATATTTTCTACAGAAACAACGTATACTCAATGAAATCAACAAACAACTTTCCCAAATGATATCCAATACCAAGTAGATTAATAATAGAAAGTAGCCAACTATTTTCTATGGTAGAAGAGTGAGATACAATAGATAAAAGAGCGATTTTGTAGCAGCCCTAGTGGTTGTAGCATAAGTTTATAAAAGCATCAAGAAATCCTTGGATAAGCTTGATGCACTATTGTCTTAATCAAGCTAATAGAAATTAGTTTTGATTCAAATTTAGACAAATGAAATATCTCAACAAATTGCGTTTTCCAATGCAACGATTTTGTTTCTCCAATGCAATTTCATATTTGTAACATACCCAACCACCCAGGCTGGGTCACACCATGCAAAACTCTTTGTCTTACGAATTTGGTACCATAATGTAATGTACTTAGCCTCCAGCTAAGCAAAATTACCTATGTAAACTTATTAAATTATTAATATTTACTGCTAATCAAATTCCTATAGCTTACCAACTACAGATCACACCAAAATCTAACCATTTAACTGATACCATGGTTCTAAATGCATCTAACAATGTATATTAAACATGAATTCAATTGTTCAAGCCAACAACAAGCACTCAACATTCATATAAATCATTTACACATCAGAATAATCATAAATATTACAACAGAAACACTTATTTGTTAATGATTAACCAACTAGTTGTAAACAAAGGATGAACCTCCCAGCCATAGGCAATGCTGATCATTTTCTCTCATCAACAAGCCAATCCCCGAGATGAGGCTGTGAGTCCACAAGGAGATCCAACCCACTAGCTATCCACTCTCCACACAGAGCATCCCAAACCCAAGTTCTATTCTCACAACAGTTCCAAACCTCCAACTTTCTCTTTTCCCCACAACCTACACTACCCAAGGAATGTACCCCTTCACTACTCACAGTCCCTCGAGTTGTACCATTCATTTATCATGGCCCCTAGTGCATTTGGTTGGCTAGGAATCACTCAGATGAGAACTCTAGGAACTCTCAGTTGCTTCATAATTTCTCATAACCCAACTGATATTCTCCTACAACTATCCCTATTTTTATACCATCTCTCTTCCTCCTAGCCTTCCCAACCCAAGGAACGCACCATTCATTTATCAGGGATAACCCAAGGGATGTGCCATCCATTTATTAGGGTTAACCCAAGGAACGTGCCATTCATTTATCAAGGTCTCTCTGACACATATAGCTAGGAATATCTCAGATGGGAACTCAAGGGAACTTGTTTCTAGGGATAACTACCAACAAACCAACAACAAACACTTTTTGTTACAGTGAAACTCACTCTGTAGTTCACTCTTCATTCCTCACAACCTGGCTCTTCGATCTTCAACTTCAAAATGCTCCAAATACCTTTCATCTTTCTCTATAACCCGCTCTCCCTGGTTGAACCCCCTTCAAACTCTCATGTTTTCTCCATGTTTTCCTAGCTTTCTTGAATCCCACTCTTCTCAAGGATGATTGTACTTCATCCCATGCTCTCCAAAACTATGGGATCTGACCACTCACACCCACCCTCTTACACTTGTTAAATGATTGGCTTCTCCTACACTCAATCAACAAATAGAATGTTATACACAAAGATAATAATTCAGGAATGTGGGTTGGATTAATACCCATGGGTAATTCCCCCTTTGATCAGAATCTGGACCAGGGGTCAAATTTTACCTCAAAAATCAAAGTTCTCAGAATTGCCTCAAAACAAATGGGTTTGTATCCCTCGTCATCACGAATCCAACGCAATTCGTTTCGTCTCAAACGGACGTTGGGAGAGAAAGTTATCGCGATCTGTTCGAATCGCCAAACAGGAAAAAAATGATGCTGACTGGACAATCCGTACAGTCCGTACGTCCACGTGGCAGTGCCGTACTATCATGATGACGTGGAAGTTTGATGACGTGGCATATTTTTATTGGTTGGTGGTTGTCCAATCAGGTGATGGCACGTGTCAGTTATAGCCAATAAGGTGTGGACACGTGGCCCAATTCATGGGCGCCACGTGTCCCTATATGGTTGGTCATTATTTTCATGTGTAAAAGTTTATGGGGAGTCCGTGGGGTTCGACCCCTGGACCTCCCTCAACTATAGCGGCTTCATAACCCTCCGGTAGCCAAAGTTCCGCCAACTATTCCTTGTTAGGTATGTTGTAAAACATTTATTTAAAGTTGACTTTTGTTTGAAAAGGAAAGGGGGCGGGCCGGGGCTTAGCCCCGACCCATGGTTCCATCGGACAACATACAAACATGTGCCTATTGGTGTATACGCGCGCGGGGGTTTTGTATAATGGTCCGACCGTTGGTATTGCATTGCAATATATTACATTGTAATATATTACATATATAACCCATGTGTTAAATATTTGTGCGCGCAGTTTTTAAACCCACGGTTCTACACATTAAACATATGACTTCAACCATATATCGCGCGGGATTTTAGTTTGGGTTTTCCAAACATGAACACATTTTACCCACCATTTGTCACTTGGACGTGGAACGGTGGCACTTAGCCCCTTTTATGCGCGGGAAGGTGGCCACATGGCCCCATGCGCCCAACACCTCCGTTCTTGGGGGATTTATTCCGGGTAACTGTTCGACAAATTAGCGTGATTTGTGGAACATGCGTTTGTGCTGGGTTTTGTGATCGAAAACGCTCAGAGGCTAGGATCATTTCCTAGAGGTGCGAAATGGCGAACATGTTACAGTAGGCTTGAAGGAGAAAAATGGCAGAATGCATAACTTCTTCAATTTTTGGCCAAATCAGAAGCTGTAAAAGCCCAACCAGGGGTTTTTGGACATTCTGAGTCCATTGGAACCATTTTCATAGGCATTTGAAGAGCCCATTTGCAGGTTTTTCACATTTTAAGTTTGAGGAAGCTTCAGGAGTCTTAAATCCCTCATTGTTTGAGGCATTGCTCAGATGAGCACATATTCATTTTTTGTGACTGAATAGTCATTTCTGACTGTTTATTATGATCTGAACACATTGGGATAGGTTTCAGATCCATTAGAGGACTTTTACAGGTTTTTTTGCCTCATTCAAGCTCAGGGAAGCTTGGAGGTCACATGTAGAAGAGGTCATTGTTGGATGAGCCATTGTCCATTTGCAGAGTTTTAACAGTCAATTTTGGGGTTTTTATGTATTCTGAATCCAATGGTACAACCTTTAAATCCATTGGAGTTGATCAGAAGCTTTTAAAGAGAATTTGACAAACTAATCCCAAAGAGCCAAGTCCATTGAAGGAGGCTCAAGGAGATGTAGCCCAGAGAGGGGTGAACTTCTTTATCATCTTGGTATTGCTGTGATTTTTATGTGTTATTTGCTGCATTTTATACTGCTATGTATTTGTTTATGACACATATTTAATCTTTTAAAAGATCATTCCTCACACATAAACATTGACAAGAACAAGGAAGAACTTAACACATAAACCAGTCTTGCATATTTAAACACATGAAGCAAGGTCCTGTTAAGGTTTATTTTTATGAGGTAGAGGGTGCTTGCATAGCATAACAAGTCAAACTTCTATTTTCAGATCACCCTTGGACCCCTCTCTCTCTTCTGGAATCGTATTCCCCCATTATTCTTCATCTCTTTCGTATCACATCCAGTGATTATTACTTTTATTAATTATTTCAATGTTCATAATATGAAATTTGTCCCCTAGACACATCAAATCAATATGGGCTCTTCGCCCAAACACATCGTCTCACCAACCTAATTCACATTTATACAATTACATTATAATTCACATGGATTATAACTGGGGATGTTACAATATTAGTGCTTTAATATATTGGGTAATGGAGTCTTGGTTGTAAGAGTTGGATCCACTAATTCTCTAGGGGTGTAAGCCCTTTTACTCCCTAGAGAAAGTAAATCCAACAAGGTAAATCTAGGAGGGTGTAATCCCTTTTACTCCTCCAAGAAACCTTGAAAAAATAGTTGATTCAATAAAAATTAAGATGAAATTGGTGGAGGGTGTATGTCCTTATATCCCTCTAAGAGTTTTAGACAAGAATAGCATGAAATAAGAAGAAATTACCAACAAAATGCAGAAAATTCCTTACCAATTACACAAGATATCAAGATAAAACCCTTATTTAAAAAGTAAATTTCATCCACATGCAAGAAACAAGCCTCCAAGAAGGTATTTCACCACTTAGCTCCACAATAGACATGTAAGCATCCACAATTTTTCACAAGAGAGAGAGAGAGAGAGAGAGAGAGAGAGAGAGAGAGAGAGAGTCCAAATGCCCAAGGAGGGAAAAAATTTCAGCCAAGAATGTCTTATTCTCAAGCAAAAATGTTATGAAAATGAAATATCAAATGACCTTTATTTATACTAGGTCATGTGAAATAAGTTTGTCCACTTAATTAGGGTAAAACAAAAAATAAGGAGGTCGACCTCCTTAATTTTTCCCCTTTACAATAATAATTTGATTTTTACACAAAATAAACCATGCCCCTATAGGGTGACGTTTTGGCACTTCTAGCAAGTCGTTGGGTTGTTGAAGAATTTGTTAGGCCTCCAAAGGCCATGTGGCACCATGGTAAGTGTCCTCATATTCATTAACCATGCCAAATAATCATCAAACTTTGCCATCATTATCAAAACCCTATCCCAAGGTGACGTCAAGCCCAAAAGTGTGATGTATGGACTCCAAAGGAAAATCACTAGGAAAGGTGAGGGCTAGGTACCTCCCTTTAATGTTTATTCTCTTGCATCCAAAGGCAAATCCATCATCTTTCAACTCCCAAGATGTGGGTCATGTCATCCAGTCTGTGCACTTCAAGCCCCAATCAAGGCCCAAGCTAGGCTTGTTCCTCCAAAACATCCACCAAGCAAGGTCCTGCAATGAAAAGAAAAGTGAATTCACCCTCCAAGGGTCTCAAGTCAAATATATCATGCCAAGTAAAATCACATTTTAATACAAGAGCCACCTAAACATGTGCATCAAAAATACTTTTCCAAATTAAACAAGTTCTCAAAGACCCTATGCAACTTGTCAAGTTTAGGTATGGGAGGGTTGTCATAGTGACCTATTGGGTGAGTCATTCCTCAAGTCAAGGAGTGTTTCCTAGGTGGACCCTCTTTTATTCATGTAAAGAATATAAATGGATGGGGGTAAAACTTATGGGCACAGGTTTTATGACATACAAGGGTTAATATTATCTCATTTATGGGTGCCTTTTTATAGGGTGTGTTGCACCTTCATTTTCAATGCATCCTATTTCCAAGCCCATTTCATTTCCATTAATTAATTAAAGTCCAAAACAATTGGGTATTGTAAGACATGGAAATAAAAGAGTATCACAACATCACTTGAAGCTATAGGTACATAGAGTGTCATATGCATGGAAAGAAAGTGACATTCCATAAGTGTACACACCTCAACAAGCGGGACATCTATATAATGTGAGTTTTATTTTGCAGTTATTCAATTTTTTAAGAGAAACGTTTCATTTTTCTCAAGACCTCTTTGGCCGAGCATATGGAAGGTTATGATTTGGATCTTATATTTTTCCAGCTACATTTCCCTCTGGGCCTTCATCCCTTTCTTCCCATGAAATGAGGTACAATCCCTTCTTGGGTCAGTACACCCAAAAATCCCAAAAGATTAGGAGACGAGAAGGATGACGCATAGAAAATGGCAAGTATGATCATGAATGGTACAATGACTCATTAAGGATACCTCCCAATAGAAAATGTTTCCCAAAGGGTGACAACTTAGTAGGGAAGAATTTAAACCACGAAGGTGAAACAAGGAAAAGAGCATAATTTCCAACCAGACATTCTATAATCAAGTGCAACTTTAAATGCAACATATTCAAATTCCTCAAGTATTAAAGTGACACTTACCATAATACCTGACTTTTACCTCATGGAGCAAGACCCACTATCATTCAAAAATAGGCTGATGTGGTGCATGACACCATGATGAATTAGAGAAATATGGTGGTGAAGTGGGTCTCCATATGTGTATGTGGACACTTCTAGTCAATGCATCTCTCGGTACTCCATGTCTGCAACCTGAGGGCCTAGAGACACCATATCCTTATTTATCCCTAGAAATTGGGGATAACATCTGGCTCCTACTCAGGGACATGAACTCTCCATAAAGCGCATGAGAACCTCAGCATCTCCTGGTTAGACCTATGCCTACACTGAAATAGCAAACTGTAAAATCTAGGGTGGCTCACTCACCCTTTTCTCATATAACAAAATGCAAAACTTCAAAATTGACAACTAATCTAGAAAAGAAAAAATTTCACTTTTTTCATATAATATGATGAAAGAAAAATATGTAGATAAATAATACATGTAGATAAAATGAAAATAAGAAATAAAATGCAACTAAATACTCATGAGAAATCAATATGAAAATGCGAGAAAGCAATATGACCTACCTACTTACCTAGGGCAAGGGCCCTGAAGAAGTCAAGTTCTTCCTGGAAAGTAATGTTTGAGGAGGGATGCATGTACTGGTAAATGCATCCTCCTCCCTTATGCAGTAGTCATATACAAAGAATATAATTTGGATTTTCCCCCTATCTTGTAAGGTCCCAACCATACGTTTTCAAACTTTTGATGCATTATGGGTTTCTCTCTTCTTTTGTCCCACATAAGAACCAAATCTCCTTGCTTGAATTCTCTTGGTCTTCCCCTTGCGTTCAAATGTTCCTTTTCTCTTATTCTGGTTCTTTACCATTTGATCAAAATCCATTCTTCAAGTTTCCTCCAACTCCATGAGTTGATCAATTCCCCCTTGTAATGCCTCTTTATCCGTGACGAAGTGTTGGGCTGATTTCAAAGTTGTTATTTGGAGGTTTATAGGAAGTTGTGCTTCCATCCCGCAAACCAATTCAAAAGGGGTATTCCTAATAGAAGTATTAGTATTTTTGTGGTCTTCCCAAAGGGCATACTTGATCTTGCCATCCCAACTTTTCTTGTTTTCTCCAACAACTGTCTTTACAATATTCATGATGTTCTTGTTGTTGGATTTTTCTAATCCATTTCCTTGAGGGTAATAATTTTAAGAGTATAATAAAACAATCCCATATTTGAAACAAAACTCATTGAGCACCATTGAGCTGAAACCCTAGCATTGTCAATGATAACCTTGGCAAAAACACTGAATCTAGGGATAATATTCTCCTCAAGTAATTTCATTACTACTTCTTTTGTTTCTTTATTTGTTGGAATGGACTCCACCCATCGGGTGAAATAGTCTGTGGCACTCAAAACCCATTGGTAACCATTTCTATATTTGTCTTTGAAATCGCTAATGAAATCTAATCCCCATTTTTGGAAAGGTTCCTCTACAACAATTGGCTTAAGAGGAAGGGAAAGGAGGCGTTGATTTCCAGTAAAGAACTAACAAGGTTGACAAGATCTGACATATTGATGTGTGTCGGAGAAGATAGTGGGCCAATAATATCCCATCCTTGATATTTTATGGGCAGTGGTGCGGGAAGAAAAATGACCCCCACAATACCATGAATGAAATTATGCAACTAGCTTATCTGCTTCTTCCTTATTCACACATATGAGAATTACCCCATCGGGTTTTCTCCATCCAAGTCCATCCTGTGTCAAACAATACTTCATATCCTTGAGTCTCAGAGATCTTATCTTATTGACCAAATAATCAGGACAAGTAAGATTCTTCAAGTAGTAAATAATGTCTAAATACCATTTTTCATCCTCAATTTTACTTGTGACAACATTGATCTTCTCTTTTTCTCCCATTTTGATAAGTTCAGGATTTCCTTTTGTCAGCATTTGGGCTAACCCTTGGCCTTTTATTATCTTGGATGGTTTAATATCCAAGTCATATTCCAGTATTTGTGAGACCCATTTTCCTCTTGATCTGAGATAGTCTTGTTGTGATAAGACATCTTTTACAGCTGGGTAAGGAATGAAAGATTTAATCTTGTTATACCCCACCTACGTTCTAAAATGCTTGAGGGATTTGACAAGATCATAAGGTTGTTTTTCCATAACGGTGTAGTTTAGTTCTAAGTCTCTAATGGTTTTTCTCATGAAATCAATCGGTTTCTCATCTCCTTGAACATTTTTTGTAAAAGAATTCCTGCGATGGTGTCTTTTTAAGCAAAGGAGAAAACAATAAATTATTTAGAAAAGTATGGGCTTATCAATACAGGTGCAATAGTTATTACCCCCTTGACATGTTGAAAATACTTCTTTCCATCGTCATCCCACTCAAAATGGGCATCCCATTTTAACAAGTTATTTAGAGGCTTCACGATCTCAACAAATTTCGGGATGAACCTCCTTATGAAGTTGATTTTTCTAAGGAAATATTGTAAGGACTTAATGTCTTTAGGGAGAGGGGTTTTATTGATGGATTCAATTCTAGAGAGATCCATTGAGATCCCATCTGTTATCACATGGAATTGATTGGGTCAATTCAACCTTAGGTTTTTTATTTATTTTTCATTAGTGTTGTTTACTTTTTACTTTTGTCCTCTTCCTTATACTCTTTTTAAGTTTTATCACAAACAAAATTAGTGTTGATGTTGGCCCATTACCCTTGGGTTATATCTGTATCTTTATGATAATATTAGACAATCCATTATAATTATGCCTCCACCATCACCCTGACATCTCACCACTTCCATGATGTACTAAAATCCCTCCACTTTGTCCCTTTACCTGTTAGAAGGTCAAATCAGGTTCTTTTTGTATGTTGCCATCTCATCAAATAGTTTGGAGTGCATCTCAAGTACACTTTGCTTTCTTCATCATAATTTCACTCATAATTCCTTTCTAGTCGATCTCCTTGTTTTTAGCACTTATGTTTTTAAACAAATAACCTGATATTTCATCATTAAATTTTTTCTAACTGTTTTCCAAGATTTCAAATTACCCCTAGCTTAGCACTGCAAACACTGGTGCTTTCAGACAAGTGCTACAAAAAATTGTTGTGAATTGGGTGGTGAAAGTGAGTTGGAGGTTAGACCAGTTGTAGGTGGATTCGTTCAAGCTCAAGTATATCATTTTTCAATTCTCAGCCTCCAGGTACTCCATGAGAATTTTTATGTCTCTTGAATAACAGTAAAAGGTTGTGCTTATCATTTCTTCTCCTAGGCACTGTGAACTGGTGATCCATGTTGCCAACTATCTTACATACCCCTGTTATCACGATTCTCATCCAATTTAGAGCTCTCAACCTATTTTTACCAAAATTTAAACAAACCTTGATGTCAAGCCACCTTGCCTATCCCATATCTGGCCATTTATGCTTACTACGAACTCTACTGTGAATCCCCTATTTTGGCGCTGCAAACTCTATACAACAACTTAGCATTGTTATTCACCTACCTTAGAAACTGTACCAACTTGTTTCCATCAATATCTCCATTCTACTTCAAGTCTATATATTTTGGAAATTTAAAAAGGACTTTTTTTGGTAAAGTTGTGATAAATTTTGTAAAAATGATGGTGAATTATTGAACAAAATATTTTTACAGCAAGCTTTCTCCTTGTATCTCCATTTTCCTGTTTAGTCTTCTTTCATTTCCTGACTATCAGTTTCCATTTCATAATCCTGGAGGTAAAATAGTTTGAAGAACACTAAATCCTTAGATAGAACCAACCTTTGAAAGAGATTATCCATCAAACCCTAAATCCTCTGTTTTCTTGTTTTGCCTCTTCATCACTCAAATTGTTAGTTTAGTTTTCTTCTTATAACATCAATGGATAATCCATAGCAGAAGAAGGCTCACAAGGGTGGGGTCATTGTGAGGACTGATCCCTATGACATGCAGTTGTTTTTCTATTGAAATATTTTTACAGCAAGCTTTCTCCTTGTATCTCCATTTTCCTGTTTAGTCTTCTTTCATTTCCTGACTATCAGTTTCCATTTCATAATCCTGGAGGTAAAATAGTTTGAAGAACACTAAATCCTTAGAT
>JASDQU010104188.1:138242-149176 GCA_032191745.1 Picea mariana | reverse complement strand
AGCATCTCCTGGTTAGACCTATGCCTACACTGAAATAGCAAACTGTAAAATCTAGGGTGGCTCACTCACCCTTTTCTCATATAACAAAATGCAAAACTTCAAAATTGACAACTAATCTAGAAAAGAAAAAATTTCACTTTTTTCATATAATATGATGAAAGAAAAATATGTAGATCAATAATACATGTAGATAAAATGAAAATAAGAAATAAAATGCAACTAAATAATCATGAGAAATCAATATGAAAATTCAAGAAAGCAATATGACCTACCTACTTACCTGGGGAAAGGGCCCTGAAGAAGTCAAGTTCTGCCTGGAAAATAATGTTTGAGGAGGGATGCATGTACTGGTAAATGCATCCTCCTCCCTTATGCAATAGTCATATACAAAGAATATAATTTGGATTTTTCCTCTATCTTGTAAGGTCCCAACCATACGTTTTCAAACTTTTGATGCATTATGGGTTTCTCTCTTCTTTTGTCCCACATAAGAACCAAATCTCCTTACTTGAATTCTCTTGGTCTCGATTTGCAGTCAAATGTTCCTTTTCTCTTATTCTGGTTCTTTACCATTTGATCAAAATCCATTCTTCAAGTTTCCTCCAACTCCATGAGTTGATCAATTCCCCCTTGTAATGCCTCATTATCCGTGACAAAGTGTTGGGCTAATTTCAAAGTTGTTATTTGGAGGTTTATAGGAAGTCGTGCTTCCATCCCACAAACCAATTCAAAAGGGGTCTTCCTAATAGAAGTATTAGTATTTGTGCGGTCTTCCCAAAGGGCATACTTGATCTTGCCATCCCAACTTTTCTTGTTTTCTCCAACAACTACCTTTACAATATTCATGATGTTCTTGTTGTTGGATTTTTCTAATCCATTTCCTTGAGGGTAATAATTTTAAGAGTGTAATAAAACAATCCCATATTTGAAACAAAACTCATTGAGCACCATTGAGCTGAAATCCTAGCATTGTCAATGATAACCTTGGCAAAAACACTGAATCTAGGGATAATATTCTCCTCAAGTAATTTCATTACTACTTCTTTTGTTGCTTTATTTGTTGGAGTGGACTCCACCCATCGGGTGAAATAGTCTGTGGTGCTCAAAACCCACTGGTAACCATTTATAGATTTGTCTTTGAAATCGCTAATGAAATCTAATCCCCATTTTTGGAAAGGTTCCTCTACAACAACTGGCTTAAGAGGAAGGGAAAGGAGGCGTTGATTTCCAGTAAAGAACTAACAAGGTTGACAAGATCTGACATATCGATGCATGTCGGAGAAGATAGTGGGCCAATAATATTCCACCCTTGATATTTTATGGGCAGTGGTGCGGGAAGAAAAATGACCCCCACAATACCATGAATGAAATTATGCAACTAGCTTATCTGCTTCTTCCTTATTCACACATCTAAGAATTACCCCATCGGGTTTTCTCCATCCAAGTCCATCCTGTGTCAAACAATACTTCATATCCTTGAGTCTCAGAGCTCTTCTCTTATGATCGATCAAATGATCAGGACAAGTAAGATTCTTCAAGTAGTAAATAATGTCTAAATACCATTTTTCATCCTCAATTTTACTTGTGACAACATTGATCTTTTCTTTTTCTCCCATTTTGATAAGTTCAGGATTTCCTTTTGTCAGCATTTGGGCTAACCCTTGGCCTTTTATTATCTTGGATGGTTTAATATCCAAGTCATATTCCAGTATTTGTGAGACCCATTTTCCTCTTGATCTGAGACAGTCTTGTTGTGATAAGACATCTTTTACAGCTAGGTAAGGAACGAAAGATTTAATCTTGTTATACCCCACATACGTTCTAAAATGCTTGAGGGATTTGACAAGATCATAAGGTTGTTTTTCCATAATGGTGTAGTTTAGTTATAAGTCTCTAATGGTTTTTCTCATGAAATCAATCGGTTGCTCATTTCCTTGAACATTTTTTGTAAAAGAATTTTTGTGATGGTGTCTTTTTAAGCAAAGGAGAAAACAATACATTATTTAGAAAAGTATGGGCTTATCAATACAGGTGAAATAGTTATTACCCACTTGATATGTTGAAAATAATTATTTCCATTGTCATCCCACTTGAAAAGGGCATCCCATTTTAACAAGTGATTTAGAGGCTTCACGATCTCAACAAATTTTGGGATGAACCTCCTTATGAAGTTGATTTTTCCAAAGAAATATTGTAAGGACTTAATGTCTTTAGGGAGAGGGGTTTTCTTGATGGATTCAATTCTAGAGAGATCCATTGAGATCCCATCTGTTATCACATGGAATTGATTGGGTCAATTCAGCCTTAGGTTTTTTATTTATTTTTCATTAGTGTTGTTTACTTTTTACTTTTATCCTCTTCCTTATACTCTTTTTAAGTTTTAGCACAAACAAAATTAGTGTTGATGTTGGCCCATTACCCTTGGGTTATATCTGTATATTTATGATAATATTAGACAATCCATTATACTTATGCCTCCACTATCACCTTGACATCTCACCACTTCCATGATGTACTAAAATCCCTCCACTTTGTCCCTTTACCTGTTAGAAGGTCAAATCAGGTTCTTTTTGTACATTGCCATCTCATCAGACAGTTCGGAGCGCATCTCAAGTACACTTTTCTTTCTTCATCATAATTGCACTCATAATTCCTTTCTAGTCGATCTCCTTGTTTTCAGCACTTATGTTTTTAAATAAATAACCTGGTATTTCATCATTAAATTTTTTCTAACTGTTTTCCAAGATTTCAAATTACCCCTAGCTCAACACTGCAAATACTAGTGCTTTCAGACAGGTGCTATGAAAAATTGTTGTGAACTGGGTGGCGAAAGTGAGTTGGAGGTTAGACTAGTTGTAGGTGGATTCGTTCAAGCTCAAGTATATCATTTTTCAATTCTTAGCCTCCAGGTACTCCATGAGAATTTTTACGCCTCTTGAAGAACAGTAAAAGGTTGTGCTTATCATTTCTTCTCTTAGGCACTGTGAACTGGTGATCCACGTTGCCAACTATCTTACATACCCCTGTTATCACGGTTCTCAACCAATTTAGAGCTCTCAACCTATTTTTACCAAAATTTAAACAAACCTTGATGTCAGGCCACCTTGCCTATCCCATATCTGGCCATTTATGCTTACTACGAACTCTACTGCGAATCCCCTATTTTGGCGCTGCAAACTCTATGCAGCAACTTAGCATTGTTATTCACCTACCTCAGAAACTGTACCAACTTGTTTCCATCAAGATCTCCATTCTAATTCAAGTCTATTTATTTTGGAAATTTAAAAAGGACTTTTTTTGGTAAAGTTGTGATAAATTTTGTAAAAATGATGGTGAAGTATTGAACAAAATCTTTTTACAACAATCTTTCTCCTTGTATCTCCATTTTCCTGTTTAGTCTTCTTTCATTTCCTGACTATCAGTTGCCCTTTCATAATCCTGGAGGTCAAATAGTTTGAAGAACACTAAATCCTTAGATAGAACCAACCTTTGAAAGAGATTATCCATCAAACCCTAAATCCTCTGTTTTCTTGTTTTGCCTCTTCATCACTCAAATTGTTACTTTAGTTTTCTTCTTATAACATCAATGGATACTCCATAGCAGAAGAAGGCTCACAAGGGTGGGGTCATTGTGAGGACTGATCCCTATGACATGCAATTGTTTTTCTATCGAACCTATGATCAGGGAGGTCTTCCAAGAGTGGGATGTTTTAATTTTTGACAAAAGATGCATAGGGGGCACCTTGAGGTAGCTAGAGAATTTGCTTTAAATTTTTATGGAACCAAAAATAAAGTTGGGACTCTTGAACTTGAAGTGTTTGAAGCAACCATAGCAGCATCTACTGAAATACCAAATACTGGTGAAAGGTAGTTTAAGGCCATGAATCTAAATGCAGCCTTCTCCAAAGAATTCCTTAAACCATAATTTCAAGGAGATTGATAACTTGAAGGGAGAAGCGTTGGATGAAAGAAAAAAGTTGAAGGATATTATGGATATGTATCTAGAAACTATTGATAAATTTAGGTTTACAACAAAGATATTTCTTCCCCACCATAGGCAGCTTAAGAATTTATACAGACATAACAGGGATTTACAAGCTCATATCAAAAGACTTAAACTGGAGCTGCAATATTTTAAGGAAGAACTAGCCCAAATAAATTTGAATATGTTGGCCCAAGCTGCCATAAGGAGGAGTTCCAGGCTCATAAAGTAATGGATGAAATACCTTAAGAAATCTCAATTTTGGAAATGATTGCTCCTTGCTTTTTTAATATTTTTGAGGAAGTATGTTTCTTATAACTGAGTTTTTCACTCATACACCACATTATGAGATTTCTAGAGGCATACCTAACTTTGGAGGAAGGTTTTGGGTGTTTTGGAGCTTAAACTATAATAATCGGCAACTACAGGACAATCCGCAATGCCTAGTGTTGTGAACTGATTTCTATAGTCAAGCGTTGCAAACATTGCTGCTAACTTCGTTGCGAACTGGCTGATATAGTCATCGTTATAGGATATGTTGTGAACTTTTATTTTGATGGTTTCAAGAGGATCAATGATCGCCATATGGCTAGGGAAGCATGGTAAAATTGTTTGTAGGTCAATTTAAAGCTGGAGGATACCTGGAAATAAAAGGAATGCACTCAAAGGACACCTCATTATGCAAGATTAAGGTCTTAGGATAGTTTCCAACATTATCCTTTTTTATAGAATTTTTTTATTTCCAGTTTGTACATGTGTAATTACCTCAGTTTAAGATGGAATAATCCTATGTAGAGGATGAAACTCTCATTGTATGCTAAATTTCCCTATCTAGGCTATAAAAGAAGCATTAGAAGACATTTTGTGGGTTCAAATGGTTGATGTAAAAGACTCTTTTGGTGATATTATTGTAACAGAGCCTACTCTGGTTTGATGTATCAGACTTGATGAATTTTTTTTAATGGAAGTCAGTTTTCTCTATTGCCATCTTATTTCTCTCTCACTCTAAAATTTTAATGTCATTGAATGATTCAAATGATTTTTTGTAGTTGTATTGCAATGAAGGTTTTATTGTGATGATGTTATAACTTTCTTAGAGTTTTTAGCTTGGATTTAAGAAAATCTTGTATCTAAATCTTTTCTCTCCTTTGTCTACTGGTAAATCTTGATGATAGTGGTATAATTACTTCACTTATCTTACTAAGTCTTCCTTCTATCCACACTAATCCTCAAAACCCTGATCTAAGTTAAAAAATACCTCTTTTGTTGATGCATTTCATCTATAATTTCTTTTGTTTTAACATTATTGGACTGACTTTTATCCATTTGAAAACACATTTTAAAACTTACATTATAAACCTATTGATGGGTACGGAGCTTACACTTTAGTAGTCAAAGTGTAACTTTAAGTGTTAACACCATCCTTGGAAATTAAATGTCCTAATAACTTCCCTATGTCTATGTCGAAGATTGACTTCTTAGGATTAAGAGAAATACCATATTCTCTGCATCTGTGAAAGATCATCCTTAAGTGTTGGATATGTTGAGTTCTTTTCTTGGAGATAACCATCAAGTCATATTGGTATATTTCTATGAGTTTTCCGATCAAATCCCTGAAATCATAATGCATGGCATGTTGGAAGGTGGACCCTGTGTTGGTTAATACAAAAGTCATTCTCAAATACTTATAAGTTCCCCAAGGAGTAGTGAAATCAGTCTTAAGTTGGTCATCATCTTTTACCAGCACCTAGTTATATCCTGAAAAACCATCAAGCATAGACATCATTTCCACTCTGGTGACCCTTTGCAAAAGGTACTCCCTATTAGTAAAGGGGTAATTATCCTTAAGTGATGCTTGATTTAAATTTATGAATTCGACAAATATCCTGATCTCACCAGTATTTTTCCGAACAATTATAGGATTGGATATCTAGGATGAGCAACTGATAGGCTCAATTATCCTTGCCTCAACCATATTTTGCAACTCCTTTTGAAACTGCAGTGCAACCTTGAAATTCATTTATCTCAGCTTCGGCCTGAAATATTTTGTGCCTTGTTTGAGGGGAATAACATGTTGTATAACATATTCTTGGTAAGATTTCATATATTCATATGACCAAGCAAAAACATCTTTAAATTTCGTGATGAGATCTATCAACTTCTCCCTTTCAACGAAAGTTATCCCCTTCCCAAACTTAACCATTTTTGTGGATTCCTTGGTGCCAATATTAAACTCATCGACCTCATCATCGAATTTGATTGATGTTTTCCCCTTATACATGTCATTTAAATCAAACAAATTTTCTAAGGGGATGATTCCCTTGGGTAAGGGTCCGTCAGGCAGATATATAATATTCTCTTCCTCAGTCAAAATGTTTATCTGAGTTTCTGATAATTCTCCCTCATTTTGAAGAAAACATAAGAATTGATTCTCATTATAAAACACCTGCCAATGTTGCAGGTTGTTATCTATCGAGGGCCTAAATTTTAATTCTACTTTGTAGAGACTGATTTCTTTGAAATTTTGTAGAGTAGAAGCAGAAATTGCAAGGTGGTTTGCCAGATGATTCTTTTCTCTAGGGATAAGCCCCAATCTAAAAATCATCAAACTTTTTCACAGCATCCCAAACAACATCTCTGTATTGTTTCAACCTTGGGTTCTTTGTGGAAAACTTCATGTTGATTTGTGACACAATCAAATCCGAGTCCCCTCTCTCATGTAAGGATTTTATGTTCATATCAATAGCAAGGTTCATGCCCAAAATGAGGGATTCATACTAGAATATGTTGTTAGTGCAATTGAACTCAAGTCTGTATGAGAAAAGGTAGCCTCTTTATCTGGCAATATCAGGACCACCCAAGTTCCTAACCCTAAGCTTGAGTGTGCACCATCAAAATCCAAACCCCAACACCCATCCTTTTTCTCTTCATCTTGAAAAAAATAGTTTTCTAAGATAAAGGTGTTGTTGATCCCTTCATCAAGAACTTGATGGGATGAACTAATGCAATCTTTGAAATTTTGCATAGTATCCCCTTCAAGGGTTTCATATTTTGTGATGGCCTCTTATGATACACTTTTCAAGGTGAGAGGTACCTTTTCCTTATGAGGTGGAGACATAATCTACTGAATGTACCTCAATAGAATCTCTTCTACCTTTTGTACTGCTAGGTTTCTCTCACTCTCTAGATTTTCCTCTATGGGAAGGGACATTCTTTTAGATTTTGTATGTTCCACCTTTTTCACAAAACTTGTTATTTGGCTAGCAGCTTGGTTGGAAGTTTCTCTTCTCTCCTTGCACAAGTAGGCTTTGGTGATATGGATAAGGTAGGGAGGCGAAGTGATAAGGATAGTAACTTGATTTATTTTTATGACCTATTTAAGGGATCCTTCGTATTGATGGTAAGAGGAAATTAAGTTTTCATCCATTTCACATTCCCTTTCTTGGTCTTCCATCAAGGTAGAAGGGAGATTCTCTCCTATCAAACGACCACAAGGGTCATTTATGGTTAACATGTAAAACTTGAGGAAAACATTCTAAGTGGGCTCATAATTCTGGGGAAAACTCTTCAAAAGAGTGTTGAATCGGTCATTAAAAGAATGTATGATTTCTCCTAGTGCCCTCTTGCGTTGCTAGAGTTGATCATAAAGGGATATGCAATCTTTTCTTTTTATGAATCTCTTGATGAAGAGATTTTGAAAGATATCCCAGTTGGTAATTTCCCCCGGTGAAATGTTGTTATACCACTCTTTGTCCTTTCCAATGAGAGAAAAGGAGAAAAGTCTCATAAGTACGTCTTCATGTTGGTCATAAGTTTCAAAAGCAGCGAGGAAGGTATCCAAATGATTTTTGGTCATAATTGAGTCTTCTCCTGAAAAGGTGGGAAGCTATTCCTTGAAACCCTTTGGGATATTATGAGGTGATTTGAGATATTTGTTATATCTAAAATCTCATATGCTTCCTTGACCCACTATTTTTGGAGCATGCATGGTGAACAAGGTATGGAAGAAGTTGAAGGACCTAGGGAGGTAGGAGAGGGAAAAAGATCATAAGATTTGGACATGTTTTTAGGATGTTTAGGCCCAGGTGCGGGGCTAGGGTAGTCCATCCACCTGGTATTTTTCATGACGAAATCTGGGATGGTGGAGTCACCAAATGAGATTTATCTTATCAAGGGAGAGAAATGGAAAGGGAACTTCCATGAAGTGGAGTCGTTAGGCAAGCTAGGGGTAAAGGATTTGGGATAAAATATTTCCAAAGTATCGTTAGGGAACGTAAGAGGATTCAAAATCCTCCCCATAAATAATGCCAAAATGTTATCACACAAATTGTAGGTTGGGAAAATCCTGACCCAATCCACAAGAGTGAGACAATTACAGGAGTAACTATCCATTGTGACCTTAGTTATATACTCCACTCACTTTAGTGATGATAAGTCACCACAAGGGGGGAATATCGGTGACCATAGGGGGATTGAGATGGAAATTGAAGTGATGGAAAGTAAAACCACTATAGGTCAAGTTAGGAGGTGAAAAATGGCTTGGATAAGAGTCGTTTTGATAAGGGTAGGTTTCCAAAGAATAGTGTACCTTCAAGACAATGTTGTAACTTCTTGAGACAAGACAATATATAGATATACAAGCCAAGTAATCAAAGGGACAAGCAAGTGAAACTTGTTGTCCTATATTACAATAGTAAACAAGAATATACATTAGCAATGAAAAGAGCTAGTTACTGCAGAATTTACCATCAAAAGCATCAAATATTTATTGGACAATGAAGCACTAAACAAGAAGATAATTTTCCAATACTTTAGCATAAAATTTGATGGTAAAATTAAGCTGAAAAATGATGTTATCAAAAGAAATTTAGGGCATCCAATTGGTTGTGGAAAAATATTTTCTACAACAACAACTTCTACTCCACAAAATCAACAAACAACTTTCCCAAATGATAGCCAATACCAAGTAGATTAACAATTGCAAGTAGCTAACTATTTTCTATGGTAGAAGAGTGAGATACAAGAGATAAAAGAGTGATTTTGAAGCATCCCTAGTGGTTGTAGCATACATTTATAACAGAAACAATAAATCCTTTCCTAATCTACACGGCCTATTGGCTCAAGCAAGCTAATAGCAAGTAGTTTTGATTCCAATTTAGATAAATGAAATATCTCAACAAATCACGTTTTCCAATGCAATGATTTTGTTTCTCCAGTGCAATTCAGATTAGTGCTTTAATATATTGGGTAATGGATTCTTGGTTGTAATAGTTGGATCCACTACTTCTCTACGGGTGTCATCCCTTTTACTCCCTAGAGAAAGTAAATCCAACAAGGTAAATCTAGGAGGGTGTACGCCCTTTTACTCCTCCTAGAAACCTTGAAAAAATGGCTTATCCAATAACAATTAAGATGAACTTGGTGGAGGGTGTATTTCCTTATAGTCCTCCAAGAGTTTTAGACAATAAAAGCATGAAATAAGAAGAAATTACCAAGCAGAAAATTCCTTACCAATTCCACAAAATAGCAAGATAAAACCCTTATTTACCAAGTAAATTTCATCCACATACAATAAATAAGCCTCCAAAAAGGTAGCGCACCACTTACCTCTACAATAGACAAGTAAGCATCCAAAATTTTACACAAGAGAGAGAGAGATAGTCCAAATGCCCAAGGAGGGCGAAAATTTCAGCCAAGAATGTCTTATTCTCAAGTGAGAATGTTATGAAAATGAAATGTCAAATGACCTTTATTTATACTAGGTCATGTCAAATAAGTTTGTCCACTTAATTAGGGTAAAACACAAAACAAGGAGGCCAACCGCCTTAATTTTTCCCCTTTACAATAATAATTTTATTTTTGCACAAAAGAAACCCTAAAAAGATAACGTCATGCCCCTATAGGGTGACATTTTGGCACTTATAGAAATTCATTGGGTTGTTGAAGAAGTCATTGGGCCTCCAAAGGCCAAGTGGCACCATGGTAAGTGCCCTCCTCTTCATTAACCATGCCAAATCATCATCAAACTTCACCATCATCATCAAAACCCTTGCCCATGGTGATGTCAAGCCCAAAAGTGTGATGTATGGTCTCCAAAGGAAAATCGTTGAGCAAGGTGAGGACCAGGTATCTCCCTTAAAGGTGTCTTCTCTTTCCTCCAAAGGAAAATCCATCATCTGTCAGCTCCCAATATGTGGTTCATGGCATCCACTATGTGGGATCTAAGCCCCAATTAAGGCCCAAGCTAGGCTTGTTCCACCAAAACGTCCACCAAACAAGATCCTGCAAAGACAAGTGAATGCACCCTCCAAGGGTCTTAGGTCAAATGTATCATGCCCAGTAAAATCACATTTTAATACAAGAGCCACCTAAACGTGTGCATAAAAACTACCTTTTCAAATTAAACAAGCACTCAAAGACCCTATGCAACTTGCCAAGTTTAGGTATGGGAGGGTTGTCATTGTGACCTATTGGGTGAATCATTCCTCAAGTCAAGGAGTGTTTCCTTGGTGGACCCTCTTTTAGTCATGTAAATAAGATGAAATGGATGGGGGTAAAACGTATGAGCATGGGGTTCATGACATACAAGGGTTCGTATTGTCTCATTTATTGGTGCCTTTATATAGGGTGTGTTTCACCTTCATTTTCAATGCATCCTTTTTCCAATCCCATTTCATTGCCATTAATTAATTAAAGTACAAAACAATTGGGTACTATAATACATGTAAAGAAAAGAGTATTTCAATGTCACTTGAAGTTATAGGTACACATATTTCCATATGCATGGAAAGAAAGGGACACTCCATAAGTGTACACACCTCAACAAGCATGACATCTATATAATGTGAGTTTGCTTTTGCAGGTCTTCAATTTTTTAAGAGAAATGTTTCATTGTTCTCAAGACCTCTTTGGGAGAGCATATGGAAGGTTATGATTTGGCTCTTATCTTTTT
>JASDQU010104188.1:112070-127772 GCA_032191745.1 Picea mariana | reverse complement strand
TGTTTATATTCTGATCATGTGTCACCGTATTTATGATGTCATGGGTTTGCATTTATATGTATTAGGTGATGTTGTTAATTTCTTATTTGTTATTTCCTATTGCACTTCGCCGTTCATAGACGTAACGAAGGGGGTCGTTACATCGGGATAAAATCCTTTGATCCATAAAGTATTTGAGGTTGTGATGATCAATTTTAATCTAGAAATGTTGCCCAAGAAAATAGGGACTCCATATATCCACAACATGCAAGATAGACATCATTTCCTTAAAGCGTTGATCGTAATCCCATACTGACTATGTTTGCACCAGTTTGATCTCCTTCAATTCAATATTATACTGCGATTCTAACTTCAGATTTTTGAACTCATTTAATATCTCTTGATTTATTTCTTCCAAAGTCCTATCCTGTGTGGTAGGTGTAATACCATGTAACTTCATATACCATACTAGCGTGTGTCCCTTAAACTTTGTCAATAACTGCATGATCTTCATTGCTTTGTCTTGTATGTTTTTAGCGGCCCAAACGGTCTTGCAGATAAACAAGTGTTGTTATGGGTCCTATGACCCTACTCCCTTGAATCAGGAATCCTAAGAGTATTATCTATCCCCGCCATGTTGGTATATGTATGCCCTCCTTTTGGTGATGTTGGTACACTCTAATTTTGATTCTACGCACTACTCCCACTATTTCGATCGGTACTTTTATGTCCTCCTTGGCTAACTATGATGGCTTTCGACAAGTATTTAAATGTTATTTATGATTGTGGTGACACACATGGGGTCATGGATTCAATGCTAGATATTTTCTAAGTAGGACTTACCGACTCTTCTATTACTGGACTGGATTGACACCCCTCTTCTCCACCTCCTATATCTGGTATCTCTACAATTCAGACTTGTGCGCAAGGTTCCCATACTTCTGTCTCACTGTGTGACTCTTCTTTCCCAGCCCCTTTTTCCTTTTATACTTCCTTCCTCCATGCAACTCTCCAAATTTATAGTGTTCCTCTTGTGTACTACCTTCTTGCATCCTCAGTATGTTCCTTTCTCTTTCATGGTTTCCTCCCTTTTCTCAGGTGATCCTTCCGTTATCCTCAAACTCCCCTATGTGCGCAAAGCCCATTTAGTTGTCGAAATCCATTATAATCACATGATTTTCACATAATAACATCTTTATCCACATATTCAATGATTTCAAGAACCTCCCACGTGGGCCTTTGAAAAACTTTCTTTCTGCAACATTGTATGATTGAATGCAATCTACAGAAAATTCTGTAACATAACCTCCTAGTATACTATCCAACCAAAAATCAATTGCTCGAGTAGTTGGGTTACTTACCGATTTTAATTTCCGTACCAGTTCCAGAGTCGAATTCTTTAGTGCTACAACACTAAACCTTTATGTCTTCTCTACTAACCTTTCTAGCCACTCGGTCAAAATTTATGGGAATTCGCCAAAGAAAATTCCATGTCGATCTGTGAAGACATACTTTTTCATCCATTTCTTGTCACTCATCTGAAGTTTCTTGTTCTCTTGTCGTGCAAAGTCTTGTTCTTTTTGTTACAACCAGTCAATGATTTCTTTCTTAGTCAGCCTCCAAAACTTTCCCTTAGTCGCAAATTCTCGGTCCCAACAATAGAGCCATTTGTTGGATGCTTCTTGTTTGTATAGGGGTTATTAAACCCAGGTTTCGGGTTGACCATGACCAAAAAAAACTTCAAGACATCGACCCTTTCAACATCACCTTCTTGCGTAGATGAAGTCTCATGTGAGGTATCTATTGGGCCTACAAGAACCATGTTTCCGCAACAATAAAGGAAAGGGAGGCTATTGCGTGAATCATTCTTCCTGATCTTAATTTATGTATGTTCTTTATTATTACATAAACTATCACAACCATACATGAACATTCCATGATAACCAATTCATAGACTAAATTCATTCTACAAAGTATATCATCATTCATGATTGCATAAAGACAAGTAAGAACACAAGACAAAATATACTCTCTAAACTCCTTCTGTATTCATCTTCTTTCTTACTAACCGACTATTACATTCATGATCTTTCCATAACCCCAATTCTCTTCCATGCACACCCTCTCACATTGACATACACATATCTCTAATTGTCTCTCTATATATCTATGTTATTATTTTTTCTATATCCTAATCTTGTTACATATTTATACCTCAAAGTCTAGGGTTTCAAGTTCTATTCTTATTTATCCCAAAATAACCCATTACAATGCATGGCATAGCCATCTTCAGTTAACTAGATATTTTCCTTCTTCTACTTCTTGTTCTTACAACTTTTATGTTTTCCTTCTATTTCTGGAAAGTCGCATTATCGTCATTTGTTCTTCCTTTTCTCTCTCGCTTGATTTATCCTTTTGTATTTTTATTATATCCATCCTCTGCGTCCTTCTGTACCATTTATCTCTTCTGTGTGTATTCTTCCTTCTGCGTGATTCCTTCCTTATGCGTGAATCCTTCCTTCGACGCGCTTTCTTCGTACTTAGATTCTTCTCAAAATTATATCCAAAATTGTCTCTCCAACAATAGGACTTCCTAAAAGAAGTTGTTGCAAATAGGAAACATTGGTTGGATTTCATAATGGACAAGTGGAACTTTGTTGGAAAGTGTTCAGACCAAGAAACAATGGTGCGGATGAGCAGAATGGGAGCACACAAGGAAGCAAAGATATGAAGAAATTCAAGGAAAAATAGCTACAAAATAAATAAATAAATAAATAAGTGAATTGAAACATAAATGCATTAGAGTGCATGATGCATACAATGACGTTAGATGCATTAGTAGACATGCTAATAGTGAATGTTTGGTGCATATGAATGTGCATTTGTGCATATGTAAATGCTTGGATATGCATATGGAATGCTTGTGGACTTAGAATAGTTTGTTGTTTTATACATGAAATAATGACGTTCTAATAATTGAGTATGACTAATTATGGATTATGTATTTAGGAAAGATGATATAACATGTTTAAAGATGTGGATGTTCTTTTTTCTTATGACTTCCATTTATGTGAAGACCCATGGGGGTGGTAAGAATGGTAATCGAAAGGATGGAAGAGGAATCATGTGAGCTTCTACAAATACCATCTGATCAGATATCATCAAGTAGGTTGATAACAACCATGCAGGTATGCATTTTGTTTCTTCTGATGCATAAATATTAAAGGGAATTGAGGTAAGAATCCCCTCAGTTAAAGTTCCAAGATTTAAATTTATATGTAATGGTCAAAGGCCTGAAGCATGTAAATGTTGTTGATGCTAGAATGCATTTAGATAAAATTTTAGTTGCATATTGTGTTATGATTGGTTATGGGATCATAACCAGGTCAAGTCAGGAGACATACTCTTGCTACAAAAATGAATAACCATAGATATAGTCATGTGTGAGACTATGATATGGTTGGATATGGAAGGGATATAGCGCTATGTGAGTGCTTAATGGTTTTCCCTTGTATAGTAAATGTTTGGACTACAACCTCTTTGTCAACACTAAAGAACATTTAGAAATTATGTTCCTTGTGTTGTGTATGGGTTGAACATGAGGGTATCCAAATATTTGGGTGATATTGGGAAGAGTTCGGATGATGTGTTGAGGCGTTGGACAGACCTTTCAACTCACCATGGTGGAGTGCATGGCATAGTTATGTGGTATTATGTAGTCAATGTAGGGATGTAATGTGTAGATGTGGAAATGGGTATTGGCACATTGATTGTTATTTTATTAGTAATTATTTGTTGCATTATGAAAATCCTTTGGTGTTGAAAATACATAATGATGGATAGTTGCATTATATTTAATATGAATACTAGCTGAAGGTGATTGAATTGTTTTTGTTACAATTCTGAGATTACTTTTTGGAGCTATTGAAAATGTTACAAGTGGCATTAAAGGAATTATTGAATGGATTTTGGTGAATATATATATATGGCATAGAAATGATTATACTAACAACTGAAATGATGTGAGTATTACTAAATCATGAAGTTAAGAAAACTTTGGAAGATGTTAGAAATTGCAACAAGAAAGTTGCAGCTTAAAGTAGTTACATAATGATGAATTACAAAAAGACTCTATTGAGGGAAAACAGTAATAAAAATATTGATGGCTAGAAGAAAGAAAATATTGGTTCACATGTGTAGAGGATGATGGGCTCATTCCAGATTAATAGTTGGATTAATGGAAGTTATTGAATTGTTGTCGTAATCAATTCTGAGATCACTTTGTGAAACTTTGTAATTGTTTCCATGAAAATGTATAGTTGTTATGATATGCTAACAGTTTGTTTGGTTGAGTGTAAGTTGAAGAAATTGCAAGTGGAGTGGTTTTGGATATGGAAATAATGTAATCCCATAAGGAATACTATTCTCTACTATTGGAAGAGCTAAACATTATGAGAAAAAGATCATGTTTGGAAACTTTATTTTTTGTATAAAATGATTTTAGAAATTGGAATTTAAAAATTACTGACAATCTATTTGGCTACATGAAAGATTGAGGAAATTGCAGCAAGAATGGTATTGGATATATTAGGGATGTAATCACATAATGAAGACCAATGCATATTTCTACAAGAGCTCAACATTATGAAAAAAATGTCATGCCTGAGAGTTTTATTTTCCTATATAAAACAGATTTAGAAATTAATAATCAAAATTTGTTATGGTGTTCTAACAGTTGTGTTGAGGAAAAGTTATGAATTATCTTACTCAATCATTTTCAAATATTGACTGGCTAGGAAAATATAGCTAGGAATGTCACCCTATGTTTTATCACCTCAAATTTTTTTTCCCAATCCACAAGTATTAATTACAAGGGTTTAGGCTGATTTATTAATGAAAAGAATGTTGCAAAATAACATAAATTTTTTATATAAGTTTCTAAAAAATATACAGATTATAGAAAGAAAATATGGAGATCAAAAAGAAAAAGTAACCAAGTCACAAATACACATAAATGAGACATAATAGAAATATGCTTTATTTCATTCTGACATATCAAAAGTGTTTTTCTCTTTACAAAACCTCTGTGAGGGCATGGACCAAAGTCTAATTTAGAGATCCCCGATGAACGCCATACAAAAGGACTCTGACAAGAAGTAAAAACTGAAATTTATAATCTAGATCAGCTTGCCACAAACTGTCTCCAATTTGACTCTGCAAAATATCATTTATCAGCTATGAAACTCAATCCATAAATAGACAAGTATACACAGACTATCAAGGGTAGATCAACACCTCTAAAACAAGCATCTGAATGATTTAGTTCAGTTGTGAACCTTGTTGTCTACAATAGGACCTTGCTATCAAAAAGATAATTAGGATTTGAATGTACTCAATAATGAATGAAAACTGAAACTATCTCATGAAATCAAAAGAACAAACCTTAGTCTTGCTTTCTCCTTCTATTCTCCCCTTGTTTCTTCTTCTCATTTATCTTTTAAGCCTTCCAAATAAGTTGAAGTAGTTCAACTAATTTCTTTAGTTAAGTTAGTTTGACTTAACTAATTCAGTTTAGGAGAAACAATAATAATAATAATAGTTAAGGGTCTTTAATTAATAATAACTAGGTAGGTGGGACCCCTTGTGACTCCCTTTTTTTATTATTTTCAAATTATATAATAAAACACAAATGGATAATCATTCAACATATGTCACCCTTGTAACTCCCTCAGATACCTTCAAAATTGAATCTTTAAATATCAGAAATAATTTAAATCATATCCAAAATATATATAAATATCCACATAATCCATATTATCCAAAAAAGAGCTTGTTGTCCAAACTTTCTACAGACCATTGTCTTCATCAACTCAATCATAAAAACACATAAATTAAAAGCCATACTTGCCACTCTGAGAGACGATCTTTCTTTTATCATTGTTGTCCCCTTTTGATTTTCCAGAAGTAGCCCGAGGTTGATTTGAACCTTGAGGTTGTATTTCACTAATTACATGAGAACAAACATCCTTCAGATGCATGCGAGAGGACACATATTTTAAGAGTCATTTGAAGAAGAGGAAGGGGAGGCAACAACTTTGTCTTTATCTTGCACATGAGGGACATTCGTTTTAAGCCTTTTACTAGCATGTGAGGATTGAACAGGTGAATGCATAGGGGAAATCTGAACATTAGGATTTATAGGTGGTGGAGGAGGTAATGAAAAATTGGGCTAGCCACAATGGTGAGAGACAGTCGGATTGACAATATCTTTCCATCCATCATGTGCACAGGGACTTCTGGTTGCATGGACACATGAGGAGGCACGAGAATACCAGGGATGTTTTGAGGCTAGAAGGGAGATCTCTCTGGTCGAGGTTGTACTATTCATTTCCCAATCCAGTTAAAGAATCCAACTTGGAACCACTGGTTCAATTCCTGGGGATCAACATCAAAATGAATGGAGAATCTAGGCCTTCTAGGCCCTCTGTTCCAATTTCCTCTTTCTCTATTATTTCTACCATGGATGCCCCTACTGAAGAAACTTATCCTGTAGCAGAAATTCATTAGTAACTAATCCCTTAATAAACCATACATTACATTTTGCTTGCATGAATCAATAATTGACTCAGAAATTGACATGAGATATATACAAATCCATCCATAACAAACCATTTAATAATCACCAAGTGAGCAGGGGGTGACAGGGTTCATGGGACATATGAAGGGATTGTAATGAGAGAAAAGTGGTATAATGAGAGGGGATAATTACATGAATACTACTCTACAATTAATTAAATAATTTAACTGTGTAATAAAAAACCAAAAATATCAGTTTCCAACCATTAGTGTGTTATTTTTTTTTGTCAATGTTCACAGACCTTTTTAATTTATTTTACAAAACATGGATGCCAAAATGATATTGGGATTATGAGGGGGATATAATGATTGAAAAGTGGTAGCATGACAAGGACATTAAATGGATATTGTTCATATAAAAATAAATCAAATCAAGCAATCAAACATATCTCTATTCATACCTCCACAATTCAATCAATATTCACTTTTCAAAACACCATCTAAACTGTCACTTCATTTACAAGTTGCTTGTTGACTTCCAAAAAACAATTCATACACCTAGAAACACTCAATTACAATATCATTTGCATCTATATAATATTTATATAGCGGTCCTATCAATAATATTGCAATCGATATGATGAACATAATAATCCTTTGAGCCGTGACCATCTATAACTCCAATGCTAAATATATTTTTCTTTTTAAAACCAAATAGAAATATGCACAGTGATTCCATCCATTCATATCCAATATTTATTCCTTAAAACCAATAAGAATATGCACAATATTTACCATGACTTGTTCATTATTCACACACTATTCGACACAACAAACTGGGCGTTAAAACTCAGAATCGAGCCCCATTCCATTCACACACAGGTCTCCTTTAAATATAATCAATATAAGAATGATTTGAATAACATTCAACAAATAACATGCAACTTCTGAGCCCAAGCTTCACATAAATTAGCATGTACAAACTTCTTTTAAAATCGCCCAATGAGAAACAGAGCCAAATCATGCTCAATCGACCAAGCACTCACAATGTTTATTTACCCTTGACTGGATTTGAAATGATATCAATATCGCATTTAGGGTTTAAACACAACAAATGGAGAGCAAGAATAGATGGCTCAATCAAAGGAATAAGTCCTCGAAAAACGCAGACAACTCGTGCCCTTCATAATTTACCACAGACATATAACATGTAGCCATACTCTTGACAGTGAGGGTTACCAAAATGACAGTCAGCCACCTCCAACAGAGAACGAGAAGGAGCGAACTCTTAAACAATGTTGTAAAATGAATGCCCAAGCACAAACCTGTGCCCAACTAAAAAACGTATAATACTTCCATTAAAATTTTTGGATGATGTTAAACCAAACTATGCAATGATATCCAGACAATAGTGTGAGTGAGAAAAACACTATGATATCTAATATCTCAGGGTTTTTCCAAGTCAAGACAAGAAAAAATTTAAACTCTCAATAGTTCACCTTGCAACCCAGATGATCGAAAATATCAACCATAGAAATGGAAGTGAAGTGGCAATTCTTAACACATAGACTGGTGGTAATACTCATGCACAAAGCTCAGAGCTTGTCAAACATAATAATGAATTTCCACATAGAACCATACCCAAAACCCAAGCCGACCGAACATGATTCACTGTCATTTTATTAATAAACTCATACAAATATTATCGACAGCAATGAGAGCATAACCATTCATTTTTCAAAACAATAGTCCAGAATAATCACCGGAAGAATCACAAACACAATACCAATTACACAGTTCAAATATCTAATAATAGCTTAAGAAACACACAGACCACAAGCAATCCTGAGCCAAAAATTGATTCGAAGGGAAGAAAAAACCATCATGGATGGAAGAGTAAGGAACCATACCTGGAAAATCCCACGCAAGGAAGAGATTTATACTGTATGCCTCCTTCACAACCAAAAAACACGGAGCATCAACAACCACCAAAGCCAAAAACCAAAATGAAAGTATGACTAGGGTGACCGGACTCGATGGTTGTTTGAGTGATGTGTAGTAAATGCACGTCGTTTCTCCCTCCAACCTCATTCAATTCAACATACAAGCCAGTCAATTCACCATATCACTAAGCATTATATCAATCACATAACCATTGACATATCCCAATTTCATAGTGTGCCACCTTTGGTAATGTCAAACCCTTTAAAAATAACAAGGTGCTATAACATTAACCCATGTGCATTCAACATATATCATCCAATGAGGCACATAACTATAGCAGCAAGGGTTTGTACACCCTTATTTGTCACAATAATACCACATTATAGTTTGTATATAGTCCTTTAATTTAAAAGAGCCCCAACATTATCCCTTTTAATAAGATTATATTAAACCAATTGATGCCATATTTAATGGAAATATCAAAACCAAACTTATAATAATCCTTTCATCCATAGGGCAGTCTTAATATAATTTGAGAGTGGTCATCAAAGCTATCATTTCCATGCATCAAACAACCAACCATCTTATGTCAACATAACATTATAAACCATGATTTGATGCATCAAACTGTAGAAGACCGTGCTGGTACCATCCCAATAGAAAACAAAATATAAACAGAACATATCCATCATAGCGCCACAAGTCTACAAGGGGGTCCCACCTACTAGTTTATTATTAATATAAATAATTAATAGATCTTGGCAATCATTTGCAAGCATAGTATTCATCGTTGCATTTTTAAGCGTCAACAAGTTGGTTTGATTGACTGAAGGTTGAATAAATTGCAAGCATAGTGGTCTCAAGTATGACACTATTGTAAGCCATAATAAAGACTGATTCTTACTGCTACAAGAGCCAAATGAATTATGAGTAGGAAGCTCCTGCTTGGAAAAATGTGTTTTCATGTATAAAACAGGTTTGACATTTATGATTGAAAATTGTTATAATGATATCTCATGATGATTGTATGTATATAATAGAGATGAGATGTTGGCTATGGAAGTTGGAAGCTTGGGAAAAAGAGCACTAGAATGAATTGAGCTCAATGATGAAGGCATAGAACGAAAAAACTCCATTGGACTTATTGCAGCTGGAGTTCTTGGAGCTGTAACTCTGAAACTTTCTGGTCGAGTGAACTGGAGCCCTAGAGAGAAGTGGAATAGCCTGAGGGACTGCATGGCGGAGAAAGGGGTTCATTTCCTTGGGTTGTGTAGGCTGATAGGGAAGGAGAGATTGTTGGTTGGAACTGCTTCCAGAAATATAAATTTTGAAGATCATTATACATGTTTTGGGTCAGAATGCCTATGTATGCATGTTTTATTTTAGGCCAGGGTGTCTATGTATGCATGTTTTACTTTAGGCCAAAGTTCCAATGTATATAATCAATCGTTTGAATTTCTTGTGTGGATTAAAGGCCAGAGTGCCTAAAATTGTAAGAACATCATTATTGTGTTGTGCACTAAGGACAGTGCCAAAATAAGGGGAGGGGGATGTAACACCTTGGTTTTAATCCCTAAAAACTGAAATGTATTATATAAATGTGACATTAGACTAGTGAGTCGGTAAAGTTGAAAAAGGGATGAAGTCCTATGAAATGCAATACTTCTATCTACATTAATAAAAATACATTAATGGTTGCAAGACAAACAAGGACAATAGATAGAGGGATATGATTCCACGAGAGAGGGGCTTAAGGGGCTAACTCTTTTTATTATATTTTATTTGGCCATATTGGCTCTAATTGAGAAAAGTGGTTACATGAGCTTCTTGAGGGGGAGGCCATGTGGTTCTCGATTTCATGTACTTATATAAACATCCCTTGTGGGTTTTTTTAGCGTTTCTTCTCCATTCACTCTTACACTATTCTCTCTCTTTCATTTTTGGTTCCTCATTCTTTCTAATTCATGTGCTCTTGGTCTGACATGGAAATAAATGGTTGGAAGAGAAGAGACATTGCTAGATGGTTGTAATAAATTACTGAATCATTCTTGGAGGTAATGGTTGTTTGTGTGCATGATATTGATGGAAATTTGAAAATAACTATCCACAGCTAAGAATCCTTGGAGTTTCCAACAGGGAGATTTCTTGACTAGTAGCACTGGAGCCCTAAAGAGAAATGGAACAACCTGAGGGAATGCATGGCAGAGAAAGGGGTTCATTTCTTTTGGTTGTGCAGGATGAAAGGGAAAGAGAGCTAGAAATTAAGATTGTTGTGGTTGGGAAAACCTAAGATCTTGTTATCTAACTAGTGTGTTTTTAGATTTGGCCTATGACCCGTCCTTGTGGATTCATAGCCCTGGCTCGGGGGTGATACTATTATTGAGAGTGAATAAACAACAATGTTTATGGTTGGGAGGAACGTCCTTATTCTACAACCATTTGGCGAATGTTTACTTACAAAGATAAGTGTTCTCTGTATAATGTATATTTCGTTGTGTATTTATTTATCTATTAGATATGTATTTATAATGTTCCTTCTTGTTGGTTATTGTGCATAGCATATTATTCATTTATTTTATGTTGTAGCATGAATCTTGATTATTGCATGTGTGTATTTCATGCTTCTTTATTAATTAATTGTTATCAAAATTCAAAATCAGTTTTGAATTGCGTTCTTGAAGTAGTGTGGCCAGCGTGTGGGTGGTTGGGTACGTTACAGGGTCCATCAAAAAAGAAAAATGCAAGCCTCTAAACGAAGACATACAGAAACCAGAAATAAAAAAGAATCAAAAAGAAGATCGTGCATTCAAAGGAACATGGAATCAACAACCATCAATGAAGAAGACCCAAGAAGAGGATCATGATTTTAGAAGAGCAACACCAACTAGTAGACCACCCACACCCAGGTACCAAACTATTTTTCTTCGCTTGTGTTATTCTTGCAATAATTTTGGGCAAATATGAAAGAATAACACAAGAGACCACCCACACCCTTGTACCAAAATATGTTTATTCGCTTGTGTTATTCTTGCAATAATTTTGGGCATAAAACCATAAATTGTAGAGCATATACAAAGGGTAGAAACACCTGGAACAAAAATAGCTATGAAAATCCCAAGAATCATTATGAAGAAAATTATCCCAAAAATCCTCTTGAGGTGTTTGACAGAATTATAATAATTTTGGTGCTCTGGGTTATGAAATTGAATGCTACAAATGTAACAATTTTGGAAACCAGGCATGTTCCTTTCCATCATATAGGGGAACAACAAAGAACTTGGAAAAGGAAGCAAGAACATTTGAAAGTTGAGGAATGTGGGGTTTCATTACAAGCTCAAAATAGAAGAAGCCCTTGGTATATTGACAGTGGATGAGCAAAGGAACAAGAGGAGCATTTCCAGATACACAGTGATTTTAACCAGAGAAGTTTCAGCTCAACTATGATCAGGTAAGCATGGGACCGGGCTCTTTGTCTTCTCCTTCACGATTGCACTCAGAGGCTCCTGAATATCTGCGACCGAAAAAGTCGAACACAAAGAAAAGCAAGTAAAACCAATTTTCCACACTTATCACCCATTTTTTCCTCGTTTTCTGTGATTCCAAGCGCAAAAAAATATGTCTCGAAATGACATGGAACGTGAGGAAAATTTTCATAAAAATAAAAAGTTTTTCAAAACCCTAGGAATTTCAACCTCGGGAAAACACCCTCAGATGTCCCTAGCTATCAATATTGCGTAATTGATGTAGTGTTGTTTCTTCAATTTTAAAATGTATTATCAATATTGCCACAGATGTCACTGGACTGATGCAAGGAACCTCAAAACGGTGTTGTGTATTTCAAAGTCGAGAGTTCTGTAACAAACGCTAAGACCCAAAAAGGACAATTATTTAGCTTCATATGCATCTCGAGTTTCCTTTTCGGTGCAAGAATCTTCGTCTTTGGGGTAGGTCGATGCATAGAGAGCAATCAAGGTGCGAGTTAGGGTTTCAGTGGAGTGGAACTCGCGTAGGGTTTTAGTTTTTGCATGGGTTGACTCGTATTAGGGTTTCACATACCCAAGAATGAATACATGTAACTGGAAGTACATGGAAAATTTAGCGATACAACGCCACCAGGATTTGAATGACACAACTTTTTCCATGGCGGATTAGATCATCCATTTTCAGCCACATATCCCTCACGCACAGAATGCAACACAAAACCTAATAACGATTCAGGAATAAATCATGTTGTTAAATAGAGTAGCAAATGGTCATTAGAATATATTTTACAAGCAATCATAGAGACAGACACAAGGGGCAGGAGGCGTTTTCTACTCACGAGGGGAAAGGAAACATCAAGGATGACATACTGGCAGAAAAAATCAGACTGACATATATGCACATGGAGAGAGAGGTGGCAGACATAGACGTTTCCTTTCATGTGCAGAGCTATGGATAACTACCATAGCTCAAATTAGGGCTAAGATCCAAGGCCACTCCAATACCATTATTGGATACACGAAATAAAATAAATATGGAATGCATTAATTCATTAATATGATACATGTATAAATATATTGATGTGATCTTTGGATTCGTATTTTAAAAGATGTATAAATATATTTCGTATTTCAAAAGATTTTTTGAAATCTTAATGACCGTTGCAATCACTTGACCTTTTACATTTCATCTAGTAAGGAATTATATAACCCTAAACGGATTAGTTTTCCAACACTTCCATCAAAATCATGTGAGCTAGAGTTTTGGGACCATCCATCTATGTAAAAAGGTGAGATACAATGCACCTCTCCACTTCACTATGTGTTTTATCCTTTTTTGGATTTATCAATGAAAATGATGTATAGAGAATTGTTCTATGCTTCTTGAAAAACTTTTTTGAGATTGCTTTCACTTTCTCTAGCAATTTTTTCACTAGGCGAATTTGGATGACTTGCTGGAATTTTTGCTCAAGTTCCTAAACAATGAATATGTTATACATAGATTGATATAAGCCATGCTTTAAAAAAAATAACACAAGTTTTTATCATTTACTTATAGATATTTGAGATTAGTTAGCCTGGATAAATCTAGACTATATTTCTCTAATTTATTATTTAAGAGATGTCTAATTTATTATTTAAGAGATGTCTAAAAGCATTGCAACATTAGTGAACTTTATTAAATTTCTTAACCAAAGATTGATTATCAATATTTATTTTTTCATTTTCTTTTTAATTTGTGTATTGAGTTGAAAAAACAATTCTAATAATTTTATTATCAAGTAAAATAAAATCTTATATTTACAAAAGAGTAAATAATATAATAAACCATCTTTGTGTTTTGAGATAATAGTTACAATATAATCAAAATAAGTTGAAGTTGTTTAATTGAATATATCTTTTGAAAGGAGGACATGGAACAAAATCAATGCAATTTAGATACACCTACTCCTAAATGTCAAGTGGTACATCATTGTTTTGACTCATGGTGATGAGATAAATTTTTATATTTGATGTAAATTTGTATTAGTTGTCCACTTTTGAGTCCCTAATTGGACAACTATTAGGGTTCAATACCATTATATACTTCGATGTATATTTATATTTTTTTATTTCAAATCCACCACATCATATATATAATTGTTTTTTTAATATTTTTCAATGGGAAAAGAAAATCGTAATTTCATTTCATTAAATAAAATAATATTACATATATTATATGCATAAGCATTCAAAAGAGGACCCTTGCTAAAGTCAAATATAGAAGACATGTAGATACTCTTCACAGATCATTCCAAATGATGTCAACATACATTTCCAATTTTTTATACAAAAAGTAAGGATGTTTGGAAACTATTAACCAAAACACCTCAAAAAATTATTTCAAAAGGGTTCTCATATGTAGTCTCCTTCCCACATCAATAAAAAATCATAATTCAATAAGAAACATCATATGACCTTTAAATGAAAGAAGCATGGGAGAATTCTAAGAGAGATCCATCCTCAACCTGTAAAATATGCCAATCTCCTATCATTGCATCGAAACCCTCCTTCAATAGGCCATCTTCCATCATACTCATCTCTTTGTATATGTTCCCATATGAAATAAAGGTAAAACCTACATATAGACTCCAAACCTAATCAAATAAAGGTTGGAGTGTAAATATCCTTAAACCATACTACTTCCTCATCCATTAGATAACCAAGAGAGAATATTTGAAGACTTGTAGATGAGTGTTGAAATATTAATTGTTGAAATATTAGTTTTTGAAAGATTTTTTGTCATTGAATTGTTGAAATATTGGTTGTCATTGATGTCAACCCTTGAATAAGAAGTTAACAAGCTGCATGTCAAGGTAAAGGAGCTGTAAACAAAAGTTAACAATTTGTATGTTAGTTGCATGTGAAAGTAACTATAAACAGAAGTTAACAAGTTGCATGTCAATTGCATGTGCATGTTAGATGCATGTCATCATGAGATCCTCATTAAAACACAAAAAAGAGTCAATTGAAGATTACTTCTGTGAATACTAATTGGAATATCTTAGACAGTGAGTCGAACTCAGTGAAGTCCAATGGGGGAAGAAGTTTGTAGGAGCTGAGCGTACAGAGGAAAAGTGTTGGCATTTGTGGGTTGTAGTGGGGAAAAACACGGACATCCATGAGCCAACAGTGTATAGGTCACGGACCTGTGAGGAAAAAGTGTTGAAGATTAGAGATCTAAAACCCAGGTCAGCTACAGGTTGAAGGTATGTATTCCTGTGTATGTTAGGGTGTGTATTCTGAAGAAATCAGGAACATGTATGACTTAGTGATTCATAAGAATTTTATTTGGAGAACTCTCTTGTGGATCTTGGTATGAGGTATGTATGGTTGCAGTCTTGATGAGATATCGAAATTAGTAGCAGCAATAGAAGTATAAAAAACAACAACAATAATAGGTTATCAGAGAAGCAACATGTTATCAATTACATTGACAGAGGTAGTGACAGATTGGTTTACATTTATATTTCAAGGCGGCTGGACGGGGCAAGGAAAGGGGGTTGTATCCTCCTTCCGGTTGGATCCAGTAAATTAGAGAGTTGGAGCTTCCTTCAGGTTGCACCCTGTAAATAGGGGGTTGGAGCCTCCTTCCAATTGTATATGGAGAAATAGGAAGTTCGTGCTTCCAATGAATGTACTCTTTGATAAATAAGAAAAGCATTCTCTGGTTTTCTCCCAC
>JASDQU010104188.1:91993-102977 GCA_032191745.1 Picea mariana | reverse complement strand
AACTACTCATTTATTTCAAATTCCTTAGATTCACCACTGACATCTGGAATCTTTTAATTTTTCTTATTCATAGTGTCGATTGATGGCTTAGGACTAAGACCAATATTTTCTCCAAAGCATTCTCTTATACCTACTATTTGTTAGAGTAATATATATGGAACATTCTTTTCAAATTTTGCATAATATCTTTTCTTCCAATGTCCCCAACCTATAGAAGGTATCTCCATTGTTTGAGTCACAAAAGAACTCTGAGTTCCTTGTGGTTTCCCTAGATTTGCCTTCCTGATTTCCCAAACAATAGGATTTAGCTTAATATGTTGATAGCTAGACTTTATAGGCCATGACTTGAGCATAGTTGGATATTGAAAGATAGTATATATGTCATCTTGAGCACGTTTCCAATGCCGAATGAGAAAAAACAAAACTCTTTTTGAATGCCACCTTGTCAAATAGTTTGGGTCATACGCTCCATAAACAATATATTTGTGTTCATCCAATCGTTCAATCAACTATAGGTCACTAGTCAATATATCCCATTCATATCTCTGTGAATTTTCAAGAGTGAAGACCATCTCAAACACAACATCTGGATTAACATCTACAATGCCAACAAACTTCATGACGATAACTTTGATCTTGTGCCACTTCTTTCTTCTCATAATGTAATTGTGCCATAAGTTATCCTCCTTGACATACATGTTGACTTCCATGATTGCACATTCATAAACATAAAAACACTTTAGTTAGTGCATTCCCTACTATATGTTTTCTTACAAAGAGTTATGAAACTTCTTGTGTTAAATAACTCAAAATATGAGATAGAAAATAATGTTTTTTACCAACAAATATATCTTCTAATTTTATTTAATTTTTATCATGAATACAAGAATTACACATGATATCTATTATACTCCTACACATTGTTGGCAAGGTTTATTTTGTTTAAAATTTTCTAAATCTTTGGAAACCTAAACTTACTCCCATTTTCTTTATGTGTGTCTGTATCATGTCATGGGAAACTAAGGAAAAAGCAAAATTTTCAAGCGAAGTAGATCGATGATAAGGCTAATTTACCTTTTACTATGGCAGAGAATGGATCCATTTTTTAGCAACTTAAAATAACTTATGACCATGAGAGACTGATAAGATAAAAATGTTTCAAGAGAAGATAATCAATTTCATCACATAGGAAAAGTAGTGTGAAAGATAAAAGTAAGAGCTTTGTTAGAAATTATACTTTTCTCAAATGGAAATCTATTAGCTCATACCTAGTATTTAAGGTTAATTGTTTTAAGGCATAGAATGAATTCATATGAGAAAGCCTTTTTTGAGTCAACTTCATTTTTCCAAAGAGTAGGGAATTATAAAATTTGCATAACTTTTAAGCAAAATTTCAAGGCTTGTAAAAATAATGTATTATGTAGACCCCAAAACTGTTAGCTCACTTCCACTCCTTGACATGCACTCTTCTAAGGAATATATCATTTATCTCAAAATTTGACTTTTAAATAAATTATTTCAACATGTCAAGTTTCTAAACTAACTCGTTTATGCACCAAAGACCAACTTTGATGAAACTGTGGAAATATCATGATAACCTGATTTTAAGCAAATTGATGCATGGAATTGATTTGAATACATTCATATAAGCATGAAAAAACTGTTGAATGACCAAAAAGTGAAGAGACTCAAACGACACAAACATTATTCATGCGAGGAAAATGCAATGAAACACATGTTTATATGGCACATCAGTTACATCATCGAACTCATAATCATTATGTTGGACATGTGGATGAGAGTTCCTTAATAAATTTATTATAACAACATTACATCACTAAATCATAATCTCATGAAGATAAAACAAAAAGAACCAATTATAAGAAGCATGCAAAACCAAACAATTAAAGAAAGGAAAACTATCAAGCCATCCTTTCAAATCAAGCAAGACAAAATCAAAAGGTAGTATTTTCCAAAATTCAAATGGGGGTTCCTTTAGTTTTTTGTCAAAAGTAAAAGGGAAGGTTGTTGAGGTCTTAAAAAATGGCGACGCAGTGGGAGAAGCAATTATCTCTGTTATTAATGTAATGGGGTTTAAATTTACTAAAAACCTAATGATAAGTTTCACAAGATTCTTAAACACTATATAAGATCATAAGGGTCCCATATAAGACGAATATAATAACAAAAAGTCAAAATTTCGAGTACTTAATATCTACTCTATTCTTAAACAGTGAATCCATAATAAGGGAAAATCAACTTTTTGTTATCCTCATACTATTCAATAGAAAATGGTATAACTTTGGAGTTTTATGATAAGCAAACATCTATATAAGTAAAACAACTACCTATTTTTCTTGACATCGCTTCACTGTCAACAAGCATCCATATCTTGGACGAAGATGTCTCGATACCATACAAGCATGGTCCCACTGCCAGCGAGCGTCCATAGCCCTGACGAGTTTACTTGTACTTCCTACATTTTGCAGTGCTTTCAACCTCCTTATATTTATTAATTTCACCCTTTAGATTTGATTTATAAAGAATATCATATGCATATGGGTGAAAGAAGTAGGGTGGTATAAGATATTAATTTATTTGAAAGAATAAATGTCATACTTTTAAAATTTTGACCCCAAAATTTTCCCTTAATTTATCAATGTAGAGTATTTAAGTGTGGTGGGATTAGGGATGGGATTCAAAGAAAAGATAGATATAGACTTGTTCCTCTACTTAAAGAATACTATCACCAAAGTTTAAAATTCGTCTTAGTGTTCCACCATAATCACTAATCAATGTCGAAGATCTGAAACTTAATGTATACATTTTGAGATAAATAAAACCCCATTTTAAAGTAAAGATAATGTTTGTGAAGCCTCTAAGAATTTATCCATAAAAACATGGAAACAAAATAAGCTAAAATTTTCAATAAAAAGAATCAAATCGAACACCAAAAATAATGTTCAAAAACATCTAAACTAATAAAAGGACTATGCAAAGTTAAACAATCAAAAGAAGACAAAGCAAGATAAAATGTAAAGTAAGGCTCAAGGCATGCTGACATACCAAAGAAGATATTAACAAAATATGCATAAACCAGAATATGATATTTTTAGTTGATCAAACCTTTTACTGAGCCACAAACAAAAAGAAGTATTGAATAAGAAAGATGAAACCTTATCCAATCCTTGAATTATGACATGAACCTTAGACCCTCAACAATCGAGTTAATTCTTAAATGATTCTTACTTCACAATATTTTTTCACAGTCTTAATTGTACCGAACATTTAAAAATCAAATCCTTATGATTGCCATTTGATAACCAAGAGTCCATCATTTGAAAGGAAATCTTTAACCTATGTGATTATGAACAAGATGATTAATAACCAAGAGAGATGAAAGATAAGGAGAGTCTTCCCTGTTTTCAAATAGTGGTTGTAGTAATGTTCTCTGGATGACTCCTTTTTTTTCCGAAATTAATGCCTTCCTCATTTGATAAATTCCACCAGTTATACCTAAGGGATAAAACAAGGAAATAATTACCTTTCATGCCCATAATCTTTTTAAATGAATAAAGGGATAATAAAAAATTATTAATCAAAATAAAATAAAAGTATTCAAGGAATTAATAATCAAATAAAATTTTGAAACACTTCTCTCACACATTCTTCTGGTAGGGATTTGATGTATTGAAGGTAGCATGTTTGAAATTTCCAAACATCTGACTTGATTTTAATATTATGCCATTCTTAGGAATCTCATGAAATAAGTTTGCTTCAGCCAATTTTCTAATTTAGTTTTGCTTGAAGATATCAATTGAAAATTTGTGTTCCTCAATGTCTGAATGCCCAATGATATTAGACACTGAGTTGAATGCCCAATGATATTAGACACTGAGTTTAATGGTCATAGACAAAATCCTCAAAAGAGTTTCCCTAGTAGACCCCTGGAATTAAAAAAATGAGATAAGAGCACTATAGATGAGGAATGAACATATCAAAACTATTATCTCTATTGAAATTCTACCTCAAATACAAAACTTGATAGAGATAGTTGTGTGACAACAAAGTTTCTTTGTTATTTAAAAACTTGAACTTATTAAGACTAATTTTTACTAAACTAATCCAGAGGGAAATTTAAAGGAAAATCAAAGAAAACATCAGCTTATGAATAAATAAAGGTCAAGATCATTTTCCATAATCATGTGGCCACTTTGAGAGGAAATACATGATCTACAAGCATGAATCGAAACAATGAATTAATATTTCCAAGGAGCCAAAATATTTTCTTTTCTTTTGATCATAAATGAGTGAAAATTTATTCCAAAGTGATTTTTTGAAAACAACTCAAGAAGACATATCAGTCATGCATAGATCACCAAGATATAATCAAAGGAGTGTTTGGTACATGAATGTGGTGAGAATGAAACATAAGCATTAATCATAGCTGAGCTTTATTAAAATATATTTACTTGAAAGAAAAACCAAAGAAAAAAGAAAAAAAAAAACAAACTTAAGTAAACTACTCCTACTTTTATGGTGAAACAAAAAATAAACTAAGTGAAATCATGTAACCAATGAAACCATTCAAGTAATTTTTATCTTGTAATCACATGTTCATCGAAGATTAGAAATAAGTTGTAGAGTATTTGAATGATCAAAATAATTAAAACTTCTCTATCCAACATGTATAGGATGATTCCCATAAATTTTTCCTCGAACTTTTTTTGATAAGAATTCTCTAGCCAACTTCCAATTCTATCATGATATTCAAAGCTAATAATATGGAATTGTTGAAAAGAATATATGGGAGGAGAACATATCTGATATGATTTATGAGTTAAAATATTTAGAATTTTACCTTGGAAGCGAGCTTTTCGTAGATATCGTTTGTTTCAGAAGAATAAGTAAGATAATAAGGGTTTAAGACAATCATTGCTAAAGACCAAAGTACCTCATTAACTTGAAATCGTTGTTTCGATTGATCATGAGTCTAGGAAGGGTCATGGTATTCAAATAATAGACCATTGAAACGATTCATCCAAATAGAAAAAATATCATTAACTCTAATGGTGTCACACAACTAATTATGACAATAATAAGGCTTTCCTTCTTTCGTATTTAGGTCAATGCAAGAATCCATAAAAGACATAATTTGACAAATATCTATACAGATAACATTTTCCCATCTAAAAGGTTGACATGGGAGATACTACAAAGACTCGAAGGTGATCCTGCCATCCTTCTCATTCCCAAATTGTAGATCATTGATAGTTAATTCCTCTTTAAAATCCAATCCCGGTGAAAATACTTTGGAAGGATCAAGTATACATATATGAGCATGAAAAGTGTTAAAAATATCTATATATAAAAAATAAAAGTTGTTGGAAATCAAAAAATGAAAAGCTTCTCTACAAGGAGTATCTTTAAAAGGGACGTTTTATCCCAAAACCTCATTTGTGATAGATGAATCATTTGAAGACTTTGGACTAGTAAACATGTTATCATTCACTATCACATTATCAACATTTTCAAAATAATATTTGAATTCTTGTAAGAAGGAAGTAAAACATTTAGTACATTGTGCATCTACTCCTTCAATTAACTGAATAGTTTTTACCTCTTGCTTCCCTAAGATGTTGGAAGTCACAGATTTATCTACATGAATTTTATTTTCACAAACAGTCAATGGAAGCATATCATAAATATCTTCAGATAAGGAGGTTGGAGAATCGTCATGGAAAGAAAATCATTGGACTCATCTATGAGTGTAATTCCAAGAGATTATTCTTCACTTTCTATAGTTAAACAAAAATAAGGTTTCTCAAAAATAGGATGTTCATTATAAGAGATACATGCTTCCTCAAAAAATTTTGAAGTCACAGTAAAATTTTCAAGGGGCTGACATCCTTCTTCATTCTTATGTGGAGGTTACTTCTTCTATTTTTCCTCTAATCCTATGGATAAAGAGGAATGACATGAGTTTTTCATGACCATTTCTTGAACTTGTATTGTATTGTCTTTAACATGAAGTAATTCCATGTTTTGACCTTCTGTTGATGGGGCCTAAATCCCCTGACTCAACAGCAGCAACCAAACCCGCCATCGAGGCCCAATTAGACTCTGCAGTGTTTGGAGTGGAATGGTTCTCCAGATCTTACGATCTGGCCAAATTATTGATGAGATTTTGTGTTTTTGGGTGAAGGCTCTTCCTTCACTTGGGATAGTTCTTCTCTGTATTCTCTCTTAGATGAGGGTTGGTATGAGATATGCAAGCCAGTATAAACCAACTTGACAAAGACAGGACACAAGTTTTAACTATTGGGAAGGGGTTGAGCTTGGGATAACCCGCCGCTCGAGCATGCAAACAACGATCTTATACCAGAGGGCCTAGTACTAATACTCTAACTGAACGAGCATCTGACTATTGTCTGAGAAAACTACTTAACAAAAAGAAAATGTATATGTAATCAAGATCATGGCAAGCAAAATAATTCATCTACCAAGAAGCTCATCACATAGATGAGGTAAACTACTTATCATAAAGAAAAAGAAACACATATGTAATCAAGATCACGGTAAGAAAAATAATTCATCTACCAGGACATTCATCACATAGAAGCACAACGATTTACTTTCATCATTTAAAGTAAATAACATCAAAACATTGTACGAGATAACTTGACAATAGAATTAATTTCTCTTACTCATTCACTGCAACATTCATGGAACATGAAAGGAAGTAATTCTTCTCCAACTCCAATTACATACATTTGATGAAAAATAGCTTGTCTTTGGTCCAGAAGGGATTCTTAATTCATAGCAGTCTCAAAATAATTATCAACAACCAAAAGAAAAAGTGTTCTTACAACAACCATCGACCCTTTGACCATCGATCAATTTCCCTATTTATAATATAAAGTCTTAACAATAATTAACAGTAAAATACAATTTGATCTGCTCAAAAATTGCCAGGTGGTGTTATCATCTAACAGTATTTCAACAGTCCACCCAAGTTGTTTCTTGAAAAGGGTGGGCTCTTTCATAATCAGACCATATGATAAAGAGTTATTCATAGGTGTTGGCCCATGGAAATCTGTGTTTTTCCATTGGAGCCTCATATATTCCCCTAATGTCTGTTGCGTGCGCTCGATACTTTGCGAGGTTGAATTTCAATTTTTGAAGCATGGTTCTGGATTTGATTGGATGCCCTGCGAACTACTGTACTTGCCCTGGCTTTGCATCAGTGTCCCTTGCACATTCTTTGGACCATAATGCATCTTGTTCAGCGCATATCTTGATTACTTCGTTTAGGTTGATCAACATATCTGGGATGCCGATATCAGGGAGCCCGACATACTTCATTGCTTCGGTGATTCAGTTTGGGTGTTTCTTTCGGTTCTTCGGCAGGGTCACAGGACAGACTCTAGTCGGTAATCGGGAAGGTTCTTCCTGCAGTTAAAACATAAGTAGTTTAGTGATTAAGAAACCTATGATAAGACATAAACAAACAAAAAGATGAACATGTACCTGCGTAACTTGCTAGCCTCAGTCATTTTTAATACTTACGTGATCCCAAACGCTTCCTTTGAGTGACCTATGAAGCCGACGCTCCTAATCTTTGGTTTAAATGAATAGATCATCATGCCATAGTGTGGATAATCAAATACGATAGTCATGAATGCATAAATTATCATAGTAGTTACTTGACCTTTGGGGTAAAAAAAAAGGCACCGAGGACGAGTTAAGCGCATGTGTGCTTCCAAGAGGTCGGATATCGTACAGATAAAGTCATTAAATGCCTCCAGAAATTGTACCACCAAGTGTGCCAAGCATCATTCATCAATAACGGAGGTTCATAAATTCAAAAGGATCGAAAGGATCATATCGCATGTTTTTCTGCAACCCCGATCGACGACGCTTTCATGTTCTGGATCGCATCCGTCGATGAGCTATGGCGTGCCGATTTTTCCAAACATCATGTCACGAGGCATGGATATTATGTTGGCATGCCTAGTGTCGCTCCTTAATTTCTCTATAAATTCCAAGAGCTTTGTGAGAAATTCTATATATATGTCGAGCTTGTATTCCCTAGAATTCTAGTTGGTAAATTCATCTTGGCAACGTCCTGTTTAGAAATTCCACGGATGCCTTGAGTTACTTACACTTTTTTTCAATTATGGGATCCCCTTCAAACACGGGATGAGGTCTGGGAGGCAGCTAGAGTGCTAGGTCTTAGTCCCAACATGCCTGGGACTCTTTCTTGTTGTCTTCTTGTGTACTTGAGACTCCAACGAGAGGTACATGTATCTACCTGGAGGTAGTGTCATCATCCACAGAGGAGCTAGGAATGGTTGTAGATATGTCCGAAAGATCCATGTTGGAGACTGTGCCTTCTTCGGGCCCAAAACCACGAAGAGGAGGAAGGGCTAGGAAGAAAGCTTGAGAAGGAGAGGAGGACTGCCCCAAGGCCAAACTGAGTGCATGTCCAACCCTTGAGGAGTCTATGATACTTACCAATTGTTCGGAGTTTGTCAGGACCGCTGACAAAGGAGGCAAGAGAAGAGAGGGGAGGGTAGAAGCGTTGGGTACTTCTGTCGAAAATTCTGCTCAGCAATTAGAGCAGGCTCAACTTGCAATAGCTGAGCTCTACTAAGAGAATAGAGAACTGCGAAGTCAGTTGGCCGAAAAAAACCAGGGGATACCGTTGTCACAAGGTCACGTAGGAGGCACTGTTTGGCTGTAGAGATGACTTTGGAAAGCACAAGACATGTTTGTGTAGTTGCGCAAGGCGCAACAGATGACAGCGACAATGGAACATAAGACATCACAAAGTGCGAAAGACAATATGAGAGAGGACCAATGCATAGGAGACAAATAGTTGGTGGGTGTTGGCACTGGGGCATACCTAGGGTTCAACACTACAACAATGCACCAACAAAACCCTAACTATTGGCCCTTTCAGCAACACCTGTGAAGCAGATGAAGTCTCACCCAAGGTAGAGGTAGGGGTGGTTGCAAGACTTAGGTGTTTGCAACCTTAGTTGGGTCACAGATCTGTGATTATAACACTTAGCAATCACTTAGCATATATTATTCATCAATATTCAACCCTTATGATACTTCACAAATAGCATAGAGCACCACAATATGTACTTAGATCTAAGATAATTCAACACTTAGCCACAACAAGACAGATTAGATTCGACAGATCAAGCACTAAGCATCTTACATACCAGATCTAACATTTATTCATATCTCAGAAGAACAAAGCCTAAATAGATCTATCTAAACACATCAAAGCACTTAACAAAGAAAGAGACAAACATATTAGGTTGAGGCATAGAGCACAACACATAGATTTACCGTGGTTCACCCCCACCCTAGGGATACATCCACAAAGACTTCTTCTTTATTAGATTTAGTTAATCAGGTTACAACACAGAGCCATCCAAATCCCTCTTAGCATAGGACAAAAGATCTGCATAGCTCACCAGATATTTCTTCCTTGCGCTACAACACAAAGCCTTCTACAGTCTCTCACGTGGACTTGCACTCAGCTCTGCAAGTCTTACACAAAATGCACAAAGCCTTGATCAGACAGATTCAACTCTTGGAACTTAGCCTACATCACATAGATATATCATCCCCCCTTTTTTATATATGGCCTAGACATCTATATATACATACAATAGTGGGCCTAAGCATGGGTAAACCCACAGGCTGACATCCCTTTCCCATTACATTATGCCCAAAAACCCAAAAAGGACCCAAAAAGGGGTCTAGCTTCCATGATTTCTGCTTCGCGTTGTGCTCCATATTTGACAAGCTGTCGAAGTCCCAAAAATGGTCAAATATGACCAAGTGTTCCTCAAAACTTGGTCAAGGGCCAACAATGGGTTATCGCTCCATGTTTGTGGAAGTGCTTCTTAACATCTCCTTGTCTTTCTTCTTTTGTAAAATTTTGTACTCTTACGACGACTGGGTCGGCTAGCCAAGTCATCAAGGTTGTCTATTCGTATGTAAACCAGGCCTGGAAGAAGTTTTGATTGTGTATATAAAAATAAAAGAAGGTGTTTGAATTATCATGGTTCTTTCGGATGTGAATCAAGCATGTATTCTTATTCAAGTCTTTTACGTAAATTATTAGATTTTTGGGGATCGTTGTTATTTCGTCGTCAGTCTGTTAATGCTTTTCTTTTTAAAATATTTGATATCAATTAATACTTCCGTGGAATTATCGACTTTGGTTATTGAAAAAATTAATCATGGAAAGACATTCGGCTAATGGATAAGAATCATACTTGGATTCTCACTTGCAACGAAAGTACTTGAGAAAAGACTCGAGGTCACAGCTGTCGATATCGGGCGGTAGAAGTAATTATCATGTCAGGGAAACAATTAGTTTTCCCTCGTCGATACCGAACTTGTTTTAGGAGTTTGGCGGTCGGCAGTGTCACTTTATCTATGCATGGTGCTTATAATCGCACTTTTCTTCCGAACCTGAAAAGGTCGGCTTTAGGAAAAATAATTTCCGAGGTTGTTTGTAAGAAAGAAACACTACTATCTTCCGACATCGACGAAGGTTGGTACTCGACTAATTTGACTTCTCAAAATGATTTTCGCCACCTTAAGCTTTCCCTGATGCTGAACTTCTCTAGGGAGTCGGGAGAATTCTAGGTCGTTGATTCCTTGAGTAGTCCTTGTGTCTCTTAAGATGGTTCTTTGTTGTATGTGTAAGAGAAACTTAAGACATGAAACATATATGATAGTCAGATTATCAGTCTTTGACCAAGGCGAGAACAATCAAAGGTGGAAAACAAGGTGGTACCAAAAAGGAAATGGTCACAGAACTTTTAGGGTGGGTTGAGCATTCAACAAATGGCGATTCACTGGGTGAACCCAGAATATTTGTTCCATGTAGCAGATATCTCTGGTGCTCCTTTTAATCATATTAAACTGAATTCACACACACACACACACA
>JASDQU010104188.1:64657-75124 GCA_032191745.1 Picea mariana | reverse complement strand
GGGGGGGGAATCCTTGATCCCATAAGAAAATTAAAATTAAATTATGCACAGGGCTTGGGAAAGGAGACAAACAATCAGGAAGAGAAGTATGTACTGCTCAAAGACATTCAATTGGAAAAATATCTTCATGTCCAAAATCTCATCATTATAGGCAACTCCAAGAACACCATACGAAGTGAAAGAACACCCCAACCCCCTCACAAGTTAGTAATTAGCATCATAAAAAAGATTCAACTAGAAGAAGGAGAAATATCTAAGGTCTCCTACTACCATGTAAGAATATCATGTAATGGTCTAGCAGATAAACAAGCAAATCAAGTCGTTCATCTGGCTTTGAGAAATATTTTGAGGAATGGACACTTGGAGTGTCATCCCATTCCTTGGTTGGATGATGATGAACATGTTATTTATTGGCCACAAGCATGGAATCCCTCCTAACGTCACATCATTTTTTAGTTGGGAGCATTCAATTTACGTAGCAAGGATGAAAAAAATGCAGTCTCATCTGTGTGCAAGCAACGGGGGTCGGTTCTCTAAGGTTTCTTCTTTGGGAATGTTCATGCACTAGTACAATTGATGGGGAAATTATCATGGTTAAATTATAGGTCGCTCATAAGAAAACCATCATAAGGGATGATGGAATGTTGATGGAGCGTGGGAGGATTTTTCATCAAAATATGCAGATGGTCTCGCCGAGGCTAGTCATGAAGGTCCTTGTTTGGTGGCAGTTATCCCCCCTAGTCGAGATCCATCCATTTCCATTTCCTTGTTTAGGAGTCATTCTTGGGGCATTAAAGGTCGCATCTAGCAGGAGACTAAAGGAAATTTTGGATCAAAGGGAATTCATATGAGAATTTGGAGCATCTAATACCTTGCATCAAAGATCGATGATATCTCATCCTCATTCACCTCTTCTTCGGTATGATGTATTTATTATTTGTTTCTTTGGGATATCTATAATTAGTTAGGATCATCCCTTGGCATCACAAGACTTGGAATTATACTCCATCCATTGCACTTATGTTCAGAGACTCCTATTGGCTCTCAGGGTGGAACGACATGGTTCATAATTACAAGCATTAAAGGAAGAAATTTAGGCATTGGAACAAGTGGTTTATGAGCTCAATATTAAGCAATGCTCTACTTCTACGAAGTTGATCCAATCTTGTAAAATTCTAATTCAACATAAAGAAATTTCTAGACAACAGAATGATGAATTAGATGCAGTCAGAAACCAGGTGGAACAACTGCAACACCAACACCTACAACATCCTCCTCTTCCACCCATTCCTTGTTCAAGCAATGGCTCCTACCCAACATCTCTATCTCCCATAATTGACCTCAATAAACCTGCAGAAGAGAAAGACATGGAGAAAGAAAATGATCAACAAGTGAACCCCCTAGTACTTGATGTATTGTAGGATAATTTGCATTTTGAGAGTATTCTATAGGGTATATACTCATAAGTATAGGATTGCTATGAATTTTTGTATAAATCCTCTACAGGATGATCTGAAAAGGGACAATACAATAGTATTAGGAAGCTTGGACAATCAAGTGAACTATTCTGCATTTTTGTAACTCTTTCCCGCATGTTTCAACTGCTTTTTTTATTAATATAATTATCTCAGTTTCTGTTAAAAAAAGAGAAATTTATTGGAAATATAATTATTTTTATTGATGTAGGAGTGATTATTTCAACTTTTTAGGAAAATAAAAATAAAAATCCTAAAGAAAAGGAATAAGTTGGCAAGAAAGTTCCCAATATTAATTTGTTTTCTTCCATGAACATTTTTTTTCAAATATAAATATCAATGAATATATTAAAATTGTTTTGATGCAAGAGAAAAAGGGATGAAAAGAAAATACGAGTTCAATAGTTAATACTAGTATAGTTAACTTAGGAAATACAATTAGTTAGGTATTTAGATATTTTAATACATATGAGGTTTATTTAATCGATATTTAATCGATTTCATTCTTTAGGTGGCAACCAGACCCACATATTGGTGGAGATTGCTACTCCAAATGAGAGTAAGTCTGATTGGGAGTTGCCATCGGGTGATCCTCACTTGTTGTTGTTAGTAGAATTTTTCTGACTATCAACACTCTCTTAATGCAACATGTCACAAGTCAAAGAAGTTTGGGGGTGTGATAAGAAATCTCTCGAAGATGTGATATGGCATAAGGAGGAGGTTTTCCTATGGTACAATAGGTCAGAAGGGGTATTTTACCTCGATAAGTGCATAGCTCAAGAAACATCTGTACAAAGGATATAATGTATTTGTACAATTCCTAGCATGTGTGGGACCATATACAAACAATGACGTGGCAAGAGAGATAAATCCCTCAGGAAATTTTAAAGGGGCCATAAATTTTTGCTCATAGCTTGGAATTGAGTAAGAGTATAGTTATTGGAAATCTCTTGATGAGTAGAATGTTGTTGTGAGCTCAGTAGTAACCTTAGAGTTGTGTTTAATATGGATTTTTTTAAATTTTCAACCTCCTTAATGCTACTTAGGGGTTTGGGTATGTTACAAATTGAAATAAATAATAAAATAAATACGCACAACTCGAAAGATAGTCAAGATAAATAATTTATATGTACACAACTCGAAGGATAAAATATGCAACTAACTTTCCATGCATGCTGCTAGAAAATTGGAAAAGCACCCTCAAGGAGGTAGGTAGTGTGCACTGACATTTCACATCAATTCCTCCCAATTTAGCTTAAAATTTTCCCTGCTTTCCTCCCAATTTAGGAATGGCTCCAGGGGTGGAAATAATATTGTAAGACATGGCCAACAATGTTGAGTGTGGAACTGTGAGAAGAGGTGTATTTTTCTAGAGAATGGTGATATGGTGGAAAATTGAGTGGTTGGTGTGATTATTATCATGTGGATATACACATTGGTAATGCCATGTAGTATTCATTGCTGGGAAAATGTTGAAGTGTTGCATTGGAAAAATGATGTTGCATATGTAGAGAGAAAAATCCATTGGTGCACATAAACATGTGAAGAGCTGTTGTCTATTTAGGAAGTGAAAAATATGAGAGAAGCTTAACTAAAGGTGTGCCTAGAAGATAGTGTATTGGTGTAGGGTGTAGAGTAAGTAACTGCACAATGTTGAAGAAGTCCCATGTGTCTAGAAGCCATATCATTATTTTCTTGATTCTTGAGATGGTGCAATAAACCCTTTGATTCATTGTCTACACTAGTGGCATCATGAAAAATAAAAATCTATAATGGAGTAGAATGAAGCTTCTATAAGAGTGTGTCTATAATATTTAGAAATTTGGAAGAAACACCCCTTAATGGCGAGTGTTAGGTTTCCACCAAAGGTGGTGTTGTAGGGATAACATTGTTAGTTCTAAAAACTGAGTGTCAATTGTCTGGAGGATTTGCCCATTGGTCATGGTTTATGGTTGGTGATGCTATAAATTGGTTGAACCTAAGGAAAAAATTCTCTACTATAAAAAGTATGTTGTGTCCATGGGGATATATATCTAGTGGTGTAAAGAGACATGTGCAATGCCACACTTTATAGATGAAGTGAAAATATGAGATAAGATGATTGTTAGGTGTAGAGATGATTTTAAGGATGGAAATTTATTTTAAAATGTAGAAACCTTGGTGAATCTTAGTAATCCTTCATATGCCAACTATCAATGTTTGGCGATATTTTTGTAAAAATATTCAATTTTCTAAGGATTTTATATAGTTTTTATAAAATTTTGGCGATTTTTAAGGTAAAATAATTTTATCCTATAGAGTTTGGGTGAATCATTTTTAAAATAGCGAATCTCGTTTTTGGAAAAACCATGGAAAATTAGCCCATGAACGAAATTTAGCCCCTAAAATCATCCACGGTTTTGTGTATGGGCTGACCTGGGTTCTACCCTAGTTCACCAACAAAACCCTAGAAACCATTGACCCTTATGGTAAACCAAAAGGTTACACCACACACAAAGTGCACAATGTAGTCTCACCCGAAATGGATTATGGGTGATTGCAAGACACACATGTTTGCAATCATGGAAGGGATTGGGGATGTTCTACTTATTCTTCTTATACTTTAACATGCATCATATGTACCATTCATCTAGATATAATAGTTATTCCATTCTTCATTATCAATACTGTGCACTACAAAATACTACTATAGCCATTCATCATTCATTCATAATTGCAGAAACAACAAAAAACATCATTCAGACACATTGCAACACATGGTTTTACCATGGTTCACCCCCTGGGCTACGCCCACAAATATCTTCTGCTTCTTATTATTCTTCATCAAAATAGCATTGCACGCCTTACATCATAGGTTTATTAATGGTGAGGCTGACCAACATCACACCAAGCTCCACAACGTGTGACCCGGACCTCAATTATACTTTGTGATTCTCCAAAACTGATATAAATCAAGCTCCACATCTCTTAACAAAAGCTAACACTATGACTCAAGACTCAAAAGTTATCCAAAAATAGGTTCTTCACAAATGAGTTATAAGACAAGATACCTCTAACTACCTCATACATCCTCTATTTATACAAAAAAAGGTGGGTAAAAACCCTTACATCACGGCCTAAAACCCTAATTCTAAGTGGACTCAACTTTTCCACTTTCTAACTACCTTGTGCGCTAATCCACAATTCCATCGTGCTGATTTCCCTTTATTCTAGGTGTGCTGCTTCCTTTTCCTTCTTGCACATTGATTTCTCCTCATTTCCTGGCATGTGCTTCTTCCTTGGTCCATTATGCCTCATTTGTTGCGTTGTATCTTGATCCTTCCCCCAAAATTTATTGTTCTAAAAGGCCTCTAACACTAACCTGTGGCTCGCCCCGATCCACTTAGGTAGTGTGTGCCTCCTGCATAGATTTCTCCAATGCCCAAAACTTCTTTGTAAGTGCATCTACTTGTGTCTTGGCTCTCACACTCTTTTTTGTCAGGGTCTCCACCACCTTCTTTATTATGTGCTCCTACTCTCTAAGTGTACCTGTTCCAATCTTCCTTTCTCTGTTTCTAACTTTTCTATCATCTTCTTTTCTTGCTCCTACATGGGCTCCAATTGAGACTGTCTTGTCTATCTTTCCCCTTGAATTGTCTTCAAATTTGCTTGCAGATTTTTCATCTCCTACGTACTTTTTAGCCTGTAAGAAATACACATTGTCTTTTGTCTCTGCTTTAAATCATGGACCGCGAAATTAAAAATTTCTTCTCTCTAATCCAACTGTTGGATCCCTTTATCTTCTGCCAGGTTCATCTAGATCTACGTGGTCCTTTCATAGAGATTTGCTACTTCTTTTAGCAATAATATCTATTTGGTCTATTTCCTGTTGCTTCCTATTTGATCAAACTTCTGGAGGGGTGGTTGGTGTCAGCTTCCCAACCAATTCTACTATCTCTTGTTTATACCCATCCATTGTCTGCACTATCCTCTTTATCTTTTCTTCTGTGCCGAGTTCTCTTGCTAGTGCGCTGTCTGGGATCGTTTGGAAGACTTCCTCAAGTCTTTGCTCTAGTTTTTCCGTGCCTTGTGTTTCCTCCTCACGCTCAATATGTACTTATTTGAGAACTATATCTAGCACATCCTTCTCTTCCTTGACTGTCTCTGAGTTTTTTTCATTCGTCCTCTCCCTTTATTGAAATTATTGTGCAATGTTCATATACAACTTATATAATGCCTTTGTTGGTATCTTAGCCAATATCAATTTCATTTTTTCCAGGTCCTTGACCTATTTCTACACCATGTATTCATCTATTTGCAACATGTCTTTAGTAATTATAAATTTTTCACCTTCCACTACCGTTATCTATATTGTTTCTTCCTCATTCTGCAATGGCATGTCCTATTCTTGCATTTTTTTTGCTTCTATGTTTGTCGTTTGTGCTGCACCTTGGTTAATTGTATCTGATCCAAGACCCGCTTGAAATTTGTTAGCTCTTAGATTATCTTCTCTCTTTGTTTTCCTATAGATTCACATGCTTCTATGGTGCGGTCCTGTACTTTTTCCATGACTAATTCTGCATAATATTCTGTTATAATATACTGGGGTACTTCCTTATGCACCTTCATTTTATTGCATGCTCCTCATGACTTTAAAATAGTTCTCTTAGGTGTCCTTGACTCTGTTTCCTCTGTTGTGATTGGGGTATCTGTCTCTGGTATGTCCCCTCCTTCTTGTCCCTCTTGCACATGGATGTTATCTTCCCTATGTGTCTCTCTATTAGTGGCCTCTGCGTGGTTCTTTTGTTGTGTGACAAGCTTAGGGATAACCTTTTTCTGTCTAAGTGTTCTTTTTTCTGTGCTCCCCCATGTCTGCTTCATGTGAGCTGCTTCTTTTCTTTTATTTCTCGTTGGGGTACTCTTATTTTGTAAGGATCCTGCTTATGAAGGTTTCTTATATTTTGCTGGATCCACTGGAACATTCCATTCCTCCTTCAAGTCTTTCATTTCCCATTGCACATCCTCCACTGTGACACAATATCTCATCTGCAACCACTCCTTCTCTGGATCCCTTTTTCCATGGATCCACATATTGTGCCTTGATGCTTTGAAGTTGGCTATCTTCTTGTATTCCTCCACCACCTCAGGTGGGATCCTCCAAGTTTCGACCAACTTTTCCTGTATTTCTTTCAAATATGTTGCAAATATGTTGGAGTTTTTCTTCCTTTCCTTTGTGACCATTGTGTGCCACAATGTTTCGTACTGTGCTGCACAATGCTTTTTGATTCTCTGACAGAATATACTGTATTTGGGGTGTTTTCATCCCTCTAATGCAATAAGTATGAGTAACCAAGAATAGTGGAACTATGTGCCTAAGTCCTGGGCATCTTTGCAATCATCCATAGATAAATTTAACAAGTATGGAATCCAACTAAGTACAGTCCTCTTTTCACACTATGCAACTGCTGCTATCACCCCTAGTGCCAACTCTTCTTTGTGACACTTCCTTAGCAATTTACATGCCATAATATTTGTTGCTAACCTCATCGTTGGTTCACTGATTCTTTTTATAATGATCCCCATGTATCCTCTCTCTATTCCATAGGTTTTCTTCATTTCCACTGCCAAGGATTTCTCCTTGGTCTTGTCATCCAGATACTACGCATGTTTCTCACCATTTGTGGTCAGACCTATTATTTTTGCAATTAGCTTGATGTCAATTGGGACTAGCCTATCCAACCACATAATTCCTCTGTGCATCACTTCCAGTAATTGTTTGACGCAATTATTTATGTCCTTACCCCTTCCAAAGTGTGGGATCTCTAACAGGTTCATTATGCCTATTATATAAACATGTTATACATTGTTTGGGTTCTAGTGTTGTTACTCCTATCACACTGACCCCTTTTCTCTCCATTTATACTTGTAGCTCAAATTATAGGAATTTTTCTCGGTCTTTTACATCGTTGTTCGCACAATGCAGTTCCTCGACGCATACTAGAAAATATGGTAAAACCTATACTCCTGCTGGTATGTGTGGTAACACAAGGGTTACCTCTATTTGCTTGCACGATGACCTCTAAACTATTTTTTTTCCTTTCCCCTTTGCAAGCGCCCTCGAGGGCCTTGCCTCCTAGCCCATTTTCGCTTCCTCTTCCTCTTCTGTGCCAAAATCTTGCTGCTCCATGATCTCTTCTACTTGTATTTTCTCCTGCTGCACTATCTTTGTGCCATATTGAACCCTCGGCTCATCGAACTCCATTTGTTCCTCATATTCTTCATTTGTTGGATGGATTGTTTTCACACTAGGTTCATGCGTTGGGTTTTTCTCCTCTGTCGTGCTTTGTGGGTCAATAAAAATTTGTCCAATCGCAAGGGTTGGATCCTGCTCCTCCACCAATATAGGACTCACTGGTTTGATGACCGAGGAAGGAATGGCATCCACATCCACCACTCCCTCCAGTTGCATAGGGTTTTCCACTTCCATTGTTGGCTCCTATGGCGACCTTGCGATGCTACATTTTTTCCTTGCTGTCCTTCTAGGATCTTTGACCTTCGACCTTCGGTGGTGCCTTATTGCTTAAATCTGTTTGGGTTTTCTCAAAAATCTCACTGAATTCCTTCTAAATTGCCTATTTGTTCTTAGCTTCTTACTCCTTAGCTCTGTGTTCGCTCGAATTCACAATGTGGCTTGTTAGAAAAAATTCTTGCTTCTATAGTGCTATCATAAATGTTCCAAAGCTTACCGAGCATGCTTCCTCCACTATCATAAATGTTTGTTTTGCACCTCATTTTTCCTTTCACCAGTTTTTTCACTTTTTTGGTCATTTCTCGTCCGGTTGCACATTGTTTACTTTTCCTGCGCACAGTCTCTTCAATTCTGTCACACCAATTTACTCTCTACTACACACTGTCATTCTCAACTATTTGTCTACCACTTATTCTTATAACTACTTTTTTTTGTCTCTTTCTTCAATTTTCTACTTTTTTCTTCCTTTTTCTTCTTTTTCTTCCTACTATATATATTATGTACAATTCTATTCTCTGCACTGTAATTACCGAGGGTTGGTAGGTAGACTATCCCTATATAGTTTCACTAGACTACCATTCACCATTCCTTGCATTTCTTTTCCTTCTAAGTCCTTCAACTGCACAAGACCTCCATCTGTGAAAAACTTTATCTCATATGGCCCTAGCCAATTTATTCTGAACTTCCTTGAGTGCTGCAAGTATTTTCTATCATATAAGAGAACCGGATATCCTACTTTTAAGTTCTTCTTCTTAATATGTCTATCATGCCAGGATTTATCCTTTTCTTTCTATACCTCCTGATGGAAACCAACTATAATTCTGTCTTCTTCTAATTCCATGAGTTGAGCTAATATTTCATTTGTTGCGCCTCTTTCTTTCATCATTTCTGTAATAGCTTCAATGCATATACTTGGTATCAAATAATCCAATGGAATTACTACTTCCTATCCATACAACAACCTAAAAGGTGTTTTCCCTGTTAGCTTCTTGCATGCAGTTCTATAAGCCCACAACATTGTTGGTACCTTTAAGTCCCAATCATCCCTGTCTACATTAAAAATCTTATTCAAGGCATTCTCCAATATCTTGTGGAATTCTTCCATTGTTCCATTCTCCTGAGGATTATAAGGAGTGTTGATCTAGGTGGATATTGGTGGTCACCCACCTATTCTAACTGCCTCCTTTTGACAGTTTTAGTTCAACACGTTCTTTTGTGATTCTTTGTAATTGTAGGTTCTACACTTTTGGGGTTGTTTGAATCCCTACGCAACTTCCATATGGATATTGGTGGCCTCCCACCTAATTCAATTGGCTTATTATGGAAGTTTTCATGTCAATACATCTTTCTGTACTTCTAGGGCCCTTTTGGGGCCCTAAACAATGTTTTTTTGACTTACCATAGTCAAATTGTAGACAAAGTCACAATTTGATGGCATAATGTGTATTTCTCGAAAATACCTTTCCAACGGGCTATCACGCACCTAAAACAGAGGTCGTATGAAAAAGTTACGACCCCGGGAATTGAGGTACCAACTTACCCATCGGGGCTCACATAACGTTAGGCGTTCCAACTCCTATGGTTAGGTTTTTGATGTCTAGGGTTTTGGCATTCATTAGTAATGTTAAAAAATCCTCTGGATACTCATTGTAATCATTCTTCTTAGACGAATTCACATAGTATCCACATCTCTTCTTAGAGATAGCTACCACCATTCGAGCAAGTTGTTTTTAGTTTTGCAATTTTACAGTTTCAACCTATTTTATTTATTCAATATAAATTATTGTTCACTGGATATCTATTGTTGTTCTCCGTATCTTTGTGTTATTATATTTAGTCTATTATTTATTTCGTTCTTCTCATAAATCCAGATCAAGTTCTCTTTTGATGATGTATCTCAAATTGTTCTAGCATTTCCTGGATTGTACTATTGATAAAGTGAGTCCCTTGATCATTCATCAATATTCTTGGGCATCCAAACCTTGTAACTACATGTTCAAATAAAAATCACATTGTAGTGTTTGTACTTCAATCCTTTACTGTTTCTACCTCAACTCATTTGGTCAAGTATTCTGTCGGTGAAACAATATATCTAGCTCCTGATCTTCTTGTTGATGGATTAAGTGGACCTACAAATTCTACTGCCCACTTGTCAAACACTTGTAAAGTTACTTGAGGTCTTAATGACATCTCATCCCTCATTGATGGATTTCCAACTCTTTGAAATACATCATAGTTTTGAAATTACTCCTTTGAATCCTTGTGAACTATTGCACACCATAATCCTATCCACAATACCTTCTGCACAGTGGCCTTCCCTGCATAGCGTCCTCCAACAATCCCTTCACATGCTTCTGCTAAAATTATAGGCATTTCATGCTTCATGACACATCTCCTCAAAATGTTGTCTGCACCAATTTTGTACAAGTGACCTACAATCAATTGGTAGTCTGCAGATCTGACCACCATATTTTTCTTCTGTGC
>JASDQU010104188.1:53192-64100 GCA_032191745.1 Picea mariana | reverse complement strand
TTCGACATTAGAAGGTCTTGTTTGCCTGGTGATTGCTTCCTAGATTTTGTTTACTAGCGCGTGTTGTTTGTTTCTCGAAGTTGACCATAGGATTTTCTTCTTGAAGTTTGTCACTCATTTACAATAGCTCTCCTACATCGTTCACATAGAATGCAGGGTTTATCTCTAGAGCATTTGGATGGTTCACAACCCTTGCCTATAGCTACACCTGAGGGCTCTCCTTGGCAAAGTGAAGCCATAGTTGTCACCACACCACAAGTGGAATGAACTGACTCTCTAGAATGTTTTCGAATTACCAACACTCGAGAGGACTTTTGACTTCACCGTGGTTCTGAGTGACCATTTATGCAATTGAATTCTTCTGGAGAATTAGTTGTTACCTCTTCTGGATCACCCGTTGGGCCTTTTCCCGGTGTAGAAGGCTAAGATCCTTTTTGGTCTGCAGGTGATTTCCGTAGTACCCTTTTTAGTCTTGGTTTGCCTGTGGTCTCTGAAATCAACCCTCTGGTGTTTTTTGAGACAGAGACTGTACCGATGAATACCACTTATCACTTTACTGTCCCTGCCAAGATGGCCCATCTCACGAATACTACGAGTGTCCCAATCAGGTTCACTGCAGCTGGTCTTGCTTCTATAAACACACAGCAAACGCCCAATGTCACACTACCACCTGGATACCATGCGTTGAATTCTTTGTTGAATGCTTCTGTTCTAACACCTCCACAAACACCAGCCGGTTCTCCAGGTGGTCCTTCTTTTCCTGGGCACCCTATTCCCAGTTTTATTCCGACACTCCCTCAATTTTCTACTGGCAATCCTACTCCTAGTGGCACTATCCCGTCCATTACACCAAACTTGCAGATTCTCGTTGGTGGACAAGGTGGCACAACTCAACTTCCTCTTACCGAACATATTCCAATTGCTACACAACCTTTGATTGGAACACAACTTCCGGTTGGCACACCACCTACGATAGGGGGACCAACCCCACCTTTTGGACAAAATATACCTCCCTCTTTGGCCCAGTATTGAAATCAGATGATACAAAATCTTCCTCAAACGACTGGGGGGAAGAAGCCTGTCCCTATTATAGGCCAACCATATCCAGGTATACCTAATCCTATTTGGGGTCAAGTTCAGAATGCTCAAACTCAGGTCCCTACTCAAACTCAAGGTTATAATTCCTGGAACTACTATCCTCTCCAACCACCACTGAATCTGCCTGGGTATTCCCATTATGGGAAGACTGCTTACGGTCCTACTAGTTTGATGACAGGGCTTCCACCCCAAAGCCACCAGTACCCACAGGTGAATCGACAGTTACCTTTTCTTGCTACTTTGGATTTTCCAGATTTGCTTAGGATTTTAAATGATCCTATTTGTCACTCTCCCCAATAGCCTGTTATTCCAGCCAAGCTTCCATCAGACATTCCTAAATTCGACGGCAAAGTGGGAGAGGACCCAAACAATCACGTTATGAATTTTCACCTATGGTGTTCATCCAACTCATTGATGGATGACTCTATTCGTTTACGTCTTTTTCAACGAACCCTTGCCGGTTCTGCTGCGAAGTGGTATATTGAATTGCCACGAGGTTTCTTCTCTGATTTCAACACCCTAGCTATGGCTTTCCTTACACATTACCAATTACCGATCCATTATGATACTGGGACTGAGATTTTGACTTCTTTCAAACAGACTAAAGGCACTCATATATATGATCATATCCATGAGTGGCGACGACGTCGACGTCTCATTAAACTTGAACTTCCCGATCAGTTACTGGCAAAATGGTTTACGAAATCCTTTGTGAAAAAAATTGGTAAGGACATTGCCATGGGTGGCATTGTCATGGAAGAGCAGGCTATAAGTCATGCTCAATATCTTGATCTCATTTATTTGCAAACAGGAACACTTTACGATTTGCTACCTGAATTACCTCGTCCTGGTACTTCTAGCACTTCAACTGCTCCAGCTGCCTCGCATGCAGCTGATGGTGTGATTGGTACTGCCCAAGCCCACTCACATTTTGTTTCAAGCACAACCCCTAAATCTGCTTCTTCTAATGTTCAAAATTCTCCATCTCCTGCCGCTCCCATCGGCAAAACTTCTGAAGTCAATGTTGTTCAATCTACCGCAACCGGTAAAAATAAATCTAAAAAGGGGAGAGGCAAGAATAAGAAGGGAAAAAATAATAATCAAGCAGAGAAAACTAAAACCACTTCTGTTGAAGATCGGGATAAGCGCAAACCACAATACCCTTGCCTTATCTATGGTGACGATCACTACACGAAGGATTTTCCACGATGTGCCGAGGTCACTAAGTTCCTTCAAGGAACCCCAAAACCATATACACCGGCTGTATTGTCCCAACCCTTCCCGTCTCAACAACAGGCTCAGTTGGTCATTCAAGACCAACCCTCCTCTTCTATGACATCATATGTTTTGATGTGTACTGGTGATTGTAAGCAGAACAACGTTGCACTTACGACTCGAGCCAATGATTATTCTGCATCTAAGGAGAAGGTTGATGATTTACCTCCTTCTTTGGTACAACCCTCTCCAGTGACTCCACCTCCCAATGGTCCTCTTCATCTCGAACGACCGAGCCTTGATACAATTCTGCGACCACCCCCAAAAGGTGTCGTTAGGAAATCGGCTTTCAATCCTCATGCTCGTGCAGCCCAGAACTACAGTATTGTTGAAGATCTGGCCCATGCACCTTCAACGATGTCAGCCCTTGAAGTCCTTCAGTCTTGTCCCGCACAACGGAAGGCACTGTTGAAAGCTATAGGTGGAATTGACCTGACAGATACGAATTTGATAGTCTTTGACTTGGAAGATCACATTCCAAGGTTACCCCCTCAACTCGCATTTCAAATACAAGTTGTTGTCTCTGACAAGAAAATTTTCCAAACTGTTATCGACGAGGGTGCCTCAACGTGTGTAATTTCTTTTGCTTGTTGGAAAGCCATTGGCTCTCCTCCCTTGAATGAATCACAAAACACTCTTAAAGCCTTCAATGGCTCTAGTTTTAAGCCTTACGATGTTCTTCCTTCATTTCCCATTACATTAGAAGGTAAAACGGTCCAAGTCAAAGTGGAAGTCTTTGACACTCCCCTTGATAATAATATTTTACTTCGCCGTAGCTGGATCGATTCCATGCGCGTCGTTGTGTCAACACTTTTCTGTGTAGTGCGTTTCCCTCATCAAGGAAAGGTTGTTACCGTTGACCAAATTGCCTTCTTCAATTCTGATACCCGTACTGGAAACGTGCCGTTTATTGCTAAAACCCCATCGGGTTATGAGAACGTCGGTGTAGGCCTTTTAAAGGACTCCTCGTTAATGGGTACTTTTCCCATTCCACCGCTCGATGTTCCGCACCCGTCAGTTGCTTCTATCAACATGATCTCCATAGTGCCTCATGAACTTCCTACGTCACATGATCCTTGGATTGTCCCTGACCCTGGAGATCATCTTCGTTTTGGCGACGCAATGCCGTTAAGTCCAGTTGAATCCGCCTATCAGGCAATTCAATCGGCAACACCTTCTACCCCCTCTCTTGATGATTTGTCTCCCAATCCTTTTCGTGTTATTTTTCCCACTGACGAGATGATCATGTCCGTCATGGAGGACACCCCTTGGGATCATGGGCATCATCGTTCCATACTTTTTCTGTAGCAACATACTCTTGAGAACTACCAACGGATTTTGACTCCATCGACCGTTGTTGTCATTTTGACGGTTCCCACGACTACACACAATGTGTTTCCTGAAGGGAAATTAAGTAATATCTCACCCACGATTCCCATTGAAATATCCATTAAACCTGGGATTGTTGAGAATGCCCATATTGGTGCTTCGTGTTCTGCTGACGAAATAGTCACCTATACGTCTCTATTCAAAGAATTTCGTGACATCTTCGCCTGGAGCTACGAAGAGATGCCAGGTATCGACCCTGCAATTGTTGTACATGAGATAAAGACATACCTGGAGCTAAACCTGTCCGGAAACACCTTCGTCCAGTTCACCCACATAAAGAGGATGCTATCAAGCTCGAATTTGAAAAACTTTTCAAAGCCAACTTTATTTATCTAGTGGCTCTTACTGAATGGGTTTCCAATCCTGTCCTGATTGACAAGAAAGGAGGCAGTATTCGTGTTTGTGTTGATTATAGGGATATTAACAAAGCTTGTCCCAAAGACAACTTTCCTACCCCCTTCGTCGATCAGATTGTCGATGACTGTGCCGGTAGTGAAATCTTCTCTCTCATGGATGGTTTCTCTGGCTATAATAAAATTAACATTGCTCCCAAGGACCAACATAAGACTGCTTTTATTTGTCCTTGGGGTACTTTTGCCTATAGGAAACTTCCTTTTGGTCTTAAGAACACTAGCGCGACATTTCAACGTGCTATGTCTTATGCTTTTCATGATATTAAGCATATCGTTCAACCCTATTTGGATGATTTACCAGCTCATTCTATGCGCAGAGTCGATCACCCTACCCACCTCTGGGCTATTTTCGTTCGTTGTCGATTCTATCGTATACGTTTAAATCCTCATAAATGCATTTTTTTGCGTAGAATCCGACCGTCTTCTAGGTTTTATCATTTTGCGTCAAGGGATCTGGGTGGACCCTATTAAGGTTGAGGCGATTCTTAATCTCCCTCCTCCTTATACACTGTGCCAGTTGCAAAGTTTGCAGGGGAAAGCAAACTTTCTTCGTCGTTTTATCCCTAATTACGTCGAGATAACTCTTGGTTTTACGCGGCTATTAAAGAAAGATCCAGAGTTCATTTGGGATACTGTTGCCAACAATGATTTTGAAGCTTTATAGTTGTCCCTAACGCGAGCTCTGCTTCTCTTTCCTCTTGATTACAGTCACGATTATTTCCTTTATCTTGCTGCCTCGGAGTACACTATTGGCATGGTTCTCGTTCAAGAGGATGATTCGCACGATGAACATGTTGTTTACTACTTGAGTCGAAGTCTCACACCAACTGAAATCAAGTATCAACAAGTCGAAAAAATGGCCTTGGCTGCCGTTCAAGCCGTCCAACGCTTTTAGAACTATATCCTCTCACACAAGACTACGGTGATTTCTCATTGCAACCCTATGCAACATATTTTGACACGTCAATTGCTAGGGGGAAAATACTCCAAATGGATTGTGATACTCCAAGAGTTTGACTTGGAATTCGACCGCGCCAAGTCCAAGAAGTCATTATTTTTTGCTGAGTTGATATGCGATTTTCCTCATTCTGCAATGGAAAATGTAGCAGTAGATTCATTACCCGATGAATCTCTTTTCTTTATTAGCGCCGATGATCTTTGGTATGGGGATATCATTATATATCTCCAAACCCGGTCTTTCCAGCCTGCTTTATCTTGTACTGAACGACGTCGCATACGCTATCAGGCTCGTCAATACATTATCCTTGGGGATACTCTTTACCGTCGGGGAATTGACTCTATTTTTTGACGTTGTCTAACGTTCTACGAAGCTGAGAAATCTCTGAATGATTGCCATTCTGGAGCATGTGGTGGTCATATGTCTGAGTATGCTACTGCCCAGAAGATCATACACGCAAGGTATTTTTGGCCTTCTTTGTTTAACGACTACATTACTGCCATTCATAAATTCCATGCCTACCAAACCTACAATCAGAAAATTCGGTCACATCCTGCTCCTCTTCACCCTGTGGTTTCAGTTGGTCCTTTTGCGAAATGGGGCATCGATTTCATGACATGTCACCCTCACTCTATCAGGGGGCATAGTTACATCATTGTAGCTGTTGATTACTTTACAAAATGGGCTGAGGCGATGCTGACATTTGATAATACTGGAAAGACCGCAACGTTGTTTCTTTTTAATCATGTCATAGCTCGTTTTGGTGTTCCCCAAGCTATTGTCACTAATCATGGTAGTCACTTTAGGAATTTTATGATGTCTGAACTTACGGAAAAGTTGGGTCTTCGTCATGATAACTCAACACCCTATTATCCACAAGCTAATGGTCAAGTCGAAGTGATCAACAAAGTTCTTATAACTATGCTTCGATGGATGATAGGAATTCATAAAACCAGTTGGCACACAATGTTGTTTTCGGCATTGTGGGCATACCGGACATCTGTCAAATCCGCTACTGGGTTTACACCTTTTCGGTTAGTCTATGGTGTGGAAGCCATTCTTCCTATAGAATGAGAGATACCCTCTCTGAAGCTAGCTATTCAACTCCTACCCAACACTTCTGCTGAAGAAGAATGTCTATTGTATCTAATGCGATTAGATGAAACTCGACGTGACGCCACTCTAGTAATAGAAGCCCAGAAGAAATGTGTCAAGGCCCAATATGACAAGCATGTCAAGCCTCGCGTTTTCTCTGAAGGAGATCTTGTTCTTCTCTATGAACAGGATCGAGATATGTTAGGAGCTGGGAAATTTGAACCCATGTGGTGAGGTCCTTATATTGTTCGTCGAGTTTTGGAAAAAGGAGCATATGAGTTGGTAGATTACGATGGTATCCCTTTGAGTGAACCCAAGAATGGGTTGTACTTGAAGAAGTACTATGCATAAATCATCTGTGCACAAGTACTTGTATTTTAATGTATCATACTTTGTGTGTGTTACTATAGCTTTCTTTTGTCGTTATCTGGTCTCTTCCCTTATGTGACATTGTGTTTGATTTCCAGATGTTGGAGTCTTCGCTACCCTATATTGGCTTCGCTGATGGTGCTAGCCATAGTACTCGAAACCTTGCTTCCACTGTGTGGGCAATCTATGCCCCCACAAATGAACTTGTATCTTTACGAGAGGTATGCCTCGACCGTGCGACCAAAAACATTGCAGAGTATAACGCCGTTATTGAATTATTGGTTGATGTTATCTCACTCGGAATTCGTCATTTGGTTGTGCGACTTGACTCGCAGTTTGTAGTACTACATTTAAGTAATATCTACTCTATTCGAAGTCCTACTTTGTTATGGGTGTATTTGTGAATTTGCCTCTTGGAACGTTATTTTGATCATATTGAATATCAACATATTCCTAGATGTCTAAATACATTAATAGATGCATTGGCTAATTATGTATTGGACAGACATTTGAATCATTTATAAATCAAACACATTGAAATTCACACAATATAAAGTAACCCGGTAGAAGCCATCTGTATATATAATGATCAAAGGATTTTTTTACAAAAAGTTTGTCTGAAGACCAAAATATCAAAAATTGAAGCTTATAGCTTCTACAAAGTGACGTCATGGATGACGTTCACGGTAACACACGACTGCCCTAGCAACCTTACGGAGCAGTCGACTCATAGATGTTGATACCCCTACAGTGTGATGTTGATCGCGTTGTAGAACCTCTTCCAGAGTCATGTCTGGAATGTCTGCAGTAAGACCCTCTAGATTCTGTTCCACTACTTGATAATCCTCAACATACTATGGTGCTGCCGCTACCTCTCCTCGCCGTTGGATGGGAGAAGTACCGGGAGGTCTGTACGGTCCAACATGTGTGTTATAAACAAATGATTTTGTATTAGTTTTTGGATGAACATATAAAATAAAAACATTTGAATATGATAAAAATTCACAAAAACATTTGAAAAGAAAAAAATGCATGTACTTCTTACCAAGGTCACCCCACTGAGTATCTTCTGGCAGTGCTAAATCTGGATCTCCTCGAAAATCCAACTCGGCATAAGCATAGTCATCAACCATAAACATCTGGGTTTGAATCCAGTCAAAGAAAATATCGTCGTACTTGACGATCGGTCCTGCTACGTGCCGGGCCATGAGCTGACACCATCTCAACATCCTTGGATCCCTGGGACCCGGTATATTCCATTCAACCTGCAGTCTCAGAACGGGAACCCTCTTGAGGAAGAAGGACACCAACAAAGATCCATACCTGAATTTCTTCAGGTTACTTCGCCTACACTTGGTCAATTGCTTTTTGATACTGCGAAGCACATCATCTACCCAGTTGAATACTTGAGGCTCAGTACACTCGATGGCATACTGAAAGTAACTCTACAACGCCATATGAGGAGTAGAACTCCTATCCATCTGAGCTATAGTGAAAAGGATAGTACGAAGGGTCAAGTCTTTTACCCCCCAGATAGCCACTTTTCCTTTCTTTCTCTCAGCCTCGGGTACGCAGTATAAATTGCAGTACTCACTCATCTTTATCCCACCACCTCTACTACCGGTCAGGCTAACATAATACCCACGCTTGGACAATACCGTCAAAAATTAATGTCCTCAATGTCTAAGGACAATGTGTGAGCCCCCACATGAAACACCTGCTAATCAGGTTCCACATATGCACCAGGTACTCTAATATTTTGACTTGGGCCCTCATGCCTAGGATACGAAAGTATTTTAGGAGCCCACAATCTCTCAAAGAAGCTATGGTAGGCAGATGATTTTCGACCATTGCATTATCCTCTTCATGTTCCCTTTCACGCCACTCTAGCACCATGTTGATGGCCAATTATCTGCATAAGGAACACAATAAGAGGATTAATAACTTCTTTCATGATTTGAAACTTTTTTATTGGGTAAAAATTTTAAAAAAATTTGGGCTTTGCGGTTCTCGCAGGTTCCCTGTGTGCACAGTGCGAGAACCTCGCAGGTGGACTTAGGCTCACCTATGAGAATGCATCATTCTCGCAGGCCCCATATGGCCTTCCTGCGAGAATGGAAACGCGCATGTAGAGCTTTGAAAAACAACTTAAAACTACAAACTTAACCTATGAAATTACAAATTTAAACCATGAATGTGTTAAGGGTGAAGAGCTTACCTAACTGTCGCAAACGGCTCGCTGAATGGTCTCTCATAGCTCCCACAATCTAATGTCGAAATTGGAGGGTAAAAGAGGGGTTTTTTGAGCTCAATAGTGGAAATGTAAAAATGATGTGGTAAAAAAGAGTATTTACTCCTTTTATTTACTTTTACTATATCATTTTGGTTTTTTATGATTATTTATCAATTAAACCCTAATCACTAATGTTATGATGAGTGTAACTCTTGCAGGCATGATGATTTTGATGATTAAATTCAGGGATACGGACATGTTTTTCCTTGTTATCGCATGTTTTTGATTGTTTTTTGTGGTTTTTACATAAAAACCTCAAGCATCGTTTTTGTCCGTTCTTGCGCTCGTAAATATATGAGAACGTGATCGAGCATACTTTTATCACTTTTTTGGGCTCAACAAGGTTATACGAAAAAGGAACTCCCCTGGAGTCCTCTTTAAGCTCTTTTCAGACTCTCTAAACATGAAAATATCGTTGAGTGACCTTGCTATTTTCACGCTCGATAAAGTATTTGAACTAAGCATCTAGTGAGCGATAATTTATCTGTTTTTCGGTCTCATCCAGACTATTTTATGAAAAAGGAACTGAGAGAGTTCTCTTTTAAGTGTTTTTCCAAACTCTATAATCTTGAAAAACCTTCGAGTTTTCTATCTCTGGACTCGTTAAACAAACATTGACAGACCCATGATGGGACCGAACCACTCCTTCTTAGGGTTCGTTAAACATACTCCAAGGGACTCGTCCGAAGGATGAGATTACATCAACAAGCATATGTTATCCTCCTCAAGATTGCGTAAAAATAAAGAGGTACTCGCCATAAATGGTGGGAGAAAATTTGGGAAAGGGATATGTTTCATCTTCGTATTGATTGGTAGTAAGTGTCGCTCTTGAACATGACACCTTCTATTCATCATTTGAAGCCGGTTTGGGAAATCCATTTGTCTCTCATTCGATTTTCTACAAGGTCATTCCCTGTGTCATCTTTGAGTCAATGCTACCAAATCATTGGTCGTGTTGTTCATATGTTCGAGAGAATTCCATCTGAAACTTATTTTGAGTCGGCCATCTGCAGTTATTCATTCTCTCCGTGTCGGCCTTCCCTGTGTCCAGTCCAATTCACGTCATACTCTATTTCATCTTCAAAGTCTGTTACTCATTTCGTGTCATTGATGGGGGATTCATCAAGGCCCTCCTGTGATGAGTTTTGTTCCATCGACTTCAGCTCATTATCCAGAATCAAGACTTAGAAATCATTTGATACCTTGGAGCTTGCATGCCTCAATGGCAGGTTTCCTCGCTTTCGACAGTGGGTTTACATCATTGACCCTTGATCGAAAGATTCCATCGGATGTTTGAGTTCAACTCATTTATTCACACTCAATGGATTTTACTATAGTACCTTGGGAGTCATTGACATCAATGGTGATTTCCCTTGCACTTGTTAACGGTTTCATCAATTGCCGGTAATCAGGTGGTTTCTACCATGTTCGACTTCAACACATGTAATCACATGGTTAGAATCGTACTTTTGGGTGACGAGATTGAAGAACCCGGATATCATCTTTGTGATCCAGGTTGCGAGGGAGTATATATAATTTGCGACACATAGATCCACTGTGTATGTCTCATGGTTATGTCATCTTAATTTGAAATTTCTCGCATAGATCCATAGTGTATTCCGGTGGCTATGCTATATTTTGACGGCATGGATCCACAGTGTATGATTGGTGGCCATGACCCATGTCTATAATGTCATCAGTCTATGATCTAATTATGGGAATGCCTACCTCAGAATTGATATATATGATATTCTGCAGATGCTTGGTTGTTTGCAGGTTTCTGATTAGGTGTGCTCCTGGTCCTCGACACACATATGCAGCTTACAAAGTATATCGATTGTCACTGATTCCAACCTCATACTTTGGGGGGAATTCTATTACCCATGATTTTGGTCATCATGATGATGTATTGATGATAGTGTACTCAGGCTCTTCATTAGAACTTTCTCCTGAGAAAAGTTACCTTCATCTCTTTCCAGAAATCACATTTTTTAGGACTGTTCGCAGGCTGCTAGTAT
>JASDQU010104188.1:40903-53040 GCA_032191745.1 Picea mariana | reverse complement strand
GATGGCATTCAAATGGTTATCCTAGTACTGGATTCCCTGATATTTTGGGATCATTCTTATCCAAGTAACCAATTCATTCTCTCCTATATATTGAGTGAATTCTCATGAAGAAGGTTAAGCAAGATGCATTGGAGAATTGGTGAAAGAATTGTGTGAAGGACTGATGCTATAGCAACTTAAAGACTCCAACAAGTTCATCCAAATGAGTTGATCTTCTTCATGCAAGTGAGAAAGTGTGTGTGTCGGAGCCAAGGGCCATCGAAAGGAAGTTTGCAACATCAAGGCTCAGGTTGTAATCTTTACTTTCCATCAATAGGATACAGTAATATGTCCCTTTCCCATAAAGCTAATTCCACTTTATTGTATAACTCCTTGATCATATACATAGATTGACTACTGAATAGATTGTGCTTTCTTCACTTCGGTTGGTTTGTATTGTTTTGGTCTTGACTGTACGAGAGCACTAGAGCAAAGCAGGAGAAACAAAGACCAAAGGAAGTGATCATAAGGTATGTTCTTTGTTCTTGCCTCCTATTCAATTCAATGGTTAGAATCTAGGGAAAGAGTCATATTCTGTCTTGCTTTGTTCTAGATCTAGGTGGATCTAGGGAGATAGGTTTGTGTCCGCACTTACGGATTTATCCAATAACACTATGCATAATCAGATTTCTCCTGACTTTTTCCTTACTGGAACAAGTTTCGCTACCCAGGCGGAATGTGTAACTTGGAAAATTATCTTCGCATCTAAAAGCTTCCATAACTCTTGATACATGAAGGGTTCCAATGATGGGTGGTACTTCCAGAGCTTCTGTTGAAAAGGTTTGATTTCAGGTTTCAACGGGATGGTGTGTTGAATTATGTGGGTATCATACGTTTTCAAATCTTTATAGGACCAAGCGAACACATCCTGGTATTGTCTAAATAATTTGAGGTAGGCTTTCCTCTCCTCTTTAGATATCATTTTGCCAATATTCACATACTTTGGGTTGTCTAGGGTTCCAAGATTTATAGTTTCATGGAGGGGACAGGAGCTACCAGTCTTTGCATTTTTAGGTCCTTTGAATCATTCCTTTAGATCAAACAAATTCTCTAGATTCGCTATCCCTTTTGGAATTGTGTGAGTCTTTGGTTTATCCGCGTGTTGACCCTCTCAAGTACTGGTTTCCATTAGATTTTCTTGGAAATATTCATCGTCTATAGCGAGGTATCTGAAGTTATCTTGACTAGTCAAGAAGCTTATGATATGTTCATCCCCCTGAAAGAATTTCCAATTAGAAATATTATTAGGTACCTATGGCTTTTAGAGCAGTTCTACAGTGAATCGGGAGGCTTCATAATCTTCTAAAGGTGAGAGTCTTGAAGTAGCGGTGGATAAGGAGTCAACAAGGATATTATTCTCTTTAGGGATCGCAGTGATAATGAAAGCTTCAAAGAGTTCTATCAGCCTCTGCACCTCCTGCTGGTAGTTCTTAAGATGAGGGGAGTTGCAGTGTATAGTGTTTCTCACTTGTCTAATGATGATTTCCGATTCTTCAAACACCTTTAATTCCTTGACATTAATATCTATGGCTTTCTTTAACCCTTGTACCAGGGCTTCATATTCGACAGTGTTGTTGGTACACTCGAATTCTAGTCTACAAGACAAGAAATGGCGTTTACCTTTTTGATCGATGAGGATGCACCCTGCTCCCGAACCCTATTATGACTTGGATCCATCAAAATAAAGGGTCCAAATTTGTGAGTGAGGATTTCTATCCCAATCAATGTTCCTCTCTTTGATCTTTTCTTCCAGAAGACCTAACACTAGGTTTTGAAAAAAGAGAGAATCTTCCATTGGCATCGGGAATTCTTCTTGAAAGGTCATTTCAGATTTTTGAGTAAGAGAAACATCAGACAGGAGAGGAGCAAAATTTCCAAAGTGAGAATCACAAGAATAGTTCCCTAGTATGGGAAAATCTGTAGAGGTTGGTTCGTTCGGGGTTTCCAGGTCAGTGACCGTATGTTTCAGGTATCTTTCCCTATCGATTTTGATCATGTTCTTGTATCCCTTCAGTGATAGCCAAAGGTGTGCCCAATATGTGCTAAAGTATCCATTTAGTTTTTTTGACCAATCTCGACTCAATAATAGCCCATATGCCTCAGGGATATCCACCACAATGATGTCAATCACCTGCAGGAAATTAGGATGAGTGGCTATCCTGATCATCACCTCTTTGAGTTCCCCCATGACCTTGACCCAGGTCCTGTCTAGTTGTATGACATGCTTGTTACACCTCAATATTGCTCACTTCGATAAGTGTCGTAAGTGTCGCATGATCCTCTCAACTGTCGCAAGTGTCACACGTCATTCGCAAGTGTCGCAAACATCAAACAAAGTGTACTTCCATGACGACGACACCAAGGAGACATCTAGAATAATTTAGACACTTGATTTGGAGGAAGGAGAATGATTAACTGAAGTCAAGGAACTCTTATTACCTGAAAGGAGCTCTTAAACAAGGGTTTTGAAGGTGAGCGCTCCTCTGTATCAGCCTTAGGAGCACTGGCGCTCCCCTATAAGGTCTTAGGGAGCATTATAACACCCAACTGCCCCTTTGAAGGAGCAATATCCATCCTTATACCATTGGCACTTCCCTCAAGCTTCCTAGGGAGCGTTATAGCACCCTGATGCCCCTTTTAAGGGAGCATTGTCTAATCTGGGCAGTGGTTAGCCCATTGAGGAGAATAAGGGAAGGATATTTCAAGTTTGGAAGGCAGTTGCATTCGAATTCTTGGTTCAATTAGAAGATCCTTGATCTAAGGATGGAATTCCTCAACCTACCCTAAGGATACCTCAAGAGGTTAAGCCTCTCTTAACCTATATAAGCAGGCTCCATGATGGTGAGAAGGGGGGAAGAATTGCTAGCATGAAACCTATGATCTCATAGGAAACACACAGTCAGCCAAAGGAGAGTGATCAATGAAGTTTCCATCATCCAGGTCATGGATCTTTCGAGCAAGGGTTAGACAAAGGGGACTTGACGAAGATGTCGCATTTGCATCTACGATTGTAAGTACTGTTGTCGTTATTCTCATTAATATGACACGCTTGGCTTGTTTCTTTCTAGTTCTTGTCTGATCTTACATGAAATTATCATTGATAGATAGATCTGTTTTCAAGCTAATATCAATAGAGTAGGAAGTGGTTGTACTTTGTTTGTCTACAGGACTCATCGAGGAGCGAGAGTTTGGAGCTCGACTCGGAGCGTGCATGGACAAACGTCGATAAAGAGGTACTTCTATTCTCCTTTCTTCTCATGCATTAGTTTGTATAGATTTGAAAGGAAGTCAGTGTCCACGTTAAGCACTTTCTGTATTAGAGTTTAGGGTCTATCTCTTTGAGGCAATCTACCTGTCCGCAGGGAGATTTTCCTACAACAGAAACTGGCGACTCCGTTGGGGAGTCCTCAAATCGAAAATTCTTGTTTTGATTTCTTCTCATAGACCTTGTCTTACTCCTTGATTGTTTTCATACCTAGTTCAACCCCTTTTGATTGATTTCATGAACTGATTGACTCCGTACCCCATCACACTCAGCTTGATTGTCGAGACTGAACTGCAATTTTTGGATTTTTGACACTTTTAGGAGTTTTTTGAACCTGGCGCCCCTGTCCCTGTGTTAATAGAGCACGAACGCTCTCTGAGTGCCTTACATAGAGTGATATAACACTCCTTGCCCTTGAAAACAGAGCGTCATCCCTCTTTTGGCCAAAAAGCCTTCCAGAATTTCTTTTTTCAGGGTTTTACCTCTGTGTTTCTCTTGTTGGGTCACCTTGTGAGTCAATGCTTCTTCCTTTCTAGCTTTGACATCTATCTTTTTGAAGAAAAAACATCTTGTTGTTTGGATTTTGTAGCCTTCTTCACTATTGTTGTTAAGTTTTTCTGTCGTTTGGAGTTTGAAACCCATGCATTGTCTTTCTCTCCTTTTTGACTAAGCGAAAAACTCTGGTGAAGGTCATTAGAGGCCTACGAATCTTTTCATTTGGTTTTAGTTAAGGTCATTGTTCTTCGACATTTCTTTTGGTATGAACTTCTTGATTTTTCATTGATTGTTTCTTTTCTTTCGCTTCTTGTTTTGATCACAACGAGAGGGTGTATTGTTTGTACGACTCTTGCTTGTGTTGGTCTGATTTTCATTGATCCAAAAAGATAATTAGCAAGATGAGCATTGTTTTGAATTAATCATTATTCATATAAAAACAATAAAGAAACATATTCATAATTGATTTTGCATATTAGAAGGTATCTCAAAAGTTTTAGCACCACATCGGATTTGATTTGAAGAAAATTTGTTTGAGGACATTCCTTATTAGTGCTTGTTAGTTAAAACAACTCTCTCTCTCCCTTACATAGATGTTCATCGAAAAGAAATGACTGCTTATCATCTTTGATGCATTTTTGGGATTGAGTCATAATTCCATCCATTTCACTTCCATGCACCCCTCTTGAATAAAGAACAGCTATAAAGTGAACGCTAATTAAAAATTATTTAGAACATTTTCTTTTCTAGGATCCTCCACCAACAATAGACTAGGCTTAGTACTTTGGATTAGGCTGTGAGCATAACTCTCCAAAGTTTCCAAAACAAACACTAGCATCCTAAGTTAGGGAGAGTCAAATCCAATTATTGTATAAGTCTTCCTGGGATCCCCCTCTCACACAGGGGTTACGCACGAGGTCGCATTCGGGTGAGCTACGGAGATTATCCCTCCGTGATTTAACTGATTGTGGTGGTCAGATCGTATTATGGGGATCGCTTAAAGGTAAATCCACAATTACTGCATGGAAGCCTTTTAGTTGATTTCAGGCTAGATACCCTACCCGTACGTTCGGATCGGACTGTCGACCGTACCTTCCTAGGGGCTGACTGCGAATTGGTAACCTTACTGGCCATAATCTTTAGGGTCTTACACAAGGTGATAGTGAAGGGAAGTCTCACTGTACCTGGAGCAAACATTGGTCAAACTCACTCGGGCTCCTTGGAGGGTAAATCCATAATTACTGCGTGGAAGTTTGCACCAAGGCATAAGTCCATTAAGTAGGTCACCATTGTAACTCTTCCACCATATCCCTGCCCCTTCTCGACTTGATCACACGACGTTGGATTTCATCACCAACTAGTATGGTCATTGAGAGAAGGCCATGTTTGCTTGGTTGTGATTCTTAGATTTTATTAGCGTATGCTATTTCTTTTCGGTAGTTGGCCATAGATATTTTTCGCCGACTCTTTTTTGCCAACATCGACCCTCCACGCCGTTCGCGGAGGCTATAGGGACTTCCTCCAGAAAATATGGAAGGGAACACCCCTTTACCCCCTCATTCTATGGAGGAATCTCCTCAACAGAGCGAGGTTCAAGATACCAAAACTTCCCAAGAAGAAGTTCCCACTCCTCTGAAGAATTTTTGAATTGTTTCAGAGTCTCTAGAAGCTTTCCACATTCCAGAGGGATATAAATGACGTGTCCTCCAACTGAATTCAGTTGGTGAATTTGTCATTGTCAATCCTTTTGACATTCTGGTTGGGTCTCATTCAAACCCTTTAGCCGATGACCCCTTTTGGACCACAGACATCGTTCCAAGTCCACCATGCATGGTGTGGGATATTTATGGAACAGGGATGGGTGCTGACACACCTATCACCTACACCGTACCCCTAAACCATTTCATTGGTACCATTGTTTTTACGACCACACCATTCGTTGGTCCAAACACATCATCTGTTGACCCAAGGTCTACGTTTCCTCTCTAGACAGCCCATTCTACAATGGTCCCTCACATTCCGACCATGCCCAACGGTAACGCGGTGGTTAGCCAAGCTGCTATTGGCACACCAGTAACACCAAGGCCTACACCATCACTCCCTTTTGGGTACATAGCACTGAATTTTTCCACTGCCACTACTACCCAAGTTATGTTGAGAAGTTCCATACCTATCCAACAACCCAGAGGGACCGGTCTTGGTGGTCTTAACCCATTCGACAGTACCGGTCAATCCTTTGCAGCTAGTTCTCAAATTCTGGGAACTCTACCTCAAGATGGGGGGCATCCTCCCATCGGAGGACAACTTCCATTTGGGGGGCACCCTCATGCTAGGGGGCAGCCTCAATCTGGAGCCTACCATCAACTGTATGGAAAAAATGTGTCTTCCACACCTAATCCGTGGAATATCCCTTTTCCAAGAAACCCACAATTCTCGGCAGGACACAATTCTCAAGCTCCACAATAACCCCCTTTTGGAAAAATGCCAAACCTAGCTTATAATCCTCAAAACCCATCCGGTTATCCTCCGCTCACACATACTTCTCAAAATAAATCAAATCCTGTGTACCCTGGTCAACACCAACCTCATACAAGAGGGCCCACTAGTTACAATTACCCGCACAACCCAGTGTATGGCCCTATTGGTGTCCCCATGCCACACCAGCATTACCCACAGGTTAACCGACAACTACCTTTTCTAGCAACCCTGGACCTTCCAGACTTGTCTCGGTTAATGAATGATCCTATTTATCATTCACCAGTTTGGCTAACTATTCCAGCTAAACTTCCTTCTGATATCCCAAAATTCGACGGAAAGTCCGGAGAAGACCCAAACAACCATGTGATGACTTTCCATTTGTGGTGTTCATCCAACTCCCTTATGAACAATTCTATACGTTTGCATCTTTTCAAATGAACACTTACGGGTTTCGCAACAAAATGGTATATTAAATTACCACATGCCTCTTTTCACGATTTCAACTCCCTCGCCATGTCCTTCTTCACGCACTTCCAACTACCCATTTGATATGAGACGGGTACTGAACTATTGACCTCCCTTCGTCAGACAACCTTCGTACATATCTCTGATCATATTTATGAATGGATACGACGACGAAGGATAATCAAAGCGATCATTCCTGACCAATTGTTAGCAGAATGGTTCACTAAATCATTTTTACCCCAAATCGCTCGTGATGTTGCCATGGGTGGTGTAGTCACCGAGGAAGAAGCTATCGCCCGAGCTCAGTACTTAGACTTAGTTTATTCACAGTCTGGTACTCTGTATGAGTTGATACCAAATGCTACCCATGCCACTAATGATCCATCCAAACCATCGTCTTCCTCGCACGCGGATGGAGTTATTGGCTCCATCAAAACCCAATCTACTTCCCAGTCGACTGGAACAACTCAGCGGCCCGCTTCGACGGCTGCTCCCAGTCTGACTGCACCCTCTTCTACCCCCCCTCAAACTCAGGTCTTTGAGGTGAATGCGGTCCAATTGATCCCTTCACAACAGCTTGGGGGCAAGAAGAAAGCAATAAATAAACCAAAGAAAAACAATAACAACGAACAACCAAAAAATCAACCACAAACTCCTGCTGCTGGAAAAAAACCACAATGAAAACCGAAATTCCCATGTCTCATTTTTGGTGATGATCACTACACTCGAGACTGTCCACATCGTGATGAAGTGGCTAAGCTTTTCAATGGAAATTCACAACCCGCTGTGCTTACTCAGCCTTTTCCACAGCAACAATTGTTGGTTGCCCAAACCCCCACCGTAGGGGGTAGTTCCAACCAACCCCATGATGAGGCCTCGAAAAGTGCCCACATTTACATGTTTAACGGGGTTAATCTGACCACTCGCTTTGCAACATATGACATGCAGTTAAACCTGATAAGCTGAAAATGACTAATGGTTGCGTACCGGACCCATTACCATCTTTCGTTAGTCCTCCGTCTACCAGCCCTCCATCTGGGCCACTTCAGATTGAGAAACCTTCATTTGACTCCATCTTATGCCCTCCTAAGAGAACCATCTGGAAATCGACCTTCAATCCTAATTCACGGGCTACCCAAAACTACAACATTGTTGAAGATTTGGCTCAAGCAACGTGTGCTATGTCCGCCTTGGAAGTTCTACAACACTGTCCCAACCAACGTAGAATGCTCTTAGCTGCTATTGGTGCTTTCGATCCCGATTCATCAAATAACCTCACATTTAACCTGGATGATCATCAACCACGACTCTCCCACCAACTAGCTTTCCAAATCGATGTTGTTGTTCACAATCAACAAATCCACCGAACTATCTTGGATGAGGGAGCCTCTACTTGTGTCATGTCTTTAGCTTGTTGGAAAGGCTTAAAATCACCCGCCCTTAACAAATCCCCTACGATGTTACACGCTTTCGATGGACGAGGTTTTCATCCTCATGGATTATTACGATCCTTAGCCGTTCAGTTGGGCGACAAAACTATTACTATTGATGTCGGGGTGGTCGATGCCCCCCTCAATTACAACCTACTACTTGGAAGAAGTTGGTTCTACACTATGACCCCTGTCGCCTTGTCGGTGTTTCGATGTGTACAATTCCCCCATCAAGGAAAAATTGTCACTGTCGATCAACTCGATTTCTGTACACCTGATGCTCGCGCCCCTGTCACCAACAACATTCCTTTTTTGGGAGACCACCCAGTTACGTATGAAAGCATTGATGTTGGCTTGTTGAAAGATTCCAGCCTTATGGGTACTTTCCCTACACCACTTCCACCTACCACGCATCATATTTCCACCATTAATATGATCTTGAGTATACCTTTTCAATCCTTGGAATCATCTGATCCTTGGGTTGTACCTAGTCCTATGGAATTCGATGTGCTTGGTGACACTATGCCACTTATCCTAGTTGAGACCGCATACGCAGCTATTCAATCTACCTCTCCCTCTCCAAACAACCCACATTTATTGGCACCTAACGCCTACTCGATGCCCTCATGGTTGGATTCCCTATCGTCTGTCGTCGATTACATTTCCCAAATTTTCCCTTCTGACGAATCTATTATGGAAATGCTCAGTATTGAAGATCTACCTTGGGATGATAACCATCATCTATCCTCTTTTCTTCTGCCTTTGGAAGAAATTCACCAAGACATACACTCTGTCTTCCCTCCGATGTTACCGATGCTCCACAATCTTCTATCCTCACACAAGATACTCTATCTGAGGGGAATATGGGTAACATCTCTACTACGATTGTTATTGACATTTCGATCAAAGAAGGTGTCATGGAAAACATTAACCTTGGTGCTAATTTCACACCCAAAGAAGTGGTCTCTCACACCTCTTTGTTTAAATAATTCCGCAATGTCTTCGCATGGAGCTATGAGGAAATGCCAGGGATCGACCCTTCAATCGTCATGCATGAAATCAAGACTTACCCTGACGCGAACCTGTTCGAAAAAAGCTTCGCTCGGTTCATCCCAAGAAAATCGCAGCTATAAAGGCAGAAGTTGAGAAACTTCTAAAATCTGGCTTTATCTATCCCATCCCTTTGACAGAATGGGTTTCCAACCTTGTTCGGGTTGCCAAAAAATAAGGGACCATCCATGTTTGTGTTGACTATCGGGATCTCAACAAATCTTGTCGCAAGGACAACTACCCTACGCCCTTCATCGACCAAATCATCGATAATTGCTCAGGGTGCGTAATCTTCTGTTTCATGGATGGCTTTTCTAGGTATAATCAGATTGAAATCTTACCTATTGATCAACATAAGATAGCCTTTATCTTCCCATGGGGTACTTTCACCTATCGAACGCTACCTTTTGGCCTTAAAAATGCTAGTGCTACTTTCCAGCGGGCCATGTTGTACGCTTTCCATGATATCAAGCATATCGCAGAGCCTTACCTCGACAATTTACCTGCCCACTCATCCAATCGATCCAATCACATTGATCACTTACGGGCGATTTTTCTTCGATGTCGGTTCTACCATATTCGCTTGAACCCACATAAGTGAATTTTTGCTGTCGAATCCGGTCGACTCCTCAGTTTCATTGTCTCCAAAGACGAGATCAGGGTGGATCCCTTAAAGATTAAGGCCATTCTAGCCTTACCCCCAGCTACCAATTTAACCCAACTCCAAAGTTTGCAAGCCAAAGCAAACTTCCTTCACCCCTTCATCTGCAACTACGCTGAGGTAACTTAAGGATTCATGTGGTTACTGCAGAAAAACACCCCTTTCATCTGGGATGACACCGCCCAATGGTCATTTGATGCTCTCAAGCACGCCTTGACCCACGCACCTTTGTTGCACCCTCCGGAGTATACAAAGGACTACATCCTTTACTTGGTCGCCTCCACTTCCACTATTGCAATGGTGTTAGTTCAGAAGGATCCCAACGATGAAGAACATGTGATTTATTACCTGAGCAAGAGTCTATCTGGACCCGAACTCCGATATTCACATGTAGAGAAACTGGCTCTGGCAGCCATCATCGCTGTCCAGAGATTCTACCATTACTTCTTATTATGCACTACCACGGTGATCGCGAAATCCAACCCCATGTACCACGTCTTGAAATGTCAAGTACTTGGGAGAAAATATTCCAAATGGATCATCATCCTTTAGGAATTTGATCTTGAATTTACGAAGTCCAAAGCCAAAAAGTCCTTGGTGTTTGCAGAGCTTATCTGTGCTCTCCCTCATGCCGATGAAGACATCGAACCTAGAGATCCTCTCCCCGATGAATCTCTTTTCCTCATCAACACCTCTGATCCTTGGTACGGAGACATCCTCCTTTACCTTCAAACCCAACGTTTTCAGCCTAACATTTCTCGCAAAGAGCGTTGACCTATTCGCCACCATTCTCGTCGTTATCTTATCATCGGCGACACCTTGTATCGTCTCAGTATTGACACTATCCTTCGATGATGTCTGGTTCACGAGGAGGTTGAACGAGTTCTGAACGATTGTCACCTTGATGCCTATGGCGGTCACCTTTCCGGGATGGCCACAGCCCAAAAAATCCTACGTGTCGGCTACTTTTGGCCCTCGATTTTCAAAGATTGTATCGAGGCAGTCAAAAAATGCCCACCCTCCCAAGTCTTTAACAAGAAGGCACGCACCCACCCTACTGCGCTGCACCCCATTACCACCATCAGCCCCTTCTCCAAGTGGGGTATCGATTTCATGCAGTGTAAGCCTACCTCAGCTGGGGGCACTGTTATATAATCGTCGTCGTCGACTACTTTACCAAATGGGCTGAGGCTATGCCTACCTTCCTAAACGATGGTCATACCGGAGCTCTATTTCTTTTCAACCATATCATAACTCATTTTGGTGTACCACGTGCTATTGTCACTGATCATGGTGCACACTTCAAGAACCAAATGATGAGCGAACTGCATGTCAAATTGGGTTTTCTCCATGAAAACTCATCCCCTTACTACCCTCAGGCCAACAAACAAGTTGAGGCCATCAACAAAGTCGTAAAAACCATTATCCAACGAATGGTAGGGGCAAACAAGACATCGTGGCATCTACAACTTTTCTTCGCTCTCTAGGCTTATTGCACTTCCGTGAAAACCTCAACTGGATTTACTCCTTTCCAGTTGGTGTATGGCATCGAAGCCATTCTACCAATCAAGTGTGAGATTCCATCAATGAAACTCAAAGTAGAACTCCTACCCCATACTTCTGCTGAAGAAGAACGCTTCTTATATCTATCCAACCTGTATGAAACACATCGTGATGCTACTCTCGTTAATGAGGCACATCAGAAACGAATTAAGAGTCAATACGACAAATCTGTCCACCCTCGAACTTTTGCAGAAGGAGACTTAGTCCTCGTGTATGACCATGCTCACGATAAATTGGGGACAGGTAAGTTAGAACCTCTATGGCACGGTCCTTACATCATGAAGCGTGTCCTATACAGAGGCGCCTACGAATTAGTAGATCATGATGGAATTTCCCTAGGAGAGCCCCGAAACGGGATTTACTTTAAAAAGTACTATGGTTAGATTACCCAGCATGTGTACTTTGTACATTATTGTATTTTAGTTTGGTGTGTCTATTTTTTTCGTGTGCTCGAGTCTTTATTGTTGCCACTCATGAATGTGCTTGTGTTTTCATGCGCAGATGATGTCTTCCTTTCCTATCTTTTTCGGGTTTGCGGATGGCGCTAGTCGACATACCCGGGACATTGCTTCGGCAACATGGGTTATTTACCAATTTGACGAGGTGGTGAGTTCAGGAGGTATCTGCTTAGGACCAACAACATGGCAGAATATCACACTGTCAATGGACTATTGACCCAAGCCTCCTCCCT
>JASDQU010104188.1:28629-40853 GCA_032191745.1 Picea mariana | reverse complement strand
TAGTATTGTAGTTCTATTCTGAATCTGATAACTTCCTACTTGTAAATGCTATAGGGTGATCTGTATCACCTTCTCTTGGTTGTGTCAATACTGCTCCTAACGCTATTGCAGATGCATCCACATCCACATGCACACAAAATTCTTTTTCCCAGTCTGAAAAAATTAAAATCGACACAATAACCATCTTCTCCTTCAAAATATCCAAAATCTTCTCGCACTCGTCATTCCATTGATATTTAGTACCCTTATTCAACAATTTCTCCATCAGCACAGTAATATGTGCATATCCCCTTATAAAATACATGTAATAACCTGTATGACCAAGTATACTCTTCAATTGGTGCACTGACTTCGGTGGTGGTAAGTTCACTATGACAACAATTTTAGTAGTATCAACCAGTAGACCTTGTTTACACACCACATTCCCTAACAAAATACAAAAAGGTGCGTTGAAGGTGCATTTCTTAATATTCAATGAAATATGACAATGTCTTCATCTCTCTAACATCAATCTTAACTCTTCCACATGATCCTTCAATAACTTAAGATTGTCTAATCATCCAAGTAAACCTCCAAAAAATTAATAAATAAATTCCTTAAAGGCAACCACTACTACCCTTGAAAAAATTGCAGGGGCATTCTTCAACCCAAATGGAATTACTATATACTGAAATGATCCCCATTCTATAGAAAATATTATCTTATGTCTATCTTTTGGTGCTATCCTGATCTGATGATATCCTGAAAACCCATCTATAAATGAATAAACTTATTGAACTCCTACATTCTCCAACACTTCATATATAAATGCGGTAGGAAAAGGATCATGCAAGAAAGCATCATTCAATTTTCTCAAATCTACACAAACCATGATCCCCCCTTGCTTCTTTTCTTGCACCACCACAGGATTGATCCATTTTGATTCTTCCATAGGTTCTATGACACAAGCCTCTAACATCTTGTCAATTTTTCCCTTCACCTTCTGCTTACACATTGGATTTAACTTGTAAGGTCTCTGTTTTGTAGGTCTAGATTTTGGATTCAAAGGGATCTTCATGTCTCCTACTTTTCCTTCTAATCCATTCATCTATGAAAATGTCACTGGAAACAAGTCATTGTACTCGCGCAGTAACTCGATGATTCTTTCTACGGTCTGATTATCCCAAATAGTATCCAATGATGGCAATCTTTTGGTTTTCTGCAGTTCCAATGTTTACTTTCTTTATCTTTAATGGTACAACATAATATTTTGAATATAGCTTTGGACTTTCTACTTCCCTCTCTCCTTCAACTTCTGGGATCTGGATATTGCGTGAGTTTTCTTCTGTTGAGTCTTCTTATTTTGCGACATGATAGCAATGTAGCAACTTTATGACTATCTGTTTCTTTTGATATGCTGTCACAATATCCACTTCAGGTTCTTCAAAAATCCTATCTCTGACAACTTCAATGTTGTATCTATCTCTGGACTTTCATGTTCAAAGGAAAATGTAACCACAAAATTTTGTTGCATTTCTTCCCAATTTTTCAGTTTCCCTGCGTTGTTCTTGTTTCGTGTACGAGTTCTTTGGAATGCCTTCTAATGTGTGAATAAAATGGCGTGGCCATTATTCCAGTGGTACTAATATCCATTGAACCATGCACCCATCTACATGTTCTTTGGGTTGTCCAAATCCATCATATTTCTCCAAAAATCTATTCTCTTGCTCTGTGACAAATCTAATGCGTAGTAAAATTTTGCACTGAAACCAATGTTGATCTTCTCCTGATGTGTACCCCACCAATGGGTAGGTGTAGCTTTCAAATCAATATCTAATACTAGTATTCTTTGATTTTCTACTACTTCTGATTCAAAATTCATTAAAAATTCTTCTAAGTCATTCAGACCATACAAATCAGGATGCTCTCTTACCTCTGAACCAATCCATCTTAGCGTGTGTGTCATTTTGGTGCATCCTTTGGTGGATAATTCATGTAGTCACTGCTTCCAGTTCTCCATTACCGTGTCAGATTCTGAAGCACATGAATTAATACTCCTCCAACTCAGAATTCCATCTGCAGTTGGGTTGATGTAATCCTCTTCATGGGCGGTAGTTTTGTACAACTAATTTACATCTTCTGTAATAAATTTTTTTGTCATAGCTTCCACATACCTTCATCCTTCTAAGAGATCTAATTGTGTGATAAATCTCTACTTCCTCGATTCAAATAACATATTTCTAGTCTTCAAATTAATAATAGTCTGGTTATCAAAAGCCCAATCCATACCCAACAATGTTGGATATGGCAAAGTATTATCTACTATGTCAATGAATTTGAAGTCTACCATGGTGCGCACACCATCTAGATCTATTGGTATCCCTTTCAATCTATCAATTGACACCACTCTATGCTAATTTTATAGCTTCAAATGAATAGGTGAATACCCCAATTTAGGTTCCCCCATAACTTCCCATGTATTTTTTGGCAGAACATTGACTTTAGACCCCAGGTATAATATAATATCCCCCATATTGAAATCTTCGATGTTTGCATTCAACCTGAATTCCCTACTTGTTCTTCTCTTCTTGCGGACCTGATTCACTGTCTTTACCCCTTCTTCCCCAGAATTACACTTTTCTAACAAAATATACAGTACTTGTAAATAATTTTTATCATTCAACAAGTTTACACATGACCCCAAAAAGTTTCTTAAGTTACTTACTTGCTCTGAAGGCTTCTCTTTGCTGGCATGATCAAATAATGGAGGCATATCATACACTGATACCTCATCTACTAGTTTTTTTCCTGAAGTAGACACAATATTTTCCTTCAAAATCTCATGTCTAGCCTCTTTGAATATCTCTTTCTCTTTATGCGCATCAAACTTATGTTCATGCACTATATTTTTCTGACCCATTGGTACTGATACTGATCCTTCTTTTCTGCATTTTCTCCTATCTTTACTCCACTTCTAGTAACTATGTTGATATTCTTCCCATCCTCTTCTCTATTTTCTACAACAATCCATTGAATGTTTTGATTATTATGGTTCCTCTTGTCCTATATCTTTTCCATAAGTGTCGGAAAATCTTCTATCTCATGGTATGCTACGCGACAAGGCATACATGTCGCAGGTGGATATGGAAAATATCTTTCATAGTGTCAAGGTTTCTGACAGTTGTGACAAACTACAGGTCCTATACCTCCTCCAAAGCCTCTCCCTCCACGACCTCCTTCCCTGAAGCCTCCTCTGTTACCCTAATTATCTCTGCATGGTGTATTATATTGTGGTCCTTGATTATACCGCAGATGTGTATTGTTGTACTGTGGTGGTGTTTCACACTGTTGCATGTTTCTATACTATGGTGGTGGTCCAAACTGTTGCGCATTGTTATACTGTGGTTGTGCTTGAATTTGTAGTGTGGTATTATACCGTGGCTGCTGTGTATTATTATATTTCATTTTCTACGAAGGTTGTGCTTTCATTAATTCAGTCTGCACTCTATAAGCATCTGATGTCCTGTCCTTCATTATCTCCAAGGTTCTGTAGTCCTTGTCTTCATGTCCAATTGACTTGCAAAAATTACAAAATGTATTCTTTGGTACTATCTGATACTTTTGCATCATGGGAAAATGATAGGGATCATGCCCATGTGTTCTACATATCTCACACCATGGTCCACCTGACGATAAGGGGTTTGGAATACCTACTCCTCTATATTGCACAAATAATGGACACTCATTCTTATGATGACCTTCTATCTTGCATAATGTACACCATACATATGTTGAATAAATTTCTATTTTTGGCACACTAGTTCAGTGGGATTTAACTGACTAGTTCTATTTTAGACTTTCTATTTTAGATCATCACTATTATGCTATTATGCATGCATGCATTTTGCTATTATGGAATTTTATGTACTATATATGAGTGTATTCCACTCATTCATTGTATCGTAGTGATCATCATCTATGTATCAATCATCAACTCATTGGAGTAGTGTGAATATATTTTCTCAATCTTCCACATTGAATCTCTATTCCTTTCTTGATAAGAATTGTTTGTACTTTCTTTAGCTATATCTCTTATGTAGGTATCTATGAAACATTGACATGGTATCAGAGCTATGCTGCTTAGAGCAAGCCAAACAAGCCAAAGAATAAGGAAAATCAGAGTTTTGGCAATCAAAATCCATGGTTTTACCTTTCTACAGTGATTTCTCCCAAAATATTATTTTTTTGAGGAAACGTCCTTAAGGAGAAGTAAATCGACCCATTATGCAAGTGGATTTTCAACCATTTTGCAAAATTATTCACCGTTTTCTCAGAAAGGAAGCGGGAAGATTGCCTCCTAAAATTGATACGAATCTGTGGTTGTACATTTCTGCAGTGATTTCTCCCAAAATATTAACTTTTTGAGGAAACGACTTGAAATAGGAGTAGATCGGCCCATTCTACAAGTGGGTTTTCAACTGTTTGGAAATGTTCCTAAACATTTTCTCATAAAGTAATTCGGAAGATCATCTCATGAAATTGATATGAATTTTCACTTAAAGTGCCCTTTCTGCAGTGATTTCTTAGTTTTTTACTTGCAGATTGAGAGTAAACTTTTAGGGGTTCTCAGAAACAGTGGGAGAGATGGATACGACACCTATTCTATAGTCAAACTTGGTGGTAATCCTCACACCATACAAATATTTTTATTGGAATCCCAAGGTAGAATTCTGACTCAGAAGGAAAGGACTGTACAAATTGATGATGTGGACATAAACATAATCTACATCAACAATTGAGAAGATGAGATGGGAAAAACAAAAGGATGAAGCCACATGACTTCTTCTTGAATTGATTTCAACTGATCTATGGTTTCATGTTGCCGCATGAAAGACTCCAAAGGATATCTGGACCACCTTGGAAAGTGTGTTTAGAAAGCAAGATCAGATGAGAGGTCATATGCTTGAGGTAGAGTTGAATACTTTGGATCTTAAATTTTTTGATAACATACATGATTTATTTACTAAGTTTAAATCTTTGATATTGATCTGAGCATCTTGTGGCATTGATAAGTCTAAAAAAGTGGACCAACTTATTCTAACAATATTGGTCAAGCTAGGACCAAAATGTGTTGTCTATGTTTCCACTTTCCATTCAGACAGGTATCTCTTGGGAAAAAATTGGAAGATTCCTACCATGGATCAATTCATTAATTCTCTCACACATGAGCAGAAAAAACTCATTCATATGGGCCTAATCAAGGATCCTAAAGAACATGCACTCACCATGGATGATGGAAAAGGATCATCCAAACATAAAGGAAAGGGGAAATCACAACATCCAGAGCCAAAGAAGGAGGGATATTCCAAACTCTTCCAGGATTCTTTAGGTTCAGATTCCAAATAATCTTCATGTTCCAAGAAGAAGAAGAAGAAGAAGGGAAAGCGATGCACTTATTGCAATAAATTGAATTATAAAGAATCCACATGCATGAAGAAATAGATCGATCTTATGGCACAAACACTTTAACATAACATCTTCAACATAACATCATTGTAAACTTCATTCCAAAGGGAGTCAAGAAGCATAAGGAAGAAGATCTTGCACCTAAGAAAGGTAATCATCATGCTCTTGTTGCAATTAATTCCTTATTTGATTAATGGATTATAGATTTTAGTGCATCCCATCATATGGCAGTGGAATAAGAAGTTTTCTCTTCTTTGAGTCCATGCTAAAGACTCCCTATTCTCATGGGGAATGATACTCTAGTAGCAGTAGCAGGAGAGGGGAGAGTGGAACTCCATAATCACATTTTTGAGAATTTTTTACATGTTCCAAAGCTTTCTATGAATATCCTCCCAGTTTATCAGATCACTCAGAAAGGTAACAATGTTGAATTTACACCAGATTCAGTTTCTATACTTAACATGCATGACAATTCCATCATTGCAATTGGTGAGGTGGATCAAAATTCAAGGTTGTATAAGTTCACTAAGTTTTCTGACGATGACTCCTCTTTTCTACTTACACATAAGGAGAGTACTTTGCATGCACCTCCAGTGCAACATGCAGATACTCTTATGCTTCCATTAGTTTCAAACATCAGAGATGATTCCATACACTCAGATTATGTACATGGAAATAAGCAGGTAGTATAGCCAGATAAGAAGCCAATGCCAAATCTTTAGCATATGCCCAAGTAGGAATATACCAAACTTCATGAAACATGCAACGTTATAGGGAATCCATTGGATTCGAGGAGGACTCGATCTCAACATGAGGAGCCTTCTCATGTACATTCAACTTCTGAACCTGCGATTCCCATGCATTACTATATGGTTCAATATTCTGATCTACAAATATACAATGAGGTTGTGGGAAATCCATTATGGCAAGAAACCATGTAGAAGGAGTATGACTCACTCCTAAAGAATCAAACTTGGGATCTTGTTCCAGTTCCACCAGAAAGGAATATTTTCAGATGCAAATGGGTCCACAGGATCAAGAGGTATGAGGATAGACAAGTTTCCAAAGGAATTCATCATATCCATAAATATTTCTACATATTCACGAATACTTTCAGTGAGCAGAATTTTCAGACTTTGCGGGATTATCTTGGATTGAAGAACACAGTTGCCTAGCAACTGTCTTTTCTTCTTTTGATGCATTGTCTTTTGAGGGGGGGTTTTATTCCCACGTGGTTTTCCCTCTTTCCTCATTTTTATTCAATGTTCATTAGTTTCATTGTACATGAGTACCTAATATGGCCTAGTAGTCGGGACTCATTTTTTACTCCATAATGATGTTCAGGGGAGGTGTTGGAGAAATTTCTATTTTTGGCACACTTGTTCAATGGGAGTTAATTGACTAGTTATATTTTAGACTTTCTATTTTAGATCATCATTATTATGCTATTATGCATCCATGCATTATGATATTATAGAATGTTATGTCCTATATATGAGTGTATTCCACTCATTCATTGTATCATATTGATCATCATCTATGTATCAACCATCAACTCATTGGAGTAGTGTGAATATATTTTCTCATTCTTCCATATTGAATCTCTCTTCCTTTCTTGATAATCTTTGTTTGTACTTTCTTTAGCCCTATCTCTTTTGCAGGTTTCAATGAAACATTGACACATTCTCTTTTCTCCTTACCTTTATTTGGATTCAATTGAAATGTTAATTTCTCCAGGTCTTCTCTTAGCTCTTCCACAACTAGATCTGTATGCTTATATTGATTTTCCTCTAATTGCAATGCTTCTTTCAAGGCCTCAATATATGTTTGGAACTTTTGTTGTCCCAAAGGATACTTCAAATGTGCTAATAAAGAGTTCACAAATAAATTTCTATGATGCATATCAATAATAGGGCACTTCAACTTACTTTTAGTCTTTTGAACTTCTAGTCCACATCCTAGGCTGATCCTCCTGGTTTCTTCTTAATCTATATCATTTCATTCATGAACCGATCCTCTGAACTTGGTTTCTAAAATTCATTTATTAATTGCCTCTTCACCTTTGCAATAGTTGTAGGTGCTCCTGTTGGTTTATTTACTATGAGAGCCATGTACCAGTACAATGTGCGGTCTTTGAATGTGATTTCCAATTGCACAACTTTTATATCTTAATCTCTAATTTGCTTAGCTGCCCATATATTCTCACATATAAACAAATGCTTTTCTAGGTCCTCTGAACCTTCTCCTCGGAACTCTAGTAACCTAATAGTTGGATATTGTCTTTCCATTGTGAATTTTTGTGTACTATCACCTCCATGCGATGTAGATACTTGAATGCTACTTGTCGAACTTATGCTTCTTCTTGAATTTACACCGGACCCTCTTGTTACACCTCAATATTGCTCACTTCGATAAGTGTCGTAAGTGTCGCATGTTCCTCTCAACTGTCGTAAGTGTCGCATGTCATTCAAAAGTGTCGCAAATATCAAACAAAGCATACTGCCATGATGATGACACCAAGGAGACATTTGGAATATCTCAGACACTTGATTTGGAGGAGGGAGAATGATTAACTGAAGTCAAGGAACTCTTACCACCTGAAAGGAGCTATTAGACAAGGGTTTTGAAGGTGAGCGCTCCTCTACATCAGCCTTAGGAGTGCTGGCACTCCCCTATAAGAGCTTAGGGAGCGTTATAATGCCCAACTACCCCTCTGAAGGAGCGCTATCCATCCTTAGAGCGTTGGTGCTCCCCTCAAGCTTCCTAGCGAGTGCTATAGCGCCCTGATGCCCCTTTTGAGGGAGCCCTGTCTAATCTGGGCAGTGGTTGGCCCATTGAGGAGAATAAGGGAAGGATATTTTAAGTTTGGAAGGCAATTGCATTCGAATTCTTGGTTCAATCAAAGGATCCTTGATCTGAGGAGGGAATTCCTCAACCTACCCTAAAGATACCTTAAGAGGTTAAGCCTCTCTTAACCTATATAAGCAGGCTCTATGATGGTGAAAAGGGGGAAGAATTTCTAGCATGAAACCTATGATCTCATAGGGAACACATAGCCAACTAAAGGAGAGTGATCAGTGAAGCTGCTGTCATCCAGGTCGTGGATCTTTCAAGCAAGGGTTAGATGAAGGGGACTTGACGAAGCTGTCGCATTCGCATCTACGATTGTAAGTACTGCTGTCATTATTCTCATTAATATGACACACTTGGCCCGTTTCTTTCTAGTTTGTGTCTGATCTTACATGAAATTATCGTTGATAGATAGATCTGTTTTCAAGCTAATATCAATAGAGTAGGAAGTGGTCGTACTTTGTTTGTCCACAGGGCTCATCGAGGAGCGGAAGATTGGAGCTCAACTCAGAGTGTGCAGGGACAAACGTCGATAAAAAGGTACTTATGTTCTCTTTCCTCCTCATGCATTAGTTTGTATAGATTTGAAAGGAAGTCAGTGTCCATGTTAAGCACTTTCTGTCTTAGAGTTAAGGGTCTAGCTCTTTGAGGCAATCTACCTATCCGCAGGGAGATTTTCCTACAACAGAAACTGGCGACTCCACTGGGGACGGTGGCAATATGATGCACGGTAGGTGGAAGTGGTGTAGGGAAAGTACCCATAAGGCTAGAATCTTTTAACAAGACAACACCAATTCTTTCATACGTAACTGGGTGGTCTCCCAAGAAAGGAATGTTGTTGGTGACAGGGACGCGAGCGTCGGGTGTACAGAAATTGAGTTGATCGACAGTGACAATTTTGCCTTGATGGGGGAATTGTACACATCGAAACACTGACAAGGTGACGGTAGTCATAGAATAGAACCAACTTCTTCCAAGTAGTAGGTTGTAATCGAGGGGGGAATCGACCACCTCGACATCAACGGTAATAGTTTTTCCACCCAACTGAACGACTAAGGATTGAAAAAGTCCGTGTGGATGAAAACCTTGCCCACTCATCCAACCGATCCGATCACGTTGATCACTTATGGGCTATTTTTCTTCGGTGTCGGTTCTACCGTATTCTCTTGAACCCACATAAGTGCATTTTTGCTGTCGAATCCGATCGACTCCTCGGTTTCATTGTCTCCAAAGATGGGATCAGGGTGGATCCATTAAAGATTAAGGCCATTCTAGCCTTACCCCCACCTACCAATTTAACCCAACTCCAAAGTTTGCAAGGCAAAGCAAACTTCCTTTGCCGTTTCATTTGCAACTATGCTGAGATCACTAAAGGATTCATACGGTTACTACAGAAAAACACCCCTTTCATCTGGGATGACACTGCCCAATGGTCATTTGATGCTCTCAAGCACGCCTTGACCCACGCACCTTTGTTTCACCCTCCGGAGTATACAAAGGACTATATCCTTTACTTAGCCACCTCCACTTCCACTATTGCGATGGTGTTAGTTCAGGAGGACCCCAATGGTGAAGAACATGTGATTTATTACCTGAGCAAGAGTCTATATGGATCTGAACTCCGATATTCACATGTAGAGAAACTGGCTCTGGCAGCCGTCATCGTTGTCCAGAGATTCCGCCATTACATCTTATTACGCACCACCATGGGGATTGCGGACTCCAACCCCATGTACCACGTCTTGACACGTCAAGTACTTGGGGGCAAATATTCTAAATGGATCGTTATCCTTCAGGAATTCGATCTTGAATTTACAAAGTCCAAAGTCAAAAAATCCCTGGTGTTCGTAGAGCTTATCTGTGCTCTCCCTCATGCCGATGAAGACATCAAACCTAGAGATTCTCTCCCTGATGAATATATTTTCCTCATCAACACCTTTGATCCTTGGTATGGAGACATCCTCCTTTACCTTCAAACCCAACGTTTTCAGCCTAACATTTCTCGCGAAGAGCGTCGACATATTCACCACCATTCTCGCCGTTATCTCATCGTCGACGACACCCTGTATCGCCGTGGTATTGACACTATCCTTCGACGATGTCTGGTTCACGAGGAGGCTGAACGCGTTCTGAATGATTCTCACCTTGGCACCTGTGGCGGTCACCTTTCCGGGATGGCCATAGCCCAAAAAATCCTACGTGTCGGCTACTTTTGGCCCTCGATTTTAAAAGATTGTATCGAGGCAGTCAAAAAATGCCCACCCTGCCAAGTCTTTAACAAGAAGGAACGCACGCACCCTACTACACTGCACCCCATTATCACCATTGGCCCCTTCGCCAAGTGGGGTATCGATTTCATGCAGTGTAAGCCTACCTCAGCCCGGGGGCACGGTTATATAATCGTCGCCGTCGACTACTTTACCAAATGGGTTGAGGCTATGCCTACCTTCTTGAACGATGGTCGTACCGCAACTCTGTTTCTTTTCAACCATATCATAACTCGTTTTGGTGTACCATGAGCCATTGTCATTGATCATGGTGCACACTTCAAGAACCAGATGATGAGCGAACTACATGTCAAATTGGGTTTTCTCCATGAAAACTCATCCCCTTACTATCCTCAGGCCAACGAACAAGTTGAGGCCACCAACAAAGTCCTAAAAACCATGATCCAATGCATGGTAGGGGAAAACAAGACATCGTGGCATCTACAACTTTTCTCCACTCTCTGGGCTTATCGCACTTCTGTGAAAACCGCAACTGGATTCACTCCTTTCTAGTTGGTGTATGACATCGAAGCCGTTCTACCAATCGAGTGTGAGATTCCATCACCAAAACTTAAAGTATAAATCCTACCCCATACTTCTACTGAAGAAGAACGTTTCTTATATCTATCCAAGCTAGACAAAACATGTCGTGATGCTGCTCTCGCTAATGAGGCACATCAGAAATGAATTAAGAGTCAATACGACAAATCCATCCATCCTCAGACTTTTGCAGAAGGAGACTTAGTCCTCGTCTATGACCAAGCTCATGACAAATTGGGGACAAGTAAGTTAGAACCTCCGTGGCATAGTCCTTACATCGTGAAGCGTGTTCTACACAGAGGCGCCTATGAATTAGTAGATTATGATGGAATTTCCTTAGGAGAGCCCCGGAATGGGCTTTACCTTAAAAAATACTATGCTTAGATTACCCAACATGTGTACTTTGTACATTTTTGTATTTTAGTTTGGTGTGTCTATTTCTTTCACGTGATTGAGTCTTTACCTTTGCCACTCATGACTGTGCTTGTGTTTTCATGCACAGATGATGTCTTCCTTTCCTATCTTTTTCGGGTTTGCGGATGGCGCTAGTCGACATACCCAGAACATTGCTTCAGCAGCATGGGCCATTTACCAATTTGACGAGGTGGTGAGTTCAGAAGGTATTTTCTTAGGACCAACGACCAATAATATGGTAGAATATCACGCTGTCATCGGACTGTTGACCCAAGCCTCCTCCCTAGGTATCTCTCGTATCATTGTTTACTTAGACTCCCAACTTGTGGTCTATCAACTCAACCGTATCTATGCTATCCGTAATCCTATCCTGCTACGTCTCCACCTGCAAGTTCGCTGTCTTGAACAAATGTTTGATTACATTGAATATAGACACATTCCAAGAGAACTCAATAGTGTTTCGGACTCGTTAGCTAATTACATCATGGATCGGTATCTCGCCCACATATAATATTTAAGGAAAACAAAATTGTACATCACATGTAAATTAAAACACATCACAGACATCATCATGTACAAATCATTTGGCACTGTAAAAACTCAGAACTGTATATATATATATAGCGTGATTGAAATGTTTTGATTACATCAAAAAGTATGTAGAAGAGAAAAATATTGGGTCTTTAAACCCCTACAACATCGCCTAAC